>QEPC01006683.1:2778439-2810339 GCA_003113815.1 Sphenodon punctatus | reverse complement strand
TTCAATGGGGACACAGCGCCCCATTGAACTCAATGAAATAAATCCGGTACCGGTATACCGGATTTAATCCGGGAATCCGGTTTTTACAGAACCGGTAACCGGTAAATCCGGTAGCCGGTAATGGGCCCGGGGTCCCACCTCTAGGGGCTATACTATCATTCCCCTGACCAGGCTGGTAAGACTGACTATGAAATGCTAGAAGGGATTAGAAAGGTTACTAAAGTTGGTAACATAATAATAAAAATGGGTGATTTCAATTATCAGTGTACTGACTGGCTGAATGGGTCTCCTCTAGGCATGATATGAAGGTAAAGTTTCTAGATGCCATAAATGACTGCTTTTGGAGCAGCTGGTTCTGGAACCAATGAGAGGAGGAACTACTTTGGATCTAGTCCCAAGTAGAGCACAGGACCTGCTGCAAAGGGTAACGGTGGTGGAGCCGCTTGAGAATAGTAATCATAATATAGGCTCTTTTTACACGGGCTGCACTGGTGGGGCAGTTGGTGTGTGCGCCAGTGGAGGTGGCGGGGGGGGCGGGGGTACATGGGCTCACACCGGCGCTCAGCAATCCTCCACCCATTCATACACATCCCCACAGACGGAGCAACCTGCCTTCTCACCGGTTGCTCCATACATGGGTGATGGGTGGAGATGGGTGGGTGTGCATGTTCTGTGGCAGCACTCACCCACCGTGATGTGTACATGGGTGGCACCCATCCATGTACACCTCCTGGGTGTACATGCATGGGTGCCACCTGTGTAAAAAGGGCCATAATCAAATTTGACATAATTACTGGAGGGAGTGTGGTAAATAAAACTACCATGGTAACATTTAACTTTAAAAAACAAGGCTATGCTAAAATGAGGAAACTAGGTAGAAGGAAACTAAAAGGAGCAGTGATGACGGTTATTAAATGTCTGCAAGAGGTTTAGAGACTATTTAAAAACACCATGTTGGAAGCCCAAATTAAACGTATTCCACAGGTTAAAAAAGGTAAGATAAGAACATAAGAGGTGCCGTACTGGGTCAGACCAATGGTCCATCTAGCCCAGCATCCTGTCTCCGACAGAGGCCAATCACGGTGGCTTGGGAGAATCACCCAACAGGTCACAATGGGGGATCCATTCCCTGTTGTTTCCCCCCAACTCCCGTCATGTTCCCTGATCCTGTCTGGCTAATAGCTGCTAATGGACCTATCTTCCAGAAACTTGCCCAAACCTCTTTTAAACTCAGCTATAGTACTGGCCCTTACCACAGCCTCTGGCAGTAGATTCCACAACCCAATTATATGCTGAGTGCTAAAATATTTTCTTTTATTTGTTTTAAACTTGCCACCCATGAGTTTCATGGAGTGTCCCCTAGTTCTAGCAAAGAGGGTAAATAACTGTTCCTCATTTATTATTTCCTCCTTACTCATGATTTTATAGACCTCTATCATATCTCCTCTCAGTCGTCTCTTCTCCAAACTGAAGAGCCCCAACCTACCAAGCCTCTCCTCGTACGGGAGCCCTTCCATGCCCTTGATCATTTTTGTTGCCCTTCTCTGTACCTTTTCTAGTTCAGCTATGTCTTTTTTGAGATGGGGCGACCAGAATTGCACGCAATATTCGAGGTGCGGCCGCACCATTGATTTGCATAGAGGCATTATGACCTCAGTTTTATTCTCTATCCTCTTCCAAATAATTCCTAACATTTGGTTTGCTTTTTTGATTGCTGCTGTGCACTGTGCTGTGGATTTCATTGTATTGACCACAACCATCCCTCAGAGCCTTTTCCTGAGTGGTAAGTCCTAGTTTAGTACCCAGCATTGTGTACGCATAATTATTTTCCCCTACGTGCATCACTTTGCACTTGTCCACATTAAATCTCATTTGCCATTTAGATGCCCAGGCACCCAGTGTCGTAAGATCCCGTTGGAGTTCCTCACAGTCTGCTCGTGTTTTAACTACCTTGAATAACTTCTTGTCGTCTGCAAATTTAACACCCTTTTCCAAATCATTAATGAATACATTAAACAGCACCGGTCCCAATACAGATCCCTGAGGCGCACCACTTTTTACATCTCTCCATTGTGAAAACTGACCATTTAGTCCTACCCTTTGCTTTCTATCTTTTAACCAGTTTCTGATTCATAGTAAGACACTACTTTCTATCCCGCGACTTTTTAATTTTTAAAATTAAATTAAATTTTAATTTTAAAAATTAAATTAGGTAGGAAGGGGACCAAACGCTTGGCAGCATGGCTCAATGCTGAGGTGAATGAGGCTATTAGAGCCAAAAAGGTGTCCTTTAAAAAATGGAAGGCTAGTCCTAATGAGGAAAATAGTAAAGAGAATAAACACTGGCAAATTAGATGTAAAACATTAATAAGGCAGGCCAAGAGAGAATTTGAAGAGAGACTTGCTAAAAGGGCAAAAACTAATAATATATATGTATATTTAAAGTACATCAGAAGCAAGAGAACTGCTAGAGAATCAATTGGGCCATTAGATGACCAGGGGGTAAAAAGGGCACTCAGGGAGGATAAGGCCATTGCAGAGAAGCTGAATGAATTCTTTGCTTCAGTCTTCACTGCAGAGGATGTTGGGGAGATACCCGTGCTGGAACTGTTCTTTGTAGGTGATGAATTGGAAGAACTGTCCCAGATCAACGTGACTCTGGAAGAGGTTGTAGAACAAATTGACCAACGAGTAACAGATCACCAGGACCAGATGGCACACACCCCAGAGTTCTGAAGGAACTCAAATATGAAATTGCAGACCTACTACTGGTTATTTGTAATCTATCACTAAAATCTGCCACTCTAGCGGAGGACTGGAGTGGGGGTGGGGGTGGGAGGTGAATGTAACGCTGATATTTTAAAAGGGCTCAAGAGGTGATCCTAGAAACTACAGACTAGTGAGCCTGACGTGTGTCAGACAAATGGTGAAAACTATTATTAAAAACAGAATTACGACTTAATAGGAAAGAGTCAACATGGATTTAGCAAAGGGAAGTCATGTCACAGTAACCTATTGAAATATTTTTATGATGTAAATAAGCATGCGGGTAAGGGGGAGCTGATTAATATAGTGTATCTGGATTTTTAGAAAGTATTTGATAAGGTCCCTCATGAGAGACTCTTGAGGAAATTAAAGTCATGGGATAGGAGGCAGTGTCCTGTTGTGGATTGGTAACTGATTAAAGGATAGGAAACAAATAGTAGGGCTAAATGGTAGGGATGGGCGAACGCGGTTCAGAAGTTCGGAGTTCGGGCCTAACTCGGCCTGTTCAGATGACTGAACCCAAACCCGAATCCGAATCTGAACCCAAATCCGCCAAACTGAACCTGATTCTGAACTCCAAAACGACCGAACAGTTCGGTCAGTTCGGTTCGCGTTCGGATTAATTCGGGTGGCAAAAACGTGACATGGAGGGGGAGTCAACTGAGGCGCAGACTTAGTAGCAGCCAGCCTGCCCAATCACCATCCCTTTTCTCCTCAGACCACTGGCTTCGCAGTCTGCAATTGGCCACAAGCTAGGCTCCATGGAGCCAATGGGGCTTGCGGTGAGGCGGGTGCAGCAAGTAACAAAACTCATTGTCTCCTCCCTGCCAACACCTTCTGAGCTAGTCACTGTTCCTGACAGCAGGCGTTTCAGAAGGCTCCCTCTCCCAGCAGTTTTGTTCTCCTCACTTCATTGCAATCCTCCTCCTATTTCACCCATCCAACCCATCTACCACTATATTATCATTTATTTAGCTTAGCTTAGATAGATTTAGGTCTTAATTTTTGTTTTTACCCCTCCCTGTGTTCCGTGTGTTCAATCTTCCTCCCTCTCTCCCCCCTCCATTGAATCCTTTCCCCTCTCCCTCTCTCTATATTCCATCCCTGATTCCTTTTATTCATTTTGAGTAGCATTAGATTAATTTAGGTTTCATTTCAGTTTTGTACCCCTCTCTGTGTTGTTTGTGTTCCCCCCCATTCCATATATATATGGGATAGATACATAGATAGATAGATAGATAGATATTAGATTAGAGATAGTAGATAGTTGTAGGAGTTAGCTGAGATAGTTTTTACTAGAGATTTAGTCTTTGTAGGAGTAGCCTTTGTACTTATGAGATAATCCATTTAGTTGATAGCATTTAGAATAGTTATAGCAGTTAGATTTAGTGTAGATAGATATATATAATATTAGATAAAAAATTAAAAAAAAAACAACAATTAAAAAAGCCCAATATAAAACATTATTTTGGAGGGGAAAATGGAGAAGGGAAGGAGAGGTCGGTCTGCTGCCCATAGGGGAGGCAATGGGGCACGTGCCAGAGGTGGGCGGGGCCGTGCCACGGGAGCAGCAACAGGCAGCAGCAGTAGCCTGAGCACATCACCACACCCCAAGCTCAGCAGGCCTGCTTTAGGGCAACAGGCTTCAGCGGCTCAGCGTCACCTCCTGGCAGTGCCCTCCTCCACTGCCACGCAGGGCACTGGAAGGCCTGCAGGACATGAGGCTGCATCTGTCTCTGCTGGTGCTGCTACTGGTGCTGGGGCAGGGGCTGGGGCTGCTTCGGATGTTCCTCCAGAGTCACCAATGTCCCACACTGTCGAGGCGATCCCCAGCAGTCCGGAGCTGGTGGATCCCACCCCGGCTGCTAGAGGCAGGGCCCGATCCCCAGGCAATGTCAGTAGGGAGAGGAGTAGCAGCAGCAGCACTAGCAGCTATAGAGGGGGGCACAGGGAGAGTGCCAGCAGCATGGTGGGCATGGGCAGTCTAGCCTCAGGGTCCCAGTACTCCCCTTCATGGGACATCACTGTGATCGCGGACAGTGAGTTAGAGGCAGACACTAGTGCCGCAGAGGAGATGTTTGTAGCTGAGGTCATGGCTGAGCCTCCTCCCAGAGCTGTGTCACCAGTGCCACCAAGTTCTCCCCCTCCCAGCAGCACTGGCAGCAGTATGTCACCCGGGGCAGGCCAGATGGGAGTCCTCAGTCTGGGATCATTTTAAGCAGGTGCGGGCAGATGATCCCAGAGAGGTGCAGTGCACTTTGTACAATGAGCTGGTGAAGTGTGGGCAGGTGCTCGCCAACCTTGGGACAACTGCAATGGCGAGGCAGCTGAAATCATGCCACAGTGCTCTGATGCTAAGCGAGAAGGAAGGGGAATTGGATGCCAGCGGGTTCCCAACTGCAGTGGCGTCCAGTCACCCGGCTCCTTCAGCGGGCAAGCGTCCCGCACCAACTGCTGCTGCCTCTAGCAGCAGGAGCAGGGGGGCAGAACAGCAGCAGGAGCCTCACCAGCAGCGTCAGTCCACTATGGAGGAGCTGGGGTGGGGGCAGCTGCCAAGGCCATCGGGTGCTGGAGGGCGGTGTGGCTTCTTTCAGGAGAAAGCCAAGTGCCTGTTGGCCGAGTTGATTGTGCTGGATGGGCAGCCCTTCTCTATTATAGAGGACAAGGGCTTCCAGTGGCTGATTGGATTCCTGGCCCCCCAGTTTATGCTGCCTTCCTGCTCCACCCTGAGTCGAACTGTGGTGCCACAACCATACAGGGCTTTGAAGGAGCGGGTGAGGGAGCAGCTGGCAGGGGCTGGGGGTGGGGGCCACAGTCCATTTCACCACTGACCTGTGGTCCTCCAGGAACGCCCAGCACGCCTACCTGGCAGTGGCTGCACACTGGTGGCAGGACCCAGAGGCAGCGCTTGGCAGTGGCAGGAGGGGTCCTGAAGGTCCTGTACCCTGGTATAGGTGGGCCCTGCTTCAGGCACATGTAATGGACAGCTCCCACACCTCAAGGAACCTTGGGGCAGCCCTGGCCACCATGGTGAGGGAGTAGGTCACGCCAGGTGTGGCTTTCATCAAGAGGTGTGTGGTCACGGACAACGCGGCCAGTATACTGAAGGCAGTCCATGATGGGGGCTTCACAAGCATCCCTTGCGCTGCACACACCCTCCATCTTGTGGTCAAGGACTCTCTGGGCTTGGGGGAGAAGGGGATTGGGCCAGGCACCCTTAGCTCCCTGGTCGACCGGGGGAGGAAGCTGGCGGGGTTCTTCAACCGCAGTGTGAAGGGCAGCGAGCTCCTCCGAGAGAAGCAGGCCGAGCAAGGGTCCCCGGTGCACCAGCTGGTCCAAGATGTCTCCACCAGGTGGAATTCCACCTTCCTGATGCTTGAGCGGCTTCTTGAGCAGAAAGCCGCCCTGCATCAGGTGGAACTGGAAACAGACATCGAGGCACCTCCAGGGTACAACAGGGAGGAATGGGAGATTCTCGCTCACATGGTCTTCATCCTGAGACTGTTCCTGGTCCATAGTCTCCACAGTAGCCTGGATGAGATTCTCAGGGGGTGGGATTGTGGCCCTGCGGGTAGGAAGATGTCCGATGAGGTGCTTGACCTGATGCGGAAGCTGAAGGCGGGGCTGAGGGTGCACTTTGATGAGCTCCTGCGCTGGGAAGAATATGTCCTGGCAACCATGCTGGACCTCAGGATCAAGGGCAGCATGGCACTCGAGACAGCGGTCTATGGCCTCCGGAAGGATGCGCTGGTGCAGAAGGTCCAGCAGGCAGAGCGGACTATGCAGCAGGGCCCCTGTGGATGGTGGGAGTGGGAGCAGTGACCCCTTCCAGCCATCTGGGTCTATCCCTGCCCTGAGCCCTAGCAGTAGCAGCAGCACCAGCACCAGCAGCAGGATGAGCAGCAGCAGCAGGACTCCTATTGCCAGCAGCTCCTCCTGTGTNATTCTGGGACCATCATTCCAGTCACTGGGGGCTGCATTCCATTCCACTGCATCCAGAAGCCCAGTGCCCACATGACAACCTGTCCCACCCCCCCCCAACAGCCTACTCCTCTGCACCCACCCGCAGATGGATGCCCGCTGAAGCTGCTGGAAATCAAATCCCCTCCGACCACCAGCTCCTGCCGCCTGCTTCCCGCTGCCAAGGAGCCTGTCTCTCTTTCTCTCTGGCACACCCACACAGACACAAGCCCTGCCCCTCCTGCTGCCTGGCACATCTTTGGGTTAATACTACGTTATCTACGCTACCTGTAGAGCCAGCCAGGTGCTGCTGGTAGGGATCGACAAGCTGTATGAGATTCTGCCACCTGCCAGCCAGAACTTCAGCACATAGGGATAAAAGATTGGACAGGTCAAACGAAGCTTGTAACAACAAATATAACAACTTTTATTAAAACTATTTAAACAACAAAACAACAACAACATTATAAAACCAAAACCAAACATTAAAAGGAAACTTAGAAAGGAGGAAACTATTAGTCTTTGGGTCTGTCCCTCAGAACTTGGGGGAAAGACAAAAGGCGGCAGGGCGCAGCGCAGGGTTGGGGGGCGGCTACCCTGTGCTCTGCCATTTCATAGCTGTGGGCCAAGGCGAACTCCACGGCCCCTTCCACCTCTTGATGCCGCCCGGAGACCGACTGGTGGTAGAGTTCCAGCCTCTCCATCTTGGTGGAGACGTACTGGGAGTACGCCTCCACCTGCTTCTTCTCCACTTCGAGAGCCTGGAACTTTTCCACCAGGTGGTTCTCCATGAAGCGTAAGCTCGAAATCATCTGGCAGCCAGGCCTCTCCACTTCGTCCCGAAAGGCCTTGGCCGCAGCAGACTCCCAGGGCCCGGGGGACTCCACATCAAGACTAGAGGAGGGGGAAGGGCTTACATGGCGTCGCTTCCGAGTTGCCTTCCCCCCCTTCTTCTGGCACTGATCCTCCAGGTCCATGGCCATGCCAGAGTCCTCTTACCGCCTCACCATCTGGCTATGAAGCCTTTCAATATGGGCGATTAGCCCCGATGTGGTCCCCTGTCTCTGCCTCCGGAATCTTTTTTTGCAGATCTAAAGAGCATAAAAAGATAGGAATATAAGAAGTGCCATACTGTGTCAGACCAATGGTCTGTGTCAAGCCCTGCCTGCATTCTGTCTCCACAAGTGGGTGGGTGGCCAATCTCTCTCTGCAGGGGACTTCCGTTCCTAACAGGTCATAGAGGGCAATGCATATTGCATACCTTGTTGTTCCAGCCCCCGTGCCTTACCGTGGACGGCGAACCCGTTCTCCTTATCATACCACCTCCAGACATTGGACCTTGTCCGCTGACTGTCTGGGGGTGGCACTGGTGACCTCTGCCTGGATGTCCTGCACGGCGTGGCACTGGCGCCGGCATCCGATTCCTCTCTGAAACAGGAACACATAAACAACACCTAAGTAATATCATGCATTTATTATGGTGCCTCTAGTCCTCCCTCCTTGGGGTGCTAGGGATGGCAACGGGAGATGGTGACCCTGGCTGTCACGTGCAAATCCTGCCCTCCTTGGGGCGCTAGGGATGGCAACTAGAAAGACCCTTGCTGGCATGTGCAAATCCTGCCCTCCTTGGGGCGCTAGGGGATGCTAGGGATGGCAGATGGAGAGACCCTGGCTGGCACGTGCAAATCCTGCCCTCTTGGGGGTGTTAGGGATGGTGCCCCAGTACAGTAGAGATTCACTACCCATATGGTGTTTGAAAAGGTGCCCCGCGCATGATTGAGCTTGTTGACGCACTGACAGGCATGCGCTACCAACCTGGTTTTTTCAGGTTGGTAGAGCGTGCCTGTCAGTGCACCGGCAAGCTCAGTCATGCACGCAACATCTTTTCAGATGTCATCTGGGTGCGCATTCTTCATATTCCCATTCTGCTGCTGGCACTTGTAAATCCTCTTTACTGCACATCTGAAAGAGCACTTGATGTATACAATGCTGGGCTCTAAGACTCAAGAAAAAGACCTTGAAGTCATTTTGGAAAATACATTGAAATCCTCAGCTCAGTGTGTGGTGGCCATAAAAAAACCCAAACAGAATGTTAGGAATTATTTGTAAAGGGGTAGAGAATAAAACTGAGAATATAATGCCACTATATAAATCTATCGTGGGACTGCACCTTGAATATTGTGTGCAGTTCTGGTTGCCCCATCTCAAAAAAGATACAGTAGAAATCAAAAAGGTGGAGAGAAAGTCAACAAAACGATAACAGGTATGAGGCTTCACTATGAAGAGAGGCTGATAGGTTGGGGCTCTTCCGCTTGGAGAAGAGACAACTGAGAGGGGATATGATAGAAGTTTATAAAATCATGAGTGGTCACAGATTTAAAACAAATAAAATATTTTTTCACCCAATGCATAATTAAGTTGTAGAATTTGTTGCCAGAAGATGTGTCCAAGGCTAGTATAACTGGGTTTAAGAAAGGGTTGGACAATTTTTTGGAGGACAGGTCCATTAGTAGCTATTACCCAGGTAGGTTTGGGGAATGAAACCTCTTAGTGTCAGGAGCTGGGAGTGAACAGCAGGGAATGTGCTGTCTACTCCCGCTGCCTGGACCTCCTCTCTGCCAACTCCTCCCTGGACCCTCTCCAATCCGGCTTCCGCCCCCTCTACTCTACTGAAACTGCCCTGGACAAGATCACCAATGATCTACTTGTCGCTAAATCTAAGCACCTCTACTCCATTCTTGTCCTCCTTGACCTCTCTGCTGCCTTTGACACTGTCGACCACTTGCTCCTATTGGACTCGCTTTACTCTTTGGGCTTCCATGGCTCTGTCCTTGACTGGTTCTCCTCCTACCTCTCTGACCGCTCCTTTAAAGTCTCGCTCACCGAGTCGAGCTCCTCCTCCCTCCCCCTTTCAGTTGGGGTCCCCCAAGGCTCTGTCCTTGGCCCTCTCCTCTTTTCTATTTACACCCTGTCCCTTGGCAAAATTATTGCATCCCTCGGATTCCAATACCATCTCTACGCTGATGACACCCAACTCTATCTTTCTACCCCCTCTCTCTCCTCTTCTGTCCACTCACGCCTCGTCAACTGCCTCTCTGATATCTCCGCCTGGATGTCCCGATGTCAACTCAAGCTCAACATGGCCAAGACCGAACTCCTCATTTTTCCTCCCTCCTCTTCCTCTCCCTCTAACCTGCCCATCTGCATCGATGGAGTCACCATCCATCCTGTTCTCCAAGCCCGTAGCTTGGGCTTCATCTTTGACACGCACCTCTCTTTTAAACCTTACATTGACTCTGTTGCCAAATCCTGCCGATTCGCCCTCCATAACATTGCTCGGATCCGCCCCTTTCTCTCTACCTCCTCGGCCAAAACCCTTGTTCATGCCATGGTTATCTCTCGCCTCGATTACTGCAACCTCCTCCTTGCTGGCCTCCCTCGCTCTCACCTGTCCCCCCTTATCGCAATCCAAAACTCCGCTGCCAAGGTCATTCACTCTGCCCGTCGCTTCGACCATGTGCAGCCTCTCCTCTTCTCTCTTCACTGGCTCCCCCTTCCTGAACGTATCCTGTTTAAACTCCTGGTATTCACGTTCAAAACACTCCACAACCAAGCTCCCCCTTACCTCTCGGACCTAATCTCCCTACGCACTCCTGCACGCGCTCTCCGCTCTTCCTCTGTCCCCTCCCTCACTCTCCCTCGTTTCTCCTGCTCACCTAACCGCCTTCGACCCTTCTCCCTCGCTGCCCCCCATGCCTGGAACTCCCTCCCTACCCACATCCGCCTTGCCCCCTCCCTCCGCTCCTTCAAATCCCTCCTCAAGACCCACTTTTTCCTCGCCGCCTTTCCCAATGCCTGCTAGTCGTTCCCCATATACTTACTGTCTGCCCTCCTCTGCAGACTGCTGCAACCAACCTGATTGTAACCAAGCCAAGCACACGCACCTGAGACTTCGCATCCGCCTGAATGTTTGTTTGTCTTCTCCCCTGTCTCTCCCACTGTCCCCTCTCCCTGTCTCCCCCTCCTTGCCTTTTAGATTGTAAGCCACAGGCAGGGACCGCGTCTATTTCTATGTTCTGTACAGCACCAGGTCACACGACTGGTGCTATATAAATGTTTATAATAATAATAATAAATAATAAATAATTAATGGATCACCCCATTGTGACCTGTTTAGCATTTCTTCCAAGTGACCAAGATTGGCCACTGTTGGAAACAGGTGCTTGTTCTGACCCAGTATGGCACTACTTAGGTTCTTATGTTGAGGCTCTGGGTATGTGGGAGCCTTGGAGGCCAGCTGGGAGCTTTGGTGGCACTGCCTTTCACCCACTTGCCCTTAAGAGGGTGATCTGGGCCCACCACAGTCCTGTTACACCAATGTGTTTTCCCTCCCCTCCCTTTCCCATGCCGATGTTTAGGGTGAATGATCGCCTTTGTTGGATGGAAATAAGAGACAATCATATGAAAAATAAGGGACAGCTTCATTTGTAAGGGATATTTTAAGGAAACAACATTTCCCTCAACATACCAAATATGTAAATTTCTCAGACCTCAAATACACAGGGCAATTATCTTCTTTTTAACGTTTAAAATGGTTCTGATTATCGGTTATAATATATTTCTGCACATTCCCCCCCCCCCCCTTTTGGAATCAATGCCTAAAAACCCTTTACATGCACAACTGAAATTAGCTTTAATTTGAAGCTCAGACTTAACGGAATCAATACATAGCAGGTTTCTACAATCTGTCCAAGTCTGTTTCCTTTCTAGTTCTGCACGGTGGCATTGGTGGTAGGGATGGACTTAATAAATTCTCCAGCTTTTAAAAATGGAGAGAAGCAAGATTCTAAGCTAGAGCACTGGATTATTACGTAATATCAGATTCAATGAAATAACGGATGCCCATAAGATAAAGGATGGGGGGGTCATCCTACAGACATTGGACACTGAGGCAGAATAGATGGTTTGATGAACCAATGGGATTTGTTGAAGTGACTATTCCTTTTCTGTATTTGATGCAAAAGTAAAATCAAGGTTGGGGTCAGAGATTATAAATTCTTCAGCCAATGGCAAATACATTCTTTCCTCCCCATATCCATACCTGCTGTTTGTGAGTAATTTCAGACGTGACGGGCCCGAAGGCCCACCACGCTGAACCATGGACCGGTATCCGTGTTGGATCCCGGTCAGGAATCAGGCTGTCTGTCCTTTAGACGTGCCGGCCTGATTCTGGAGGGGGATTGGGGAGGGGGCAGGGCTGTGTGGTGTGACGTGCGGCCGCACGGTCCCGCCCCCCTGCGCTCCCCCAGCCACCCGCCTTCCGGGAGATGGGCGGGTGCAGCGGCCAATCTGCCTGTTGCGCCCAATCCCATCCTGGGGTCAGGACCACGATCCGCCCGGGCTGCAGGTAACAGACGGTACCTGCGGCCCATCCCGGATCATGGCCAATCCAACCACGGTTGGGGCCCGATCCCACCACGATTCTGGATCTCCAGGTGGCCGGAGGTCCAGAATCATGGCCATTGTGATTCCCGACAGAGATTCACTGGAGTGAACATCTGGCAGAAATCACAACAGACGTTACGAGACAAATGACCACCACAGGGGATTCACTGTGGTTGACCCTGGTCTTGTAATGTCTAAAAATACCCTATGTTATTGCCCAGGGACAAGAAAGAGAAAAGGTGTTTGTCCCTTTGTCTCTGCTTGCCTTTGCGGCTGCAGGGGAGAGGACAATGACATAGGTGCCATTTCCCCCCATACGTTGTGGAGGGTCACGGTGGGAATGGCAAAGGGCGGTATGCTGGGGGAATGACAGGGGCCAAGCCCCCCTGATTTACGAAATGCAGGCACCCATGCTCTGACTGCTCTGCACCAGGAAAGGAGAAGCCCCACCCCTTCCCCCTCTGACGCAGGGAGCAGCCTGGGAAACAAAATGGCATCTCCCTGTCTGGGCTGCCCAGCTGCAGCTGCTCACTGCATGTCCAGGTAGCTCATATTATTGGTCATTTAGTGGGGGTGGGGCTATTGCTGCCCCCCCCCCATACCCTTAACTTTGCTGGGGACGTACCCCCCACAATAATTACACCTGTGGACAACGGGAGCTGGTGATACACAGGAAATTGACCCATCAGCAGTGAAAACCTACGTGCTTGCCTTGGCTTAAGAGGGAAAAAAATAATCCTTGAGGCTGTGACTGTACTCAACAGTAAAACTAAGACATCCATGATCTCTGTGCTGCCTGGCCTGTTAGCATCATGCAAAATTCAGCTAATGCTCCTAGGGGCATTTAAACCCCTAAAGCAACCTCCCTGATCCAGGCTGTAACAGACTCCCCCACATGGGGCATTTCATCTCCTTTAAACAGACTCGTGTGAGTATTTTCTTTTAATTTTTTCTACACAGCGCTTTCCGTTTCTATTCGCCATGGGTCAAAGACTCAAGGGACTATTGAAATCAAGGCGAGTCTTTTCATTGACTCCAGTGGAAGCTACCCGGTGCCACAATGGCAGGATAACTATAGTATTTGACCTTGGGTGAGCCCATTAAACTGGATCAAGTTTCATGAGAAGGAAGGATAATGACCTTCGCCCAGGCCTTTCTTCTGTGATGCAGGATGCTCAGGTTTGTAGCAACGACCATTTGGAGAAACAGTGCTGGACAAAAAGGGATTCCTTTCCCTAGGATTTGACTGTGGAGAGGCCTAAAGCAGGGGTGGGAACCTCAGGCCTGGGAGCCAAATCTGACCCACGGCTAGTTTTTATCTGGACTCTTTCCAGTTCCAGGATTCGATGAGTTTACCCGTTTTTGCAGGGTCCTGTTTCAGCTCGGATCGCGATGCTAGACAGAGCTGGAAGGGTCCCCGCCCCCTCCCCCCCGCCATGAGTCCCTGGACTGCAAACCAGTGCGTACTCTGTGGAAAAATACCTGTGGGTCACAACCCATGGGCTGAGAAGCCCTGCCCTAGACTAGGTGTTTTTCTCACCATCTGAGAGTGAAACAAATTGGGGAAGAGCTAGTGAGAGGAGACTTAATGGGTAGCCATGTAAACACACAACAATAACCCAAACTCTGTGCAACCAGCTCCAGGATCATTAATGATGATGTGGATAATCCACGTGGGGGCTTAGCCCATGTTTATTGTTACATCTAGTAATAGTCCCATTTCCCACCGGCTTGGGAAGCTGGAGAGAGTTATGCTTTGATCTTCTCTGATCTTTTTTGATCTTCCTCAAATGTAGTGGATGCTTTAGGGCAGGGGTGGGGAACCTTTCCCCTCTTGGTGGCCACTTTGAAAATTAGTACTAGCTCCGAGAGCTGCATAGAAGCTGGAGGTGGGAGTACATATTTATTTAATTTATGCATTTTTACCCTGCCCCTCCTGCCTCTGGCAGTCCCCGGACTAATATCCATAAAATCACATAAAAGCACAATAAATACAATAGATTAATAAAAATATTAATAAATATTAATAAAAATCATCGTCATTTACAAGTGTGCAAAGAAAGAAACGACCTCCCCCAACCCTCCTCACCCATCCCCCCCCCCAAATGCCTGGCAGAAGAGCTAGGTTTTACACTGAAGCTGGAAAGTGAGGGAATTGGGGCTGAGCTGGATAGGCCCCCAGGAGCGAGTTCCACAGCGCCGGTGCAGCCACTGAGAACACCTGCCTGTTGGTCGCCACCCTCTTATAGCAAAGAACCTCCAGGAGGGCGCCCCCTGACGACCGCAGAAGCTGCTCCGGAGCCCCAGGGAATGAGGCCATCTCTCAGATAGCTCAGTCCCAGGGCATTTAGGGCTTTATACGTCAATACCAGCATCTTGAATCCAACCCGGAAGACAATAGGCAGCCAGTGCAGAGTCTGGAGCACCGGTGTAATGTGCTCCCGGTGACCCATCCCAGTAAGCAGATGGGCTGCCGTGTTCTGCACTAGCTGCAGTCTCCGGACCATCACCATGGGCAGCCCCATGTAGAGTGCATTACAGTAGTCTAGCCTCGAGGTGATGAATGCATGGATGACGGTGGCGAGATCGGTGTCTGAGACCTACGGACGAAGTCGCCGCACCAGATGTCACTAGCTAAAGGCACCCCTGGCCACAGCTGACACCTGAAGATCCAGGCGCAGCTGCGGACCCAGGAGCACCCCCAGGCTCCACAAGAAGATGCCAGCACTGGGCGGACCCCGTCAATAACAGCTCCCCCCCCCCTTGCCCAGATCATCGACCTCACCAATGAGCATGACCTCTGTCTTGTTGGGATTCAGCTTCGGTCGGCTAGTCCTCATCCATTCCCCCACCGCAGCCAAACACCGGGAAAGCACCGAGACTGCTGACCAGGGTCTGATGAAAAAAAGAGGTAAGTTGGGTATCGTCAACATATTGATGTCGGTGTACCCCCCCATCTGCGTACAACCTCCCCAGTGGCTGCATAGACACATTGAATAAGGGGGGGGGCAGAACAGAACCCTGCGGGACCCCACACAGGAGACCCCTAGGGGAAGAAGAATAATGCCCTAGGACCACCCGCTGAGATCGATCAGCTAGGAAGGAACGGAACCACTGCAAAACTGCTCCGTCCACCCCAGAAAGGTCCTGCAGGTGAGTCACCAACACCTCCTGATTCACAGTGTCAAAAGCTGCTGACAGGTCATGAAGAACCAACAGGGTTGACAACCCTTGTCCAGCTCCACCCGCAGATCATTGACTAGGGCCACAAGCGCAGTCTCAGCGCCATATGGGTGCATTCAAGAAAAGGAGGGTCCAGATCACAGAACATTCTCCTATCTTTGTGTGTAGGCCCTCATGGCTGCTCCCTTAACCTGAACTCAGTTTTTCAGTGCTTGGGGGTAGAGACTGGAATAGTGCCACCGTGGTGTAGTGGCTAAGTGTATAGTACCTGTATCAGGAGTTAATGTGGAGGCCCCGGTTCAAGTCTCCTTAGCCAGAAACCCACTGGTTGAGTTTGGGCCAGTCACAATATTCTCTCAGTCTAATTTACCTCACAGGGTTGTTGTGAGGATTAAAAGTTGTGTTAAATGGTTCTTTGTTAGCTATCTTCTTCTGCATTTTGTACTTTCTATTAGGGCAGGCAACAGATTGAAATTTGTAGTTATTCAGCCATGTTGCTTTTTACTGATTCATTGACCAGTGACTCATCAAAATGTTAAAATACAACAGCCACAGCACAGCTTCGCACAACACAATTTGTAGATTTTTTAAAGTTGCTCCTTCTATTTTTTAAATTAAAATACATTTTAAATTTCTAATGTTTTATCTTTATTTTTTAAAAAATGTTTAGAATGTTTTAAAATCTCTGTTTTAATCTACAATCCATGTAGATTAATACAACTGATTAACTGACCAGTGCTCTCAGCCCTACTGTAGATATATATTTCTGATTAAATGCTGCAAAACGGGGCTAAACATATTTTCTTCTGATATATTTCCACCTCAGTGAGTCAAAAATCATTGATGCTCATGCCTGATTAGCAGGAGATTTATTTTTTTGCCTGAAGCACGGACAGCTATAAAATAAGCTCAGTGTGTTATGATTTTACAACTATTTATATAGTACTTTCAGTGTTCAAAGTGCTTTAAAATCTTTACTAAGTCCACCCTCACAACAACATTCCGGGTGTTTTTAGAATGACGGGCTGCCTCGGTGCTGCTCACACCAGTCTGCTTCCACCCCTAGGTGGCCCATCTGTCTAAAGCTGCTCTGCCAGGTGTGCAGGCGGTGCAGGCTGCCCGCCCCCCCCCCCCCCGGGCAGCCCTGGTGGCAGTGCTCCGGAACATCCCAGAGCATCACCAGCAGAGCAGGGCTGGTCAAACCTGGGGCACTGGCTCAAAGTGAAGCAGCAGTCTGTCTAATGTGTGGACCCACGCTGCTGCTCCACTTCCAGCCAGCCATTGCCCTGGGCAACACCATAGGATTGCGGATGCTCTAGCCTGCAACTCTATGGTGTGTGTGTGTGGGGATGTGTGTGTGTGTGGGGCACCATGCGGGTGGACTGTAGGCTGCGGAACCTGCCAGGTCCATCTAATCTGGACCCCAGCAGGGGTGGAAGTGGGCAGATGCAGGGGTGCACCCCCTGAGCAGCTCCAGGGATGGGCAGTCCCACGTCCATCTAAAAACACCCTCTGAGGTAGGTCATTATTATTCCCATTTTACAGATGGTGAACCGAAGCTAAGATATTGACTTGCCCACGGCCACCTACTGAGTTTATGGTTAAACTCCTGCACAAGCTCCTAGTCTTCACCTATAAAGCTCTTCACAACCTTGCTCCCCACTACCTTTCTGTGCTAATTTCCCTCCGTACTCCAGTCCGTGAACTCCGCTTCTCCTCTGTCCCTTCTCTCACCCTCCTATGCCTCCCCTGCTCCTAGCTGCCCTGCATGCCTGGAACTCCCTCCCTGCCCACATCCGCCTCCCCCCTCCCTTCGTACCTTCAAATCCCTCCTCAAGACCCACCTCTTCCGCTCTGCCCTCCCTGACTCCTCGCTCCCCTCTCCTAACTCCTGCTGATACCCTCCATCCAGTACAATCTGTTACCTAGGTCTGTGTACTCATATCCTCACTGCGTGGACCAACCAGCCATCATTCTTGATGTAACTAAGTCAAGCGCGTGCACCTGGGACCTCGCATCCTCGTGAATGCTACACTCCTTGTCTCTCCCTCTGTTCCCCTTCCTTTGTCCCCACTCCCAGTGTCAGATTGTAAGCCCTAGGGCAGGGACCATGTCTATTCCATTACTTTGTAAAGCGCCAGGTACATTGCTGGTGTTATTTAAATAATAATAATAATAATAATAATAATATAATATAATATAGGATTTGAACTCTGGTCTCCAAGGTCCAACTAGGCTATTCTGGTTCTAGTGGTTTTTAGATCTGTTCTTATGAAATGTCCTCTCCTTCCTCACTGTCAATAACTATTGATGGAGTCACCATCCTGCCTGTCCCCCAACCCCATAGCCTAGGCTTCATCTTTGACTCACCCCTTTCTTTTAAACCCTACATTGACTCTGTTGCTAAATCCTGTCGCTTCTCCCTCCATAACATTGCTAAGATTTGCCCTTTTCTCTCTGTCTCGTCTGCCAAAACTCTTGTTCATGCTCTGGTCATCTCTCGCCTCGATTACTGTAACCTCCTTCTCACTGGCCTTCCCCGGTCTCACCTTTCTCCCCTCATCTCTGTCCAAAACTCTGCTGCCAGGGTCATCTACCTCGCCAGTCGCTTCGACCATGTGCAGCCCCTCCTCTCTTCGCTTCACTGGCTTCCCCTTCCTGAACGAATCCTGCACAAGCTCCTAGTCTTCACCTATAAAGCTCTTCACAACCTTGCTCCCCCCTACCTCTCTGCACTTATCGCCCTCCATACTCCAGCCCGTGCACTTCGCTCCTCCTCTGTCCCTTCTCTCACCCTTCCACGCCTTCCCTGCTCCCCTAAGCGCCTTCGTCCCTTCTCACTTGCTGCCCCCCATGCCTGGAACTCCCTCCCTGTCCACATCCGCCTTGCCCCCTCCCTTCATACCTTCAAATCTCTCCTTAAAACTCACCTCTTTCGCTCTGCTCTGTCTGACTCTTTATCCTGCTGAGCCACTATTCCTATACCTACGATCGGTTTACCCTTATCCTTGCAACATGGACCTGCCTGCTGTCATTCTCATCGTAACCAAGCCAAGTACGTGCACTTGAGACCTCGCATCTTCATGAATGTTAGACCCCTTGTCTCTCCCTCTGTTCCCCTTCCTAAGTCTCTCCCCCAGCTCCTGTCTCTCAGACTGTAAGCCCTAGGGGCAGGGACCGTGTCTGTTTTATTACTTTGTAAAGTGCCAGGTACACTGCTTGCGCTATATAAATGTTTGTTAATAATAATAATAATAATGTGCAGGTTTGTTCATGTGAAATGAGACACTTGTGCACTGCAGGGATGGGAATTTCAATTTTGTTAAGATCCTAGAATAGGATGGAAAAATAGCTCTGACATCCCTGGGGAATCCTTTGTTTTTATATAAACCTTTATTGCGCGACCAAAATTTGGTCATTGTAAAACATATTCCAATGATACAAACAGTATAAACTAAGCAAAATTTCCATATTAAAAGCAAAAAACCCTATAAAATCAATAAAGTTAAAAGAAGAAAAAGAGAAAACCAAAAAGCAAACGGAGCAGAGGGGATGTACACAAAAAATCTCATACAATCCCAAGTTCATTACTTGTTTGACTCAAGTTTCTTGATGTAAACACACATCAGAAATTTAGCAACCTTTCTAGTAACAAAACTAGCATGATCACATAAAAGAAGCTTAAAATAAAAATCAGTAGATCTTCCCGGGAAAGAAGCAACGAGGGGCAAAATATATTTGGTGCGGGCTGAAGTATACAATAAACAGTCAAGCAAAATATGTTTCATGGTGTCCATTTGATTAAGTTTGCATGGGCACAGTCTTTCCACAAGGGAAATCCCCTTATTATATCTGCCCTCAACCAGGGAGGAGGGGAATACATTTAACCTGGCCAAATAAAGCGTAGGCCCACCGGTTCTGTTGCAAATCGGCAGATAGCAACCCAAAACTCTATTGTCCCTAATTCTGCCTGGATTTCTTGAGTAGTAACATCTGCCAAGTGGCTTATCAGCATCCTTTTGGCTCTCTTACACCCCAAGGGCAAGAGAGTCATGGGATTAAAGCCCAAATGTTTTATTTTATTTTCGAACGTACTAGCCCACAGATTAGGGTAATCATCTGTATTGGCCAATTGCGATAAGGGAACTGCCAGGTTAAAATAAAGCTTCAACCAACAGCTAAGGGCATCTGCCCAAATTCTCTCTTGTATGGGGCATAAGCCACAGTCCAAACAGAGTGCCATGTTACTCATACCTGCTGGGGCAGAGAGAAGTGTCCTAAGGAAGCCGGTTTGCAATCGTTCCAAACTTTTGATTTTACCTAGAGCCCATAGGGAAGTCCCGTAGAGAGTTTGGGAATACTCTTAAGACGAAAGATTTTAATAGCTGGGTTGATCAGGGAGCCTCCCCTTGATCTAATAAAGGATTCTATTTCTTTATTAAGGAGTTTTGCTCTTGCTAGGCACATCTGCGTTTGTATAGAGCACCCCCCATTGGCCTGGAACAGCAGCCCCAAATATCTGATAGAATTTACCTGCATAATTTCACTGCTGACAATAAACCATCTGTAAACCTTCTGCCTCTGAGAGAACCCCACCACCTTTGTTTTAGCATAGTTAATTTCCAAAAGGTTTTCTCCACAGTAGTCCCCAAAGGAAGGAAGGAATCGCCTTAATCCCACCTGTGCAGTGGAAAGAAGGACGGCGGCGTCCGCATACAATAAACATGAAACTGCTACATTCGCCAGCTGGGGAGGATGAAACCTCTGCCCAGTTAATTTGTTGATAAGATCGTTCAGGTAAAAATTGAACAACAACAGGGCCAGTAGACATCCTTGTTTTACACCAGTCCTCGTTCTTATACTTCCCGATAAGGCCCCACGCTGTTCTAAACTCACCCTTATAACTGAGTTCTTATGTAGCCTAACCAGCAAAAAGAGCAGTCTTTAACAATTCCGACGGCTTGAAGTTTGTGCCAAAGCCTTTCCCTGCTCACCAAATCGAATGCAGCCCCGAGGTCTACAAAGGCTGCAGAAAGAGTCCTCCCACGATGAAGTTGCTTCTGGACTAAATGGTTAAGAACATAGCAGAGGTCGTATGTAGATCTCCCTTTCCTGAACTCTATTTGTTCATTGGCCAGTAAACCAGTTTCCTTTAGCCAAACGTCAAGCCTTCCCAGCAGATACCTAGCATATACTTTGCTGATAAAGCTAAGGAGGCTGATGGGCCTATAATTCTTTGGATCATCCTGAGCCCCCTTCTTATAAACCGGCACCACAATAGCCTGGCTCCACTCGCCAGGGATGTTCCTGGACTCATTAATTCCGGAGAACAAGGGCAGCCAACATGGGTGCCCACCAGTTGCTACCAGACTTCAGTAATTCCGCTGGGACAAAATCAGCACCGGCCGCCTTCCTGCTCTTTAGAGTGCCCAAAATCTCGGCTATTAACTCAGGGTTCACAGGTTCCCAATCCTGCATCTCTGAAAATATCAGAGGCTGTATAACCCCGGGGACCCTGTACGCATACAGCAGCTCAAAATGGGATTTCCAGACTATAGCCGACACGCTATTTCTCTTCAGAGCCCATCCCGCATGCCCTATTCCCCTTACAAGCTTCCAGAACTGATGTTAATTAGGGTTCCTAGCAGACTTGTCTAATGTCGCCCACAAAGTCCTGTAGAACTCCTCTCTCTTTATCCTCAAAAGGGTCCTATAATACCTCCTATGGCCCATAAACTCCTGTAGGCAATAATTACTGGGCGTGGCCTTATATTTCCAATAGAGAGCCCTAACTTTCTTCCTCTCCTTGAGGCAGTTCTTGTCAAACCATTGTGGATCAGCAAATACCTGTCCCTTAGGGTAAAAAGGCCCTCAGTTAGATAAGGAATTAGCCAGTTTATTAACTCCTGGTATATAGTTATTGTCGCACTACCCACTTCTGCATTGAGTATCCTCTCTGAAAAACTTCTTCCTTGCAAAAATTCCAGCCGGGCTTCAAGAACTGACTGCAGGGTTTTATCCCATTGTCTCTTTTTGGGCCCCTGCTTCTTGGCCGGGGATATTATACACGGAGTATTAATGGTGTTAATAGCGTCTGGAACAGCAATATCTAAATAAATGATCAGGGGAAGATGGTCGCTATCCAGTCTAAACCCCACCTGGAAAAAGCGAACCAGAGGGATCAACATGGGAGAAACTGCGGCATAGTCTGGAGTACTGTGCCCCCTCACAGAGAGATAAGTAAAATTTCCAGGTCTGTCACTCCAACCCTGGCCATTTAGTAGGTATAAATCAAGCTGGTACAAGAGTTTTAACAACGTTGGGCCATTCAAATTTATTCCCACATCCAAAGCCAGACGAGGGAGCAAAAAAGATGCATCCTCCTTGAGCCAAAACCCGCCCTCCTGAAATACTGCCTGATCATGGGGGCCTAATCAGGCATTGAAATCTCCAGCCAATAATATCCTGGTCACCGGATATAAAGATTGCAAATTTTCCAGGTAAGAGAGCAGTTCCATCCAACAACCGACCACATAATATGGAGAGTTGGAAGGGGGGGGGGGGGAATCCTTTGTTTAATGACATAGTAAGTGGAAGATGAGTTTCCCTACAATGACCTCAAAAATGTACGTCAACATTTGACCGAGATCACTTCTAGGACTACTGCATACCTCATCCAGTCTGCTCATCCTAACACTAATGTTGCAGTGTAGGGTGGTTTTATTGGTTAGACGTTGCAAAGGTCTCAGAAGAACTGAGTTCAAAATATCCCACCTTTGGCAGTTGTTAATTTGTGACTTTGGACAAATACCTTAACCGCTATGGCTATTTTTACATGGATGCCTCCCACCCATCTCCACCCAGCGGATGGGTGGGTGAGCATCCATGTGAACGGCGCCGGGTGGGTGTGTGCGCTTCCGCAATCCACTCATCAACACCCATCTACACCCATGGAGCAGCCTGGAGGGAGCCGGGATGCTCCGTGGGTGGAGATGGGTGTTGAACACCCAGCCGTTCATGAGAACGGGGAAGCACACCCCACCCACGAGAAGGGTCTGCCGAAACCAGCAAGAGATGGCTAGAGATGAGGAGGAGGACCGCAGGAGCCCGCAAGCAGACACACCCACCGGGAGAGACGTGGAACGCCCAGCCAGGAGCCCTTCAAGGAGAAGCGAGCAAGGACATGAGTGGGCCGGCTCCCAACATGCCAGGCAGAAAAGCACAAGACAAGACAAAGCGAGATAGCACCACGACACGCGCAGGAAGGGGAAGGGGAAGCCGAGGGACCCCGGACCGGCCGAGGGGGCGGGGAGCAGGCCACCGGCGCCGGGATGCCTACTGACAGCTCTCCCATTCTGAAACAGGGCAGAAGGCGCAACGCAGTGCCGGCTGCACCCCCACCCCCAGCAACATAGTCCAGGGAGGAGAGCACCTCGGACAGTGAGGTAAGACAGGGGAACCCCACCCACGCAGGGAAGGGCACAGACCAGCCCTGAGCACACACTTGGCACTGGGGTTCTGCCGACAGAACGCTGACAGCTCCACTGCTCCCCCCCCAACAGGAGAGCACGCACACGTGGAGCACAGCACCATCGGGGAGACAGCTGAGGAGGACCTCCGTGGCAGTCAGGTAAAACGGCAGGAACCCACAAGGGGGAGGGGGAAGGCAAGGAACTCCCCACAGCACCAACAGGGGTACAGCAGGACAACAGTTCTCCCAGATGCATTTCCCCAACAGGAGAGCACCTGCTCCACTGCCACTACAGTCACCGGGCAGGCCCCAAGCAGCAAGACTGGACGGCCCCCCACAGGCGCACCTCAAAAGGCGAACCCATGAACCAGGGACAAAACCCTGGACTTCATACATCTGTGGGGGGCCAAAAAGGTCCAGGCAGACCTGGTGCGCTGCTTCGAGACAAAACATGTCTGAAGCCGTCGCCCAGAAGATGAAGCGCATGGGGTACAATAGGGATGGGGTCCAATGCATGCAGCAGGCAAAGGACTTGAGGTTGGGATACAAACATCCAGGGCAACAATCTCAAGTCCGGTTGTGCCATGTGCACACATGAGTTTGCTGACGAGCTGGGTCGCTTCCTCTGCGTGAATGGGGAGATTGTGGCCTCCCGCATACACAGCTCGGCCTTCGCCAGGAGCAGAAAAAGGGCAAAAACAACATCCCTCCTGCCCAAACCCTAGGAGCAGGGGGAGCCCACTGCCCCTGATAAGGCCAGCCAGGAAGCGGGAGGACACACCCCCATCCTAGTGGTGGAGGAGGCATCCCTGGAAGCCGCCACTGGCAACGTCACCTTCCTTGTGCGCCCCCAAAGCCCACAGGGTCAAAACCCACAGGGACAGGAGGCACACAGGGAGCAGCCGGACACTAGGGACGCCCCCCCAGGAGGAGGAAGACTACAACCCAGGTAAGTGTGTGACCCCAAAGAATCGGGGAGGGGAGCACAGACCAGGACAACCAGGGCCCCAGCGGGGAAGCAAGGGCTAACTGACACACAGCCATTGCCCCCATAGCTCAAGGGAACCTGGAGGTGCAGGAGGAGGAGGTGGAGGCCCAGGAGGAGGATGTGGAGGACCCGGAGACCATCCCGAAGCCTGGCGACCAGGATACCAATGGTAGGGTTTCAGAGACATGGGCACAGCGGGGGGTGGGGTGGGGACACAAAAGTGATGGGGTCACAGCAGTGCTGCTGGCCCCATCCCCTCTCAAGGGCACCCAAGGGACACCCAAGGGGACAGCTAGGAAGGAGGCCGGGAGCACGCTGAGTAGATGGGACGTGATAAGTGAAAACACAGGGGCCAGGGGGGAAACTGGCTGCGGAGGAGGGACAGGAAGACGGGGCCGAGAAGGGGATGGGAGACACACACTCGCAGGGAGAACAGGAGCAATGAGAGGACCCTACCCCCGCCCTCCAAAGGCCAGTGTGGACAAGGACACACAAAGGGAGACAGCCAGGAAGGAGCACCGGGGGGTGGGGAGGAAGACCCCAGCCAGGACAAGGAGGCAGAATAGATAGACCATTGCAGATCCGCAGCCCCATGCTAAACAAAC
The DNA here is from genome assembly GCA_003113815.1 of Sphenodon punctatus. NCBI lineage: Eukaryota > Metazoa > Chordata > Lepidosauria > Sphenodontia > Sphenodontidae > Sphenodon > Sphenodon punctatus. Next base: position 2,785,921 of record QEPC01006683.1, on the reverse strand, counting down.
ACCCTCGTGTCATCCACAGATCAGCAGCCTGGTCCATCAAGGGGTGCAATGACAGTCTCCGGGAGTGCCGAGAGGAACTGGGAGATGCCGGCTCGCAACCGGAGGACATGGGGAGGGAACTGCTGTTGGAAACCAAGCACCTGGCAGATGGGCACAGGGAGGAGCAGGCCCTAAATAGGGAGGTTCTGCAAGGGGAGGGGAGAAGGGACTGGGCACAAATGGATGCTATGCTCCAACGGTCCTGCACATAGCACCTGTGGGACAGGCGCCATGCCACCACCTTCCTCTGCGAGCAGTGGCGTAATGGAGGAGAGGGCGAGTGCCCATGTTTTCCTGGAGAGAGACACTGCAGAGACCTGTCAACTCATCAGGGAAACCCTGGAGGCTCTGCAGTGTCTCCCTCAGCATGGTGTGGGCCCTCCTGCCATGGTAGGAGGGCTGGCAGCACCACAACACCATGGTGCCCTCCCACAGGTGCCTGTGCCCCTCCTCAGCTCATCTGCCACCCTTGGTTGCCCCAGCGGCAACTCTACCCCACTCGTAACCAGCTGGGCCCACTTCCTCCCATAGCCCCCCAGCAACCCCAAGGGGGGCTCCCTGGGCAGTCCGCGCCACTCCTGGTTCCCCTCCACCACCCTCCACGATCCCCCCTCCCAGGCCCACAGCCACCCCATCACATCCCAGCACCTCCAGCCACCCCACATGCTCAGGTAAGCACAGGGAACCAGGTGGGGGGCACAAACGAGGGGGTAGAGGGAACACAGGTTAAGGACACCACCCAGGTACAGGAAAGGGCATGATGGTTGGTAGCAAGGGAACAGGTGATGGGTGCAGCGAGGTGTCACATGGGAGCACCCACACGGGGCTCAAGGGAATCGATAGCTAATGCTAAAGCTACATGTGCCATCCACAGAAACAACCAGCAGACCCAGCAGTGGAGCGGCCGGTGGAGGAAGGAGACCCCGAACCAGACAGCCAATGGCCACAGTAGTCTGCGGCTTCCAGGGCCCACAAGGAGCCTGCCCCTGGTGGTGCGGTGAAGAGGGGAAGGGGGAGGCCCTGTAAACGATTAGCCCCACCCTCTGTAAATATTCCCTTTTAATAAATATCATTTATTGCACATACCTAGCTGTCATGGAGTCTGTACAATGGGATCGCAGGGAACTTAGTGACCAGGCAGCAAACCTCCGCGAAGGCCAATGCCAGGAATTTGGTGACAAACAGCAGCTAGGCATGCCGGCCTGGCAGCTCACATGAGTGCCCTGCCAGACATAGGATCCTGGAGGGCACAGGATAGTGGAAAGGATAAGGGGCAAAGGTGGCCAGGACAAGGGTTCGATAGATACACCCACTGTGCGAGGGCTGACGGCCAGCTGCAGGTGACCGCACCCTGTGGAACAGGCCACCGATGGTCACTGGCTGTTGGGACCCGGGATGCACCCTGGGAGGATAGTCACCCTGCCATACCAGCCGTGGAGGGGTGGGAGCACACCACAGGGGGTCCCCACCAGCTGCCAGGAAGACCACACAGGTATGGATACAAGTGGATCTGGAACCTGGCTGCGGGGTCCGGTAGGGAGGGCTTCGGTACAGAACAGGAGGGCAACCACAGGATGGGATGGAGGAGAAGGATGGGATGGCACCTTGTAGAGCCCCAGGATCTGCCTTGGAGGGAAATGAGTGGTGTTAGATCACATCACCTTACCATAATGGAATGGTGAAGGCATGGCAGTGGACAATGGCAGCTGTCATCCCAGTGACATCCCAGGTCATCCCAGTGACCTAACAGCACTCAGTGTCCTCTGAGCCTGCTCATGGGGCTCCACAGGGTGCCATAACATGTCCTCAATGTGCAGATGGAATGGGGTAAGGGAGCACAGTCACACAACCAGGATCAGCCGAGCCCCAAGTTGGTTGCACAGAAAGTCAAGGGCACAGGGTAGTAGGGTGCAGCAATGGGGAACACTGCCATGACAGGAGGGATCGGGGAGCCAACATCGTACAACACCTGCTGACCATGGGGGGTAGCCAGGACACACAGCTCACAAGACAGGTATGGGGGCAGAAAATAGCATTGTATTGAAGCAAGGTATACAGAGGTACTGGACATTTGGAAAAGTGCCGACAACAGGCAAGGGTCAATTCTTGGCCAGTTGGCCAATGATGCACCCTTATAGGGCATCCCAGTTCTCCGCAGGGATCCGCCTGAAGGCCCCACCCTACACATGCTGGTACAGGGGCACTGGGCTAGTTCTCGGTAGCAGTGGGGGATTGTCCAAGGCAGCCCCACGTAGCTCACAGACGTTGTGTAGTACACAGCCAGTCAGGACAAGGCTGGGGGTGTGATGGAGGTTGAACTGACTCTGGTTAAGCAGGAGGTGCCACCTCATCTTGAGCAGGCCGAAGGCCCTCTACATCATGCACTTCGCGGAGGCCAGGCACTCAGTAAAGAGCACTTGGTTAGGGGTACGGGCAATGGGATAGGCCCTCATCAGCCATGGGGCCAGAGGGTAGGCGGGATCCCCGATTATAACCAAAGCCATCGACACTCCCTCAATAACCCTAAACATGTTAGAGGCTATCTCCTCATCGAAAACCCTGGCATAGAAGGGGAAGGCGTGCAGGATCTGAGCATCGCGGCTCCTCCCCGAGAGGCCCATGTACACATCTATGAAGAGACAATGGTGTCCACAACTGCCTGTAGGTTTACAGAGAACTGGCACTTCCTGTTGAGATAGTCATTCTTGCTGTGGGGTGGGCGGAAGATAAGGATGTGTGTGCTGTCAAGTGCGCCCATGCGGTGGGGGAAACCCATAGCCTCGAAGCCATGGATCATCACCTCTGGGTCCTGTAGCTGGATGACCTGCTCGAGCTCCACAATGAGGCTGCAGACATCATGCAAGGCCCTGTTCACGGTCGAGACCCCCACACCAAACTGCTCCATGACGCTCCTGCAGGAGTCAGGGTTGGCCAGGTGCCACACCGCTGTCACCACCTGCATCCCAGGAGGAATGGGGTCGCGCATATTGGTGAACCGCCTCCTGAAGTGGGGGGCAAGGACGTCTACTACACGGCTCATGCGGCTCCATCCCTGCTTGCTTCCCCGTCCCCGGTTGGTTTTGCATTCTCCCCGGGACATGTCCTTGCATCTCTGTGTGTTCTACTGTCCCTTTATAGTGCCCTGGTCTCACTCTGGTTCCGACCCCATGGTGCGTTGTGTCTGCCACCCCCTGTTGGTCCCCCATTTGTCCTCTGGCAGCCATGGAGAGGTGCTGCAATCGGGGGGCTCCTGACCATGACTGGCTGGTCTGTTGGGTGTGATCAGTCTCCCTTATCACTCCCTTGGGGGCAGCCTCTGCAGCGGTTTCCTCTCCTGTCACGGGATGGGGGTGCCCTGGTGGGACCAGGTGGGATCTAGTGTGCGTATGGGTGTTGTTCTCCCCGATCCCCCCTGTTGTGGCCCAATCCCTGTCCCCGCCTCCTGCTTTCTCTTCCCCTCTAAGCTGCTGTGCGTATGCTTGTGACAGTGCTGTGGCTGGGGGAGATGACCAGGCAGCTCCAGTGGGCAGCGGCCGACCTTTGTGCGGGCGCACCAGGAGATCTGTCAGTTACCCCTCTTTGTGACTTCCCCTTCTCTCTCTCTCCCCACCCCCCGCCCCCGTTTGTGTGGGATCCCTGGATGTTTCGGCCTGTGGCCTGCCCGTCTGTTGCGCTCTGTCTCCCTCTCTGCTATAGTGCAGGCGATGATTAACGAGCAGACCAGGGAGCAGGAGGAGGTGCTTCAGCTGGTCCTGCATGTCCTGCAGCGGGTGCACCGGTTGGACCGTGCCCAGGCCGAGCGGTGGAGCCGGGTCCTACTGAGGCCGTGGATCCACCTCAGCAGCATTTGGACAGATGGTTTGGTTTATCCCTTGAGCCAGTTGCTCTTGCTAGTTCTGTATTAGAGATTTGTTCAGCATTGTTCCCCCCCCTTGTCTGTGTGCTCTCCCTCTGGCATTTCCTTCTGTGTGGGCCAGGTCTCGTTGATGTGGGGTGGTTGTCTGGCAGGGCATGGGTCCGTAGGTGTGTGTTCCCCCCTCCCCTTTGGTGTACTTGCTCTCTGGCCCATTGGCCCCTGTCCTCTTGGTGTGGTCCCCTCCACTGTTTGCGTGGGGTCCTGTGTCCCCCGCATGGGTCCTGCTGTCCCGCCTGTCCCCTCTTCCCTGTTGTTTGGGTGGGCATGCTGGGGGGGTGGGGAGGTGTCTGCCTTTCCTAGGGAACCATGGTGTGTCTGCCCTCCCCCTCCCCTGGCATGATGTGGGGCTCTACCTGTGCCCCCTGCTTTGTATGTTGCTGCCCGGTTGTCCCTGTTGGACAGCACCTCTCTTCTCTGTGCCCTCTGACCCTGCCTCCTCTGTTCACTTTGCCACACAGGGTGTGTTGGGGTTTGGGGGTCCCGTGTGCTGTGGTTCATGGTGTGTGTGTGGGGGGCTGGTGTCCCCCCCGGGACTTGCCTGTGTGTTCTGGGCACTGTGCTCTGTCCTGCTCCCCCTCCCCCCAGTTCTGGCCCCCTCTACTCCCTCTCCCTTCTGGGTTCCCCTGTCTGCTTGTGTGGACAATGGTGTGCAGGCGGGGTCTGGGGATCTGTGGCGCCCAGTTGTCTAGCCGGTGTCTCAGGACTTGACTGGGACTGCTTCTTTGTATCACTTGACCTTCCAGCTCCCTCCTCCCCTGCCCGCTTGGGGTCTGGCAGTGTAGGGGCAGTGCCGTGTGCTGCGGCTTCGTTTGCCCTCTCTCGGCCATGTTGTAACATCACTCGGCTGGTTTCCTCTCCGTTCGGTGTGTGGGCTGTCCGTGTGAACGGTATGGGCGTATGCTCGGTGGGGCCCTGGGTGGGTGGGTGCTGGGCCCTCCCCAGACTTCCCACAACCCCCGCAGTGGTGTCCGTGTGAATGTCTCCCTGCTCACTGCCGGTGGTTGTGCAGTGGGTGTGTTCACCTACCCACCTCCACCCACTGGGCCTGCAGCGGTGTCCGTGTGTAAATCTTCCCACTGTAAAATAAGGATGATAACACTTGTCTACTGACTTTATTCGGTTTGTCTTTGGGTGGAGGACCTTCTCCATGCTGCTGAAATGTAAGTAACAATCCTACTGCCAGAACTGAAATCACTACGATTTCTGCTTCTGAGCACCTCATTGGAGCAGGTCCCCAGTTCTCGATCGTTCTCATAACACAATCGTGTGGGATGATGGCACCATCTTATGTACACTCTTCCGCTAGGAATTAGACTTAGCAAAACCACCTTTTTTAAAGTCACACACTATGAGTAATCTTTCAGCTGCTACCAACTTGGAATGAATTTATATGAACAGCCTTGAGATGCAAGTCATGATGCATGTTACCTTGAGCAGAGGGCTGCCGAGCTGGGCTCTTGGGGGTTGGGGCCCGCTGAACCACCCTCCTGGGGCTGATTGGATTGTGGAATGCGCACAAGAGCATGGCCTTGCAGGAGATTGGTGAGCTACTCGAGTTCCCCGTGCCTTGCTGCAGGGGGTGTCTTTCTGCCGCATCTCTTTGCCAGTGCCCTGCTGTGAGCGAGGGGACACCCGCAGCCCCAGAATGAGTGCCTTGACCGGCCGCTAGACCTGCACCTCCTTGCGGGCCCATCCAGGGTTCCCTGCTTGCACGTGGAGTCGACTGCAGCCAAACTCTGTGGCCTCTGCACGGTCTGGATGCCCAGCTCACTCTGGCCAGCGGAGATCCTTTTGACCCCCACTATATGGTGGCTCAACATAGGCAGACAAGAGGCTGCCAGGAGGGCATGTGGGTTCCCCATGACCTCCATTGGGTGGCGCCAGGTTCCCCCTGTGGCTGGCTGGCACCTCCATGTACCGTCAGGGCTTGCTTCCCCGCCCTTCTGGAGTACGGTGGAGGATGGTGGACATGGTTGCTGCAGCTGGTGGGCAGGCGTGGTCTTGGGGACGGGGCAAGGCCAGGTCCAGCTTCCCACCCATTTATTTTCTTTCCTCCACCCTACCCGGGCCATGTGGATGGTGGAATGGCTTTCTGGCCGCCAGGGGTGCAGGCATGTTTGTTCTGTGCCCCTCTCCGACCTGTGTCGGCTTTGGTTTTCCACCACAGGGTGAACTGAGGCGGCGGGGTGTGTGTGTGTGTGTCGCTACCATCACATCTGGTTTTATGGCATTATTGCTGGCTACCATCAGTAGAGGGAAGGAAACAATCAAACCAGACGTTTACACATTTCCAATGCACAAGAAAACTTTTTATTGAAAAACAATGCATTCAATATTGTGTTTTGGCACATAAGTCAATGTTGCAGGCACATTCACACCAAACAATAACATTGTCAAAAAGATTCAAAATGAATCGTTGCGTTTTTCTTCACAAACTACAGTCACAATAAATATGCAGGATTCCTCTACAAAAAGAAACCGATTCCTTGTTCACAATTATGACAAAATATTTACATGTACATTACATTGTGCAGGCCACATTCGAATCTCAGATGTGTGGCCACCTCTGGCACATGTTACCGATTGCCCTGATGGCTCATCCAGAGCCTCCAAAGAAGCCAAGCGTGAAGCATTCATTGACTTCCAGGGGGGCAGGATCAGACACGCGTTTTGCATGCAATGTATTTTGGAACATGTGCAGCTTTCCATGCCATTCACCTGAGATTATAGCTTGGCCCTTAATGTACATTTACTGTTTGAAAAATAAATAATACTTCTAATATGGCTATTAAATAATGGATGGTTTGTTACAATTATGACAGGTTTTTTTTTTTTTTTTTTTTAAATCTTTTTTTGTGAAACAACTCCATCAAGCATTGAACTGCATGTTCATTAGAATAAAGACATTCATCTACAGAAAACCTGCTTTTTAAATAATTTCTCTTTTGTTTGGCAACCCCCCATTCACAGTTAGGTACATTTCAGATTCCATTCTTTTTTGGTATTTCTCAACTGTTAAATGAACAACGTGATAGCTGTAGTGAGTTTGGTTTGGTGTATCACACCTCAATGAAGCATTTACAGAAAAGATGACAAGAACAAAAAGTTGCTCAAACTTATACAAATTTAAAAAAGCAAAACACATGCCCTTCCAATTTTTATGTACATGTTTTTGTTCTAGCTTTCACCACCTCGGCCACCAGTTCTGCCTCCAATACAGATTTGATCACAGTCTTGGGGTCGTTTCAGGGACCTGCGTTCACTGCATTTTTGGGGAGAATTATTATTATTATTAGACATTTATATAGCGCCAGTCGTGTGACCTGGTGCTGTACAGAACACAGAACTAGACGCGGTCCCTGCCTGTGGCTTACAATCTAAAAGACAAAGGGGGGGAGACAGGGAGAGGGGACGGTAGGAGAGACAGGGGAGAAGACAAACAAACATTCAAGCGGATGTGAAGTCTCAGGTGCGTATGCTTGGCTTGGTTACAGAGAGGTTGGTAGCAGCAGTCAGCAGAGGAGGGC
>QEPC01006683.1:2744530-2777134 GCA_003113815.1 Sphenodon punctatus | reverse complement strand
GAGGCAAAGGGAAGGAGGGAGACTGGCCGGTAACTAGAGGGGTCAGATGGGTCCAGGGTGGGCTTTTTGAGGATGGGGGAGACAGTGGCATGCTTGAAGGCAGAGGGGAAGGAGCCTGTGGAAAGGGAGAGATTGATGACATGTAGAAGTGGGGGAGCGATAGTGGGAGCAATAGAGGTCAGGAGGCGGGAGGGGATCGGGTCAAGGGGCCAGGTGGAGGGGTTGGATGAAGAGAGCAGAGCGGAGATTTCCTTGAGGGAGACAGGAGAGAAGGATGTGAGGAGGGAGGGGGGAGGGGGAGAGGGTGGGATGGGAGCAGGAGGTGGAGGTGGGTGGGAGGCATCAAAAATAAAAAAACAAACATGTTGCTTTCCTTAGAAAAACAAAGCTCCCTGGCACCATCAGTATCACTGGGTTCCTAGACAGTTTCCTCATTTACAGACTGTCTCTATTGTGGAATAAAGGACAGATGCACTTTAAGGGATCTGCCATTTTCACAGCTTCAATGCAGCTTCTCTCTGGTGTGGATGATTACACTATGGACTGCGACTGAAGGTCTATGAATTACTGTGTGGACTGCGAATGAGGAACCTATGCAGTGAGCATAAGTTCCTCATTAAAGCATATATCAGAATAACAAAACCATTATTACAGCTACTTTAGATGACATAAAATATAGCATCCAGAGCTGTACTAGGTTCTGTCCCCTTGTGAGTTAACACCTGCATATTCTCCCAATTCTCTTGCAGGTGGATGGTGTATACCCACCAAACAGGAAATATAGACGTTGTACTCCACATATATTTGAGGTCAATCCTCCTCTCAAGTAGAGTCAACTGAAGTTTTTGCATTGACTTCAATGGCTTTTCTGAACAGTACGATGTTGGGAAGAGGTCCATCAGAGCAAACTAGTGGTCACTTATGTCCAAAGGACCTTGGTCTGCAAGAAAATAATCACACCAATGGGCATAAGTCTACCAAAAGTCCTCCACTGCACCATCATGAGTGTCACCCTAAAACAACACCATCCTCAAGGTGACTTTCCTCTTGATGAAGACAATAGGAATCCTTCCCATGACCAGTGAGACTAGAGTCAGTCTCCCAAATGACTATTTTGCTCCTTTTAATTTGCACAACAAATCTGGTAACTCCGGTCTATGGCTAAAAGCACAACTGAAAGAGCATGTCACTGAATGGATGGTATGGATAATGAACATTGTTTTAAAGAGCGACTTCCACACGGCAGCCAATTTGAACAAAGAAGGCTGATACAAAAAAGCAATTTCATTTGGGCCACTGATTTTCAAGCAGAACCCTCCATGGAATCAATGGTTCTGAGATGTTCAGTGTGGTTCTGAAAATTCAACTGGGGAGTTTTGCTTCAAAATCAATAGTATGATATGGCCCCATTGTAAATAGCTTTCTGAATGCCTCTTTCTGATATTTGTGTTTTCTCCCACATAAACAATTCTTTACTACCTGATCCTACTACAGGTTACAGTCATTTTGGTGAAAATCCTACATAAATATCTACAGGTCACAGTCCTATGCTTGGGACACTAAAGACTTTTTTTTTTAAGGGCAAGATTTTGCTCCCCCAAACCCAGAATAAATCCCAGCTCTGCTAATCAGCTCTTGGCAGCGAACTTCACATGGAATATAATTGTAGCATATAAATCTGAGAGAGAACCTTTGCCCTACGCTGTAAGAAATTTCCCACCATGACTTCATTGTAAGAATAAATAAGGAAGGATAAGACATTTCTTTAAATTAAACCAGTCACATGTGTCCTGGCATAAGTGGCATAACTCCATAATCCAAATCCTTTATTAATTAGGGTACACTTTTCAGTAGAACTCCAAAATATTTGCATCTGTAATTCATTTTGTGGGTGAAAAAGTCTAGGCATAGAACCAGGGTGCCTGCCTTTCAGATTAAAATACACCATCCAGGAAGCTTGGCTGCCAAAATGATGCCATATGAAACCACAAACACATCCATTTGATTAACAAGGATGTGTGTAAGACTACCGTCACACTAGACCACCACCTGCCCATCAATTCAGATCCAAATTTCTGCCTCTATGCTAAATGGTGGAAATCACTTCTACTGAAGTCCTCTCACAGTAAAGAACATGGTGACTCAATTTCTTCAGGACACTGGAATAGACCAACTGTGGTTCCAGCTTCAGAAAACTTCTTAGAGTGGTTTTGTACTGTAAGATAAACAGCTTTGCCATAAGAAGGTCCCATTGTATTTAAAAGCCAGCTTCTACCATCCTCTCTTGCATGCCTTAATATCTCACTTTGGGCATAAACCTCATTTGTCCAGACGTGCCAAGAGGTTGCATGTTCATTAGCTTTACACCAAAGTGCTGTTCCGGACTGAAAAGGGGATCCTCATTGACAGCATCTCTGCCAGGGCCATGTTTACAAGGGGTTAGACCACACTTAAGTGCTGACCACTTGGAGGAGCCGTGCTGGGTTTGGGGGGTGGGGGGGGACACCACATACACAAGTGGAAGATGAGCAACAATGCTTCTCCCTGTGCATAAAGATGTGGCACCTATTGAAGTCTACGGCAATACCTCAGTGCACAGCTAATGTGTGCGCAACGCTCTCCCACACCTGGATGCATGAGGATTGTGCCCTTTATGAGTAGGTCTACTGAAATGAAAAAGAGAAATCTTGACCACAGCATTTTACACAATGGAGTCACTCAAGGTATGAGATTGGCAGGGTTAGAATCTGGCCTTCAATCCTTGTCCTGCCTCGTGGAAGTCCCTCCTGAGATGATCAATGTGAGTGGATGGAAAGAACATTCATTTACATTAGTGCATATTGGCTAATTAAACCAGCAAATTTAAACTAAGCATATTATGTAAACAATGGTCAGTAGACAAACAATGATATTAATGGCCAATGGAATTCCTTATTATCATAAACCAGCAATTTGAAAAAAATATACACAGCTAATGGCCTCAGCATTAAAAATAATCTCAATATTAATTAAACTTGAGGTGCCCTACTCTTGAAATTAGTAACCTGTTGCTAAATTAAAATGCCAGATGTCAACTGTGAACTGTCCTCTCATTTTCCAATTACTGAGTTTACTCTCCTTCCACACAGTACAGACTATGGCAGAATGGCTAGAGATTTAGCTGTGTATTGGCGACGCGGTGTGCATATCAAGGTAGACTAAGAATATTTTATTACATGTAGCAGTCAGTTATAGAGGATTGACCCTCATTAGTGAACACAAAGTTACTGTACAATCCAATGGCAAAGTATGGGTCTGATATACCTCAGTAGAAATTAGTGGATAACTTTTAATCTTCCTTTTTGAAAAAATATATGAATCCATTATTATCCCTCCATTTTATGTTTTTCACTCCTACCCTGTGGTCACAACACCATCTTGGAGGGCAATGTATTGCAGTCTTTCACGTAGAATACAACAATACCACCCAATGGATCTGTTGACAAGAAGTGTTCTGTAGACACTATTCTTCCTTCTTACATAATCCTGGACTTGAAGAGTATTGAGTCTGTAGTGCAGAACAGAACTAACCCTGCATGCAAGTTAGGCGTCACATGCCTTAGTCATATGACTTTGGTGGGAGTATTCCGATTCTACTGCTGGACTCTAATTTGGATAGAGGATAATGTGGCTAGGGCCACATAATAACCACACTTGTAATAACTAATACTTTCATCTAGGGAATGTTAAATAATTCTGCATTACATAATAAAGCTAAGGAAAGTGGAAGGGGACAGAAATGCCACGATTGTCCCATTCAATCAGGGAAAAAAACTCAACAATAATGGATTTTCTGAACAGAAGGCTTTTGTGTTGTCCATGAATATTGCTGTCTAACTTCCTTACTTAGAATTGCAATTTGAAGCTTCTGCTTTTTAAGAAGATGATTCACGTGCCCTTCTCCAGTTAAAGCGGAGAAGGAAAGCGGAATTTTCAATGTAGTTTTAAAATGATCATTGTTTTAGGATCTCCATTCAGTGAACAGAGCTGGTGTCTCACAGCTGGACATGTCATTTTAATAATACTTTGGGCTGAGTTTGATGAGGTAAAATAGGACCGAGTCGTAGCGCTTTCCCCGATTTCTAGTGCTTTCTAGCTGAATTTCAATGGGCTCTCATGTGAGCGCCTACCTCCCATGGAAGCAACTGTGGGAGGTAGAATCCAAGGAAAGAAGCTAGTTCTGCTTAGCATTAAATCCCAGGAAGATTTTTTACTTAGAAAAGCACTGAGTTCTTAGGGGAGTATGTTGAATGGAGCAGGGATTCTGGGCCCCCCAAGCCACCAGATTCCCAGCTATGTGCAGGGGATGGAGAGACAGTGCTGCAAGACTGAATAGAGTCATCTTTATACTACACTGTAGTTTGCCTTTCTTTTATACCCCGCAGGAGGGGCGGGGGTATAAATATATTAAATAAATAAATAAATAAATAAATAACATTTGTCATTGTTGCTTTGTGGAAGGAGCCACTCACACCAAACTCCAGGGCACAGGCATTCATTACTTAAAGCCATGTAGAACAGTATAAATGTTAAAATATTCCTAGGTAGACATGTTTTTTAAAACTTTAAAAACAGTTTTGAAAATAATGGGCAAAGGTTTCAATTTGGGGTCCCCAAAATTGCAGAAGGTGATGAGAACCTGCCTCTCTCACTGACATCCAGGTGTGCTAAGCACCTATGAAATTCTAACAACTTATTCTACTGAGGGATTATGGTTCAGGGGTAGAGCTGAAAGGATTACCACCCCCCCCCCCCAAAACAGGTGTGCCGGCTAACTAACTGATGGTACCCGAATTGACTAGAAAATATCAGGTCCCGATTGGTACCTGATTTTCACCCAATTCGAGTACCTTATGTCCCAGAATGTCTTGGAATGCTGACTTCCACTCCCGGAATGTTGAATTACTGATTTTTTGGGTAGTCAGATACTTGATCAGTAATTGAGTAGCCCTTCGAATAGCCGATGCGGTTCTCGAAAATGTGGGTATTGTCCATGGGTTCCAAATCAGCTGCCTGTTTCAGATGGAGCTTCAGGCATTCAAACTCAAAAGCTGTTGTCACTAGGATGATTTCTTGCCCCAGTCTCTGAATTATTTTTATTTTTACTTCCCCGACAAGAAAATGTATTAAAGATTTTATCTCATTATGTTTCACTGTTGTACCCTTCTTTTTTGACATGGGCTATGGCTCCCAAAGGCATTGTTGGCAGAGCCCCTTATGGTAGCCACCAAGGAGAGGTGCAAGCAGAGGGGCAATGCAAGGACCTCTATTTAGATCTTGTGTGTGTGTGTGTGTGTGTGAGAGAGAGAATTTATTTATTTAAATTTATATCCCACCCTTTCCCTATGGCTCAGGGCAAATACGGGAATTGCAGTGGGAAGCTGTGGCATGTCAAACTTAACCAGAGTGGACGCCATTTTTGGAACTTAACATACTATTGCACCCATGCACATAGAAAAGTTATACTTGAGAGACAGAAAAAAAGCCACCCCAAACTGTACAAAAGTTCAGAATTAAGTCTCAGCTCAACTGAAACAATGCCTAAATTCCTCTCAACTTCAATGGAGCCGGAATTTCACTCCTAACTTTAGTGAAATACACTCCTGAATCCTGGTCTTGTAATGAACTCTGCCTGTGGGACTCACCGCAGCATTAGGGTGTGGGTTGCTAGTTCGATGGACTACTGAGTGAAAAATCTAGGATCTGGGGAGGCTTTAGAGTGACTAAAGGACTCTTCGGTTTCTGAGACTGCAGTAACCATAGTGATGAGGGGAGTTTATGATTGTAGCAGTCTAGAATAGAGAGGGTGCCAAAACCGTATGCTTCTCTCACACAATGAACAGCATCCCTCGAGTCACCACCAAAGCCAACTTGATAAACGTCAGGTGAGATTATGAGTGGCGAGAGGTAGACCTTTGTTTAGATGCCTGGGGCCTCTTCATCACAAAATGGATTTTTTTTAGAAAATAAAAAAAATCAGTCTAATACTTTTTAATACTCATACTTTAAATATTCATACTTTTAATACCTTGATTTTAAAAGGAAAGGACCAAATCCTGGTACACTGAGCTCAATGACAAATTTTCCATGGATTTAAAAGAGGTTACGATTTGGCCCCAATCCAAGTGAAACACTGAAGGTAACCTAAGAACAGTTAATGTATCTCTCTAAAACTAAGTCCGGAGTTTGATCCCTATCTCAATACTGTGGTTGGGAAAGTATAAAAGTTAGAACCAAAGAAAATGTGCAAGCTATGAAAATCAAGCTCAACGTTTCCCGTTTTGAACAGCTTGACTGTAAAGGTAGACTGAAATACTAAACAGCTTTCTCAGACTGGCCATGGGACTGTATGTTTTTCCCTATTAAGGGCAGCAGTTGTAACATAAGAAAGAAAAACTTTTAAAACGAATGGCGCTTCTCCTAATCAGCATGGAGCATTCATATTTGAAGTTTTGAGGCATTTCATGTTATGTTAAAATACCTATATGAAAATATTTTAAACCATATACTTAGTAACATATCTATTAATTTAAATGTCTATCCCATACAATGTAACCTTCCTTGCTATGTGAATAGTGTCAATGCATTTGACAAACATTTCTGCATTGCTAAGTCTGCTGGAACTCCATGGCAAGCAGGAAGAGAGGGTGATTTTTAAAAAGCATCTTTCTTTTACAGAAAATATTTTAGTAAATGCTTTTCTTTTAGGATTCTACTTTGAAGAATGTTTAATTCAGTTTTGGGCACTTTTTAAACAATCATTTGGCACTTCAAGTTTTAAGTTCTTAGGCACAATGTGACAAAGTCAGTTTAGTGAGTCCTTCACCGTGCATCCTGTAGAGCAGCTGGAATTCCGCAGGCAGCTGATGGGACTCCTGCCACTTGGTTGTAAACTTCGTTCCTTTTTTATCATAGTAATGGTACGGAAGGTCGTCTCTCGTGTTGGGATCGAATCCAAATGGCCAAAATCCGTAGAGGTGGATCTCTTCGCAAATCGCAGAAGCCAGAGTGTACATGAGAATACCTGTGCTCAATCGCTTGGGCGATAAATGTTTGTTTTTCCAGTACCTGGGAAATAATAAACACACAATGATTCTTGCATGTGATTGTTTTTTATATGATTATTTTAAGAACACAAAATTAGTGGGTGGGGGGGAGAGGGGAGAAACCAATGGCAGGCACATGAACAGAAAAGAGATCCCTTTGATGTTCTTAGAGAGACAGATTAGCAGTTTGTGAAAAGAGTCCCACCCAGGGAAAGACTCATCAGCCTTGCATTGCCGAAGGGGAAATGGGCAGGGAAAAACTCTTGGTAGGAACATTTTTTGGACAACTTTTAAAAATGGAAAATTTCAAAATATGTGAGTGAAATGGGAGTATTATTTGAACTTTTGAAAATTTTCTCATTCATTTTTTTTAACCACTTCTGGTAATAACGGATCAGTTGTTTATGATTAGAATTACTGTCTGGGTGAGGTTTTCCTAATATATCATTTTCACACGAGATGTTACCCCACATTTACACCCGTTAGTCCTGCATCCAAGAAGGTAGCACAACTGGCTGCACACTCCTGTGAGCCACAGAGTATCCACTCTCTGCCACTGCCATAGAGAGTCGCAGACCCGAAGCCTGGAGCGTCCCCACGGGCCGGTGTGTGTGTGGTGGGGGAAGACCCGAAGCCTGGAGCGTCCCCGTGGGCCGGTGTGTGTGTGGTGGGGGAAGACCCGAAGCCTGGCGCGTCCCCGTGGGCCGGTGTGTGTGTGGTGGGGGAAGACCCGAAGCCTGGAGCGTCCCCGTGGGCCGGTGTGTGTGTGGTGGGGGAAGACCCGAAGCCTGGAGCGTCCCCGTGGGCCGGTGTGTGTGTGGTGGGGGAAGACCCGAAGCCTGGAGCGTCCCCGTGGGCCGGTGTGTGTGTGGTGGGGGAAGACCCGAAGCCTGGAGCGTCCCCGTGGGCCGGTGTGTGTGTGGTGGGGGAAGACCCGAAGCCTGGCGCGTCCCCGTGGGCCGGTGTGTGTGTGGTGGGGGAAGACCCGAAGCCTGGAGCGTCCCCGTGGGCCGGTGTGTGTGTGGTGGGGGAAGACCCGAAGCCTGGAGCGTCCCCGTGGGCCGGTGTGTGTGTGGTGGGGGAAGACCCGAAGCCTGGAGCGTCCCCGTGGGCCGGTGTGTGTGTGGTGGGGGAAGACCCGAAGCCTGGAGCGTCCCCGTGGGCCGGTGTGTGTGTGGTGGGGGAAGACCCGAAGCCTGGAGCGTCCCCGTGGGCCGGTGTGTGTGTGGTGGGGGAAGACCCGAAGCCTGGAGCGTCCCCGTGGGCCGGTGTGTGTGTGGTGGGGGAAGACCCGAAGCCTGGAGCGTCCCCGTGGGCCGGTGTGTGTGTGGTGGGGGAAGACCCGAAGCCTGGAGCGTCCCCGTGGGCCGGTGTGTGTGTGGTGGGGGAAGACCCGAAGCCTGGAGCGTCCCCGTGGGCCGGTGTGTGTGTGGTGGGGGAAGACCCGAAGCCTGGAGCGTCCCCGTGGGCCGGTGTGTGTGTGGTGGGGGAAGACCCGAAGCCTGGAGCGTCCCCGTGGGCCGGTGTGTGTGTGGTGGGGGAAGACCCGAAGCCTGGAGCGTCCCCGTGGGCTGGTGTGTGTGTGGTGGGGGAAGACCCAAAGTCTGGCGCGTCCCCGTGGGCCGGTGTGTGTGTGGTGGGGGAAGACCCGAAGCCTGGCGCGTCCCCGTGGGCCGGTGTGTGTGTGGTGGGGGAAGACCCGAAGCCTGGAGCGTCCCCGTGGGCCGGTGTGTGTGTGGTGGGGGAAGACCCGAAGCCTGGAGCGTCCCCGTGGGCCGGTGTGTGTGTGGTGGGGGAAGACCCGAAGCCTGGAGCGTCCCCGTGGGCCGGTGTGTGTGTGGTGGGGGAAGACCCGAAGCCTGGAGCGTCCCCGTGGGCCGGTGTGTGTGTGGTGGGGGAAGACCCGAAGCCTGGAGTGTCCCCACGGGCCGGTGTGTGTGTGGTGGGGGAAGACCCGAAGCCTGGAGTGTCCCCACGGGCCGGTGTGTGTGTGGTGGGGGAAGACCCAAAGCCTGGAGTGTCCCCACGGGCCGGTGTGTGTGTGGTGGGGGAAGACCCGAAGCCTGGAGTGTCCCCACAGGCCGGTGTGTGTGTGGTGGGGGAAGACCCAAAGCCTGGAGTGTCCCCGTGGGCCAGTGTATGTGTGGTGGGGGAAGACCTGATGCGTCCCTGTGGGTGTGTATGTGTGTGTGGTAGAGGTGTGCACCAGGGACCCATGTTGTTATTCTTTTTCATTTTTAGTTTTCATGATTTAAATATTTTGTTTTCATTTTCATAAATATCAAAATATCGTTTTCGTTTTTGCTTTCATTTTCCATTGGTTTCAATGGAAAGCACATTTTTGGCTGTAATATTTTTATTTATCATTATATTTGGATCAAACTTGGAGGGATTGTACCTCCAATGGAAGGCATTATGTGTACCAAATTTCCAAAAGATCGAATATAGGAATCCGATTTTATAACCTGTTGAATTATGTTATTTTGCAAAACTCTGCATATATATTTCTGGCTGTAACTTCTTTGTCTCCCATCTAATGTAGATGAAACTTGGCAAGATTATACCCCTCCCC
Source organism: Sphenodon punctatus (assembly GCA_003113815.1). Lineage (NCBI taxonomy): Eukaryota > Metazoa > Chordata > Lepidosauria > Sphenodontia > Sphenodontidae > Sphenodon > Sphenodon punctatus. Next base: position 2,767,477 of record QEPC01006683.1, on the reverse strand, counting down.
AGATTTACTATCTATGCCAACATCTGGTTTGGTGACTTCGGCCTTACCTCTCAGACTCTGACCTGACCACCATCATTTACGCTTTTGTTACCTCGAGGCTGGACTACTGCAATGCACTCTACGTGGGGCTACCCTTGGTGATGATCCTTAGGTTACAGCTGGTGAAGAATGTGGCAGCCTGGCTCCTTACGGGGTCGGGTCACTGGGAGCACATTACACCAGTGCTCCGTCTTCTGCACTGGCTGTCTATTTTTTTCCGGGCTCGATTCAAGGTGTTGGTTCTTGCCTTAAAAGTCCTACACGGCCTCAGCCCGACCTATCTGTGAGATCACCTTACTCCCCAGGTCCTGGATTGACCCTTGCGGTCTGCTGGGGGTTCCTTCCTGGAGGTCCCCCGTGTTAATTGGGGGGCCACTATGGAGAGGGCATTCTCAGTAGCCACATCTTGGCTGTGGAACTCCTTCCTGGAGGAGGCTCACCTGGCTCCAGACCTGTTGACCTTTTGTCGCTTGTGTAAGACCTGGCTGTTCTGCTAGGAATTTGGTGGAGGGGACAGGTGAGGGTGGTTATGTGGTGGGGAGTGGTGGGGAGGGAGTTATTGGAGGGTTTTGTGTTTTTTATATTTTTAAGTTGGGTGGGAATGTTGTTTTGTATATATATGATTTTATTGTAAGCCATCCCGAGCTGCCTGAGATGGAGTTGGGTGGGGTATTATATTGTTAAATAAAATAAAATAAAATAATAATAATAATAATAATAATAATAACTTTCAGAAGGATTGGATAAAGAGTTCTGGTGGCATAAGCAATTAACTTATAAATGTATGTCTGACTGTAACATCTTTGAAGTTCAACCAGTGTACATGAAATTTGGCAAGGCTGTATATCACACCTTCAGGATGATCGTTGCCAAATATCAGAAAGATGTGATAAAGGCTCACAATTTTATAAGCCTGCATAGCATATGCAGAAGGAGCCTATGCCAGGGATTCTCTTACGTTACTGTGGTATAAGATCTGTTTGTGATGCCTGTTGGCCAGCAGAAATGTCAACCAAATATCCTCATTCTGTGCTGTGACCACCCCAACTTCTCTCCCTCACTTGTTACTGGGAAGTTGGAAGCATCTGTTTAGGAAAGAGCCAATAGAGATTCTCTTATGTCCTCTGTCACAGTGCTGCAGGATGTGATTGTGATGATAATTGGCCAGCCTGGATGTGTAAACCATGTCTCCTGATTGCTGGGATGCTATCCCCAAAGTTATGTCCCTTCTATGTCTGCCTCAGGGTCGTCCCTATGCCTGCCTCGAAGCCATCACCAATTGGTCCTGTAAAGCTGGAAACATGCAGTAATTGGCCAGTGAATGCATCTATCAGTCTGTTGGGTTGCTCCCCATCCTACCTCCTTCAGCCTCCCTCCTCCTGCCATGTCAGGTGCCTGCCTCTGACTGGCACTGCATGTGCTGCTATTTATCTGAATAACGGTTTCGAAGAGGATAACTTCAATTGCTTATAAAACTGGGGCACTTTATCAAATTATCCTGTTGTTTGGCAGAGATGAAAGAGAAAGTGTGGGATACATTCCTGCCAAATGTCTTGTAACCAGGATGGAATATAAATATGTTACTCCTGGAAATGCATATTCAAGTTAATGTCTTATAACATCAGGATCCTTTGTCCAGTCTTTCTGATATTTGGCAGGATTGGCAATCTTTAGAAGGGACATCATATTTCAGGTGTTATGTGAATTGGATGGAAGATAAAAAAAGTTGTAGCCAGGAATGTGTATGCAGCTTTTCTTAAAATCACAACATTTAATTGCATATAAAATCAGTTCCCTTTATCTAATCTTTCAGAAATTTGGTACACGTAGTGCCCTCCATTGGGGGTATGATTTCCCCAAGTTTCATCAGAATTGAATAAGAAAAAAAAGTTATAGCCGGAAATAGTTTTTTTCCCTTTGTTTTTGTTTTTGTTATTATTATTTGTCGTTTTTGTTATTACAATAATGAAAAAGAAAATTATAATAACAAAAATGCATTGCACAACTCTATCATGTGTGTGTGGAAATATCCGAAGCCTGGAGCGTCCCTGTGTGTGTGTGTGTGTGTGTGTGTGTGTAGGGGGGGATCTCTGAAGCCTGGAGCATCCCTGTGGGTATTTGTGTGTGTGTGTGTGTGTGGTGGGGGAAGATCTGAATTCTGGAGCGTCCCTCTGTTTGTGTGTGTGTGTGTGTGTGTGTGTGTGTGTGGTGGGGGAAGATCTGAAGCCTGGGCCATGGGTGTTCACATCCCAGTGGGACTGTTTGCTTGGACTTTGCTGCAGCTCCCCCCTTCCCCTGTTCCCATTTCTTTCTCATTATTGGTGTTCAATAAAGTGCACCATTTGCTCCCTGCTGTCAGAATTCTGTGAGTGGTGCATTGGGGTTCCTGTGTCTGGGTGCTGCTGGTCTGCGCTTCCTGGCAGGAGTTGAACTGCCTCTCAGACTCATGGGAAGAAAGGGGTTAATGGCTGCTGCGGTTTCTTGTTTCCATGGTTGCCACAGCTGCGCATTATGGCAGTGGGCAGGCTACTGGGCGGGACATGGGGTGGTGGGTGAAGCAGGGACGGCAAATGGCTGTCCGTGTGACGTTTTTCTGGGGCTGTTCTGGGGCAGGGGGAATGTGTGGTGGCTGCCTCCATGGCCGCAGTAGCCACACTGGAAGCAGCCCATTAGTTTTGCTCCCCATGCAGTTGGCCACAGACCTCCATGGATGACTTCCTTGTGTGAAAACAACTACTCTCAGCCTCAGTTATCCATCTGCAAAATGGGAATAATAATGACCTACCTCACAAGGCTGTTGTGGGGGTAAACTAGATAAGGATGGTAAAGTACTTTGAACACTGAAAGTGGTATATAAATGTATAATAATAATCACCAAAGCCCTTGACCCCTAAACGTTGGCCATGCAAGTAACTCTCTGCCCCTATGCAGAGTCCCCTGACTCCATGCAGGTTCCATGCAGGCAGGCAGCTGTAGGAATAGAACCCAAGCTTGACATGTCCCAGTATGCATCGAACCAGCACAAGGCCTGTGTCCAACTTAAGTCTGTCTTAAGCTGATTACACCGTGTTAACAGCCTTCAGCATCTGAGCAAGAGTGCCTAGAATTTAAACTAGTCTGAACTACAGTCTTCTTTTTGTTGAGCAACCTTGTTACTTTAACACCTTAGGCTATAGGGTGGATTGTAATTATTTACTGCCCAGGTTTATGGTGACATGTTCATTTCATATTCCCTGTCAAAAACTACATTACAATGGAGCTAAAGCTGAGAGTCTGTAACAGTAAATTAAGGTAAAATCCATTTTAGCAAAGTTGTAATTATCTCCCCCCCTCCGAACCAGGCATTATGAACTCGGGAAACACAGCGTTAAAACTAGACTTAAACAAAAACTGAAACATATTAAGGTCTGGAAATGCAGTTTGGGAACCCCAACAACCTTAACTCTGCTCTGGAGTAACATGCTCTCATAATTATATTTCTCAGCTTTGTGAATGTGTTCCTCTCTCTCTATGTTCCCCTCCCTTGTCTCTCCCAGATTGTAAAGTCCCTCGGAGCAGGGACTGATCTCTAATTAATGATTGTACAGTACCAGGTACATTGCTTATGCTATATAAATAAAATTAATAATAATAATAATAATAATAATAATTAATTAATAATCACACACGTAACATTATGGCATCTTGGGCTAATGCAGATGTGCTTAAAAGAGCACTTACAAGTGCTGGTGGCGGGATGTGAATGCAAAGGACGCGCGGCTTTGATGACATCTGAAAGACGCCGCACGCATGATTGAAGCTTGTTGGCGAACTGACACATGTGCTCTACTGACCTGATAAAACTAGGTTGGTAGAGTGCACGTGTCAGTGCGCTGACAAGCTTCAATCATGCACGCGGCGCCTTTCAGATGTCATCAAAGTCGTGCATCCTTTGCATTCGCATCCTGCTGCTGCCTCTTGTAAGTACTCTTGAAACACATCTGAATGAGCTCCCTAGCTGCATTCACACGAGTCTTTTCTTCTGAATTTTTAATTCCATGTGAGAGAGAATGATTTCATCTAATTGCTTCCACATTGTACATTTTCCCCTGCGTATTTCCACAGCTGTTGTCAGCAATCTCGAGAGGAAGGATGGTTGCTGTGTTGGTCCCCAATGTAAGAGATGGAGACACAGTAGTTTAGGCGATATCAAAATATACGGCATTTTTACACACACCTTAAAGTTCCGGATTTTTCAATCTTCTGGGTTTACAAGCCCACAAGTAAGTTCTGGATGTATTTTTCACATACACACTGCCCTGAGGCAGTTCCTGGATGCATTCTTCACACACACACTGCCCTGAGGCAGCCTAAAGTAGCCGCAACTGTAGACGTGAGGGGCTGCCATGGAAACCAAGTGACCACAGCTACCTGGAGCAAAGCAGTTTACCAAGAGAACTTTTTACACACAAAAGTTCTGGGAGAAGTTCTATGCAAAAGTTCAAAGAGCCGGATATTTAAGATCTGGGTGAATGATTTAGACACACAGAAAGTTCAGGATGTAACAGCAAAGGTGCAGGAGAACTGTGTGTGTAAAAGCACACATTGAAGATATTATTTGAACGACTTTGTCTCCATCACTAATAATTCCATAATGCTGTATGGCTGGTTTTGCTTGGTGCATTGTGGGGCACTTGTTACATGTTTGACAGACTAGTCCCTTCTCGTGTTACAAAAAGAGCTCATTAAGGAATAAGCACAGTTGTTAAATTTTGGGTTCTGAGTTGAATTTTTTTTTTGATTAAACGCACATTACACCCATGCATTCTGCAACCTAATCTTTTCAGATAATAAAAAAAACATGTGGGAAAGGGATTTTCGTGGACTTAGCATCTTGGGTGAATACACCATTTGTATTTTTAGCCTGAAATTAAATTGAGTTGATCTTCAAAGACATCATAGATTTTTTTTCTCTCTTCTGCTTGTGCCATTATAGAGCATTCTATACTCAAAGAATAATTACTGTAATTTGTGGGGGAGGACAGGCTGTGTTTTCCACACAAAGCAAAAAAGCTGAACTCCAACTTTAAGTGCAAAACTTAACTCATCGTTAATTACGGGGCTGCTGCTGGTTCCTTCCTAATACATAATGCACCGTTTAAGTCTCACTTAAACCAGATTAAATTGTGCACAGGGCCTATGCTGGTCTTTTGTACAAGGCTGAGTTTCAAGAATCAATTGTCTTCCCCACTAAAGTCAACAGCCGAATGTCAATGGACTTTAGTGGGAGCAGGATCACCTTTTTGGACAGTGTGCATCAGTGCATTTGGACAGTTTTGGACAGTTACATTCTGAACATAACACCAAAAGACAACTAGCGAGACAAGGTGAGTTACATGCAAAAGAAATACACACCTGTTGACATGCTGCATGATATTTCCTGGCCAAGCCAATTGGACTTTTAGTTGCCCTCTATGCTCAACAAAAAAGTCAACCAATGTTCTTGTAACTGTTGCAGAAGTATGGAAGAAAAAAGCAGGGATCCAAAGAATGGCCCCATCGAGCTTTTTTAAACTTAGAAAAAAGTTATTGCGGTCCTGAATGGTCAAAAGATTATTGTAATACTTTTCCAGTATACTTGTGTTGAAGGTGGTGAGGTTGGTTTTCCTTCCAACATCTCTTAGGAAAGCTTCAGTGGGAGCAAAATTGCAGCGGAAAACAAAATCGGATTTGTCTATTTCTTGCCCGCACTGACTTCCTGTGAGGATACCACTGTTTCCAACCACAGCGCAAATGTTGTAATGCTTATTGAGAATAGGGGAGATGTCTGGAAGCAGTGATCTGAAGTTATTGCTAATGGAGAAAACATACTTATGGCTGGAATAATCATAATGCATCAGCTGTCCAATCCGAACGCTATTCTTGGTCAAAGAAAAGTTTTTTATTACATCAACGTGCTGAAGAATTTGTCGCCTAAAATAAAACAAAAACAAAAATGTCATTAAGTTCCTCCATCTTATACAATATGTGGTCTTCCTTCTTTTTTTTGTCACTGGATTTATTTCAAGAAAATTTTAGTAAAGTCATTCCAACTAGACTTAATTTGTAAAAAATTGAATTGATGGGGCCCTAGAAGCTGTGCCCCCAAAGGCCACGTCTCCCACATCTCCCACCCCAGAGCAACCCAACCACTGGACCAACCTGCCTCTTTACAGCTGAATATAAAACAGGAGTTCTTGAGACTTAATCTGTATAATGGTCAGTGCCGGGAGTGGGCCAGGAAAGTCATGAATGAAAGGCAAAAAACGGAAGTTACTGATTTTTCCTGATTTTCCAACCCTGAAGTAGCCAATATCAGTCTTTTTCTGGTTTTCCACATTTTGGAGTGCACACTCCTACTGGAAAGATTTCCCAGGGCTTTGCCTCCCTCTTTGAATGTAATTAGCTCCCCCTAAAAGATCGGATTCCAGCCAAAGGTTGTAATTCACTGACCATTCAAAGGGTATGAACTGAGAATAGTTTGTGAGTCAGCTAGTCAACTGGTGTCAACTTGTATAGATTCATTGGCTTTAGTGGACTCTGCTGATTTACACCAACTGAGAGGCTGGTCTGTGGATCTTGGAATGATTCGTCAGTCAAGATATTCTCAAAGCAAACCAAAGAATCTGAGAATACTAAATTATATTAACAGTAATGCACTTGAATTTTTAATAGAAATGCTTCTGGTATCCTCATTAAGTGGCTCTGAATTATGAAACAAGAGACATTCAGCTGTCTCCCTTTGCCTTCCATAATTCCTTAATATCTTGTTTAGGCCAAGCGCACTGAAGTTTTAAAAGGTTTACGAGGAATATTTAAAATGCTTAGGAATTTCCCTTAAAGTTAATAAAAACAGTAAACAAACCATTATTGCTTTGTTTGCTAATGCTCATGAAGAGAAAAAATTCAATCTCCATCCAGCTTACTATCCTGAGGGTGGAAAAGTGTTAATGGACTCCCAGTTTGTACTTCGATCAGGGCCTAATGTTGACAGACAAATACCAAATAGGCTTTGAGACATTAACCAAAACCAACATGGCGATGCGGCTGAGATATTTATTGGACGATGGACTGCACCATGAAACCATGGACTAGAGAACATGGGTTCCTACATCACTGCAGGAGCATCCCAGAGAAAGAAATAACTGTGTGGTCCCAATTTTTACTCTGCTCCCTGAGTAGAGTGCTAGTAATTTACTATTGGTTTGTGGCAACAGCAAATTACTATAGCCCCTGCATTGGCTTAGATGTAAGGCGGGTAGGCCAAAGTTCCACCCATTCATGTTTTTCTGACCCACACCCTTCAGGAATTAATGGACACACAACCTCAGTTTTCCCTATGTGCCCCAGTCCTTAGGTCTTTGTGGGCTGCATAGGGGTCTGTCCATAAATGTTCTTATTACCCCACATGGTTGTGTCATCCAAATCACTATCTAGTCCTTAAAAAGAGCAGGGGATTGCCAGACAAAATCATAGAGTCACAGAGTAGGAAGGGACCTCAAGGGCCATCTAGTCCAGTCCCCTGCACCACTGCCGGACTTGCCACGCCCCAATTATCTGCACAGAAAAATCCCACCATTAGCTACAGGTAGAGACTGGGACCAACCAGAACGCACCCATGTCCGAAACAACAGAAACTGATTTTAGAAAAAGAAAGATCCACATGTCCCAGTGCAGGGGAAGGCAAAAACCCCTCAGAGTCGACGGTCAATCTGCCCAGAGGGAAAATTCCTTCCCAATCACAAATATGGATATCAGTTAGACCCTGAGCTTGTGTGTAGGCCCCACCAGCCAGGCATCTGTTATACAATTATAGTACTCGGGTTTCAAAATGCTCAGACAACTTTGATGCTTCAGGATGGAAAACAACAACAACATATATTCTGGGGGCGGAGGGAGGGGGCCTTTCCTCCTGGGGCATCAAGTAAAAAAACCCTCACAAGTTATGTAATACATTTATCCAACTCCATTTTAAAGCTTTTCAGATTCTTTGCTCCCACGATTGCCCCTGGAAGCTTTTTCCAGTAGTTCACTGCTCTGACTGTTAAACGCTTTCTAATTTCCAGAAAGTGGAAATAAATACATTTATTTCTAACCAGTTTGTATCCATTAGTTCCTGTAGCCATTCTCACCTTTAATTTGAACAAATCTTTCCCTTCTATTGCGTTAACTCCCCATATATATTTGTATAATGTAATCATATCTCCCCTCAGCCTTTTTTGATAGGCTGAATAAGCCAAGCTCTTTTAGCCTCATCTCATGCTTTCATCACCTCTAGACTGGACTATGGGAACGCACTCTACGTGGGGCTACCCATGGCGACGGCTCGGAATGTGCAGAATGTGGCGGCCCATCTTTCGATAGGACTGGGCCGCCGGGAGCACATTACACCAGTGCTCCATTCCCTGCACTGGCTGCCGATAGTCTTCCGAGCCCGATTCAAGGTGTTGGTGTTAGCCTATAAAGCCCTAAATGATCTGGGCCCTGCCTATCTGTGGAACCGCCTCACCCCCCGAGTGCTGGATCGACCCCTGCAGTCATCTGGGGGTGCCCTGCTCGTGGTCCCCCAAGTCTTCCGGGGGGCAACGCAGGGGAGGGCATTCTTGGTGGCCACAGCACGTTGTGGAACTCCCTTCCGGTGGGGGCTCGGCTGGCCCCGATCTCCCCTCCTTTTGTAAAAGTTGTAAGACTTGGCTGTTCCGCCAGGGGTTTGGCGGGGGAGATGGGTGATAAGGTGTGGGGAGGGGGGAATTATATGTTTTTATAGTTTTATATCTTATTGATGAATGTTGTAAGCCGCCCTGCGCTGCCTGTGGCAGGAGGGGTGGGATATTAAAATTTTAAAATAAATAAATATATGTAAAAAAATCTCATAAGGTAAGTCCTCCAGTCCTCTGATCATCCTGGTCACTCTTCGTTGCACTCATTTCAGGTCATCCTTTTTGAACGCTGATGACCAGAACAGAATAAAATATTCCAGATGTGGTCTCACCAAAGCCTTATACAGAGGCAAAAATACCTCCCTATCCCTGCTAGCAATTCCACACCAATGCCAGGATAGCATTTGTCTTTTTTGCCGCTGCATCACATCGATGGTTCATAGTCATTTTATGGTCAGTTATAACCCTCCAGGTTCCTCTCCTTTTCTGTTGTTTCCGCACGTGTGCGGTGGGGGGGAGCGGGGGAGGAGCCTGTGTGAATGCCGTCCGTGGTGTGTGTGTGGTGTCTGTAGGAACGGCACCCATGGTGGGTGGGAGTGTGTGCGTGTTCCTGTGCTACACCCTCCTTCAGCCATCACCCATGCATGGTTGCACGGTGTGTGGAGATGGGTGTGTGCCCATGGGAACGGGCGCACACCCACCTCCACCCACCATGGGCTCACATCCATTCCCCCGACCCACCACAGCCCATTTGAAAAGGGCTCAAGAAAGACAGAATGAAGAAGGAATTGGCATTGCTGTGCTAGCCCTCACTGCAGCAATGATAGAATCAACACATTTTACTCAACGTTCAATTACAGAAGTGGTGTTTTGGAGGAAATTAAGAGTACTAATTGCAATATGGTCATCCTGTTAAAGGGAATTTGGCAAAGCAGATCTGGAAGCTAATAGAAAATGGATGCTCTGATTGGATCTCAGATAAAATTCCTCCAATCTCCCCCCCCAACTCCATGTTTTATCTAATCAGAAATAAGTATGACTTATTCTGTGTTTTTATCCAATTACTGCAGGCTGATTGGCTGGGGCATGTTTCCTTAGAGCAAGCTGTTATATTAAATAGGACTGTGGAATTTTAGTGTTAATCTGTGTTGATTTTTAAAAATATTTATAAATATTTCTCATGAGCTGACAGCACTTGAATTAGCATTATGATAAATTGGTTACATGCCATTTGGTATAATCCTGCATATTACATTGCAGTAAATCAGCCAACGTGCCTTGAAACAACATTAAAAACTGTGGTGGTTACTATTTATTATTGTTGTTTTTAACTCTTTACCTTGTTAGAAAGAGTTCTAACCTGGCTTCTCTCTCAAAGGACTCACAAATTTATTTTATTTATAAAAACATTTGCTACCCCGCCCCTCCTGCTCCAAGCAGCCCAGGGTGGCTTACAACATTAAAACACATGAAATCAATACAAACAAAACAATATAATAAAAAGAGAAGGCACAGAACCAACCCCGCCCCTCCCAGCCCCCCATCCCACCCTACACCCCATCTCCCTCGCCAAAAGCCAGGCAGAACAGCCAGGTTTTACACATACGAAGGAAGGAGGGGAGATTCGGGACCACCCAGGCCTCCACCGGGAGGGAGTTCTACAGTCGAGATGTGGCCACCAAGAACGCCCTCTCCATAGTGGTCCCCCGGGCCACACGGGGAACCTCGAGAAGGGAACTCCCAGTGGACCGCAGCGGCCGCTTCAGAGCGTGGAGAGCAAGGTGGTACCACAGGTAAGTCAGTATAACTTACTTATATCCTGATTTATGTTTTCCAAAACTGTCAAGAAAACACACTTCACACTGCCAAGTAATCACTCCAAGTAATAGTGGTTAGTTAAAGTCCCGTGTCTTGGTAAACATAATTTTGGTTCGAGTTTCTCTCCTTCTCACCTTTGCTGTAAGAATGCTGTTCTGTTAAATGTCCATTTGGGAGGTTTCTCCTGCAATTCTTGAGACAAAGAATTTGAAATCGGTACAAAGGAAGGATCCAAGAACTTCAGTGCAAACTGGGATCTGAAAGTGATCACATAGAGACACACAGCCCCCATTAACAAATAGATTCAGGATCTGTTGGACAGTTAATGATTTTATTTGCAGGGGTGAGGAATTCCCAGCCTGTGGCCCCTACACTCCAATTCAGCCCGAGAAGCACCCTCAAACTTACATTGCCTCTAACCCATCCCTTATTTCCCAGCAGCATATAGGCAGACTTCAGGGACAGGGGAAGTCTCCACATAGTTAGGTTGAAATGAGCTCTAGTGCAGAAGATGGAATGGGGCCCCCAGCTTCTCTCGTAGTGGGAAGAGATGCAGAAAACCAGGGTGTGTGGGCCCTCCAGGCTTGTGTGTGTGTGACACCTCTATTATAGGTACACCCTTGGTCAGGCAGGGCCACACCTCCACAGGGTACTCAGGGCTAGGGCCCTGTTCCCACAGGTGCGGGGACCCATCCTGCTGTGGCGTGGTCGCAATCCAGAGCACTGTTGGTACAGCCATGCGTCTTCACACACACGCCCCCTCCCCCCTTGCACAGCTTTGGGCCTGTGGAGAGGGAAAAGGCTCCCCACCCCTGTAGTCCAGTTCAGATAACTTAGTTGGAAAGGAACTGAACAAAACCCCTAAGTAGGATTGTCACTGCCATATGTGCAATTTTTTCCAGGACACATGAAAAAAAACAACATGTTGCAGGGCCTGCATTGGCACCTTAACTGTCCTGGAAAAAACTTGCAACCCTACTATTCCACCTTTTAGTCTCACATCTGGATGGAGGGGGAGAGGAGCTTTCCTCAACCCTGGATACTGCTGCATTCCCAAAATGGCGTCTAGAAATAGTACACTGGTAAACGTGAAATCAACTAGAGGAGCAAGGAGTGGAGATCAGCACCACGGACAGCGATCGACCAGCTTAGCTTTGAGTCTGCTAGCTCCACAACCCTGCTCTCCCGGGTTAAGAAGGGGCTACAACTGGCTGTGTATTCATCCTCTTTCCCTGTCTTGCTCGTTCTCCCCCCGCACCCCCTCGCAGCAGCTTCAGGGCGACACCAGCACTTTTAACAACTCTCCCCCTTCTTCCCAAGGGTGAGTTGCGGGGCAGCTCTTTTGGACTCTGATTCGGTTGGGAAACACTTGCCACACATGATCTAACCCCGGGGATGGGTTGGGATGCGTCGCTGCTTGCCCCTTGGATGTGCAAAGAGCTCTGCATCACAACTAGGGCTGTCCTAGGAGGACAAGAATGTACCTGAACCCAAGGAAAACAGAGGGATCCGTTCGCCCCCCACTCTGGCCCATCCGCTGGGATTCCCAGCTCTCCATTTTGGAGGAGGGGGAGATGTGAAAGAGTCGCCCTCCTCCAGCTCCCATCACTTATAAAGCAGGGTCTAAAGCCTCCTCCGCAGCTTTGCCTTGTCCCCTCTTTCCAGCAGGAGGATGAGGAGACTGGGGGGGCGCCCAGATTCACTCTTCAGAGGGGGTGGAGGGGAATGAAAGCCCCCCGAGTCTCCTGGAGAGGAGTAATTTTGCCCTGTCCTAGGGGCTGGAATCTCCTCGGTGGAGGGATCACATAGGCTGGGGGAAGACGTCTAGAGGAAACCCCCAGCCCTTCCCCACCTCAGTCCAAGAGAACAAGGCGCCTGCGCCATTAGCTCGCCCTGGAATATATATGAAAAGGGCGTGAAGCCAGCCACCATGCTCATCTGCTAAGAAGAACCCTCTTTCTTTTTCTCAGAGCGGTAGCAGCATCCTCCCCGACACACTCTCACAAAGCAGCTGGGTTTGTGCTCCCCCCCTCTTCTCCCCCCCCCCCAGCCATTGATGTAAAAGCCCAGAGCAGCGAGATCAAATCGATTCCCACACAAGAGCATTTAGGGTATTTTAAGTTAAAAGCAGCGATCAAAGGGTGTCCTGGTGAAAGAGGAGCCAGGATACAACAATAATAACCTCCCCTCCCCCCCAAGCTAAAACCGAGCGATAAATGAAAGCACTTACCGAAATCCAGCATGGAACATGTACATTCTGGGCACCCCCGAGCTGGCATATTTGGGGGTGGTGAAGATATTATCCTTTTTCAGGGATACGTAGCTGATGAGGGATAAAATGAGCAGAGCCACGCTGATCATCACCAGCCCCAACACACTAGCCACCCGGACCATTTTGCAGTTTCTCATGCCTGGGAAAGCAAAGAGAGCGCCGTTAAAGCTAAAGAAATCGGTCCATTGGAGTTACCATCGAGAGAGCTAGGAATGGATCGAGCTCTCTCTCTCTCTGTGTGTGTGTGTGTGTGTGTGTGGCGCTGGGGCTTGGGAGGGGGAGGAAAAGAAAAAGATAATCCAAAGCAAAGGGAGGTAAGAGCCCGGACAATGAAGAATTAAAAATAAAATGGAGGGTTTGAGCTGCAGTGTTGAAATGGCAGCTGGTGGGGGTGGGTAAAAGCTGGCTCTTGCCGGAAATTATTGAATGCTGCCAGATCCTGCCGATTTTGTGTGTGTGCAAGCCTCCAGATTCCATTGCCTAAACAGAGATCACATGCAAATGCACCCAGGGCACAAAAAATACCAGATCCGAACATATCCTTGAGCCACAGAGGTCTGGAGCTGAGAGGCAGATCTTAGCAATCAAACCGATCCTACACTGCATGCTGGCTCTACGCATGGTGGCATGGCCTGTGCAAGGCGTGTGTGCACAGTGCAAGCACAACCCAAGCTCACCAAGTGACCAAGATCATGCCATGCACAAACTGGCGGCGGTGCACAAGCTGGGCACAGGGGCCCCTGAACGCTGAAGCCAAAAGGGCCAACACAGCAGTCACTGTACACCCAGTTGAACCCCTGGCCGCCCAGGGCATGGGGCCACACCAGGAGATCGAGGAAGGTGGATTGCCAGTGGGTTCCCCAGAGAGGTCTCCAGGGGGTCCTCAGAGAGTGGGACAGGAGTTCCACTGGTGCTGGATCAATCACCATAATCCATCGTCACCCCACACTAGTATCATCCCACACCCCCATCCCTGCCAGGGGCTGCTAAATATCCTGATTTATAGTTGAAAGGGAACCCAAGGGTGATCTGGTTCAATTCCCTGTTTGGATGAGGGATAACTACAGCTACAACATCCCGGACAGATGCCTGTTTAGCCTCTTTGAAAACCTCCGCTGATAGAGCGCCTACAACCTCCCATAGGCACCTCCCATGTTCCACTGCTCTTATTGTTAGGACGGTCTTCTTGATTTAACCAAAATCTTCCTTCTTGTAACTTGAGCAATTATTTCTAGTCCTGTCCTTTGTAGCAATGCAGAACAGTTCCTTACCGTCGTCTTGGTAGCAGCCTATTCGATATTTAAACACTGCTATCATGTCTCCTAATAATCGTCTCTTCACTAGGTTAAACACACTCCGTTCCTTCAACCTTTTCTCATAAAGCTGTACATGCAGCCGCTGGGCGAGGCTGTGAGGCAGTTTGGGGTGTGGTGCCATCAATAGGCTGACGACACCCAGCTCTACCTCTCTTTTTCATCCGACCCAGACCTGGCAGTCTCGGTGCTTACCCGGTGGCTGTGGGGGAGTGGATGAGGGCGAGTCAGCTGAAGCTGAATCCTGGCAAGACGGAGGTGATGCTGGTGGGGAGGGCAGTGGGTGTGACGCCCCCCCATCATTGATGGGATTCGTCCCCCACTGGTCTCCCAGGTTCGGAGTCTGGGAGTGCTCCTCAACTCCCAGCTCCGCCTGGATCTTCACGTGGCAGCTGCGTCGAGGAGTGCTTTTTGCCAGTTACTCTGGTGCGGTGGCTTCGGCCGTACGTCTTGGACTCTGACCTGGCCACCATCATCTCCTCAGGAATGGACTATTGCAATGTGGGGATACCCTTGGGGATGGTCCGGAGACTGCAGCTAGTGCAGAATACTGTGGCCCACCTCCTTATTGTGAGCACATTACACCAGTACTCTGTGCTCTGCACTGGTTGCCTATAGTCTTCCGGGCCCGATTCAAGGTGTTGATATTACCTATAAAGCTCTATATGGTCTAGGCCCTGCTTATCTGCAGCATCACCTCACTTTCCATGTCCTGGATTGATCCCTGCAGTCCGCTGGGAGAGCCCTTCTTGATGTCCCCCGGGTGGTCCCCCGGTAGCTGCGCTGAGGCTGTGGAATTCAGGGGGCCCGANTGGAATTCCCTCCTGGAGGAGGCTCGCCTGGCCCCAGGCCTGTTGGCCTTTTGACATGTCTGTAAGACTTGGCTGTTCACCCAGGCCTTCGTAGGGGAGGGTGGAGTGTGGGGTAGGGAGGGAGGTTTTTAAAAATATTTTATGCTATCCCCCTTTTGATTGTTTTATGGATTTTATATATGCTATTTTTATGATTTTTTAGTGATATTTTAAATTATGTTTATAAGCTGCCTCAAGCTGCATAAGCAGGTGGGGTGGGGTTAAAAATATGTAAATAAATAAATAAATAAGCAGAGTGGTGGAACTGAGGGCTGCTGGTGGGTCCCCGAGATCTTTGGGGTGCTAGACGAGGTGTGTGGGGGCACTGATGGGGGCCCGAGGTCACTGGTGCATGAGGGGCGTTGGTACGGGTACAGGATCCCCACACAACGGTAATCACAACAAGTGGAGAGTCTGGCTCCACCATCAGGGATGGCGCACCCAGGCACAAGGGCAGGCAGGATGGGGATGACTGCCATCCCCATCATGGAGGGCAATTTGCTGCCCAGTGGCATGGCCACAAGGCAGCTATATAGGAGGCGACGATCAAGGCCTGCATTACTGAGTCTGTGAAACTCCCCCTCATTATACTGTGGCACAGAGGGCGTGGCCCTCAGTTCACCGGTTCCCCTGCCCATCGTTCTCATCCTGCAACAGCACAAGGATCAGGCTATGGGGTCTCCAAACTAGGGAGGTGCTCCCAAAATACCAGTATCGGTAGTAGAGGTGGCCATGGTTGCCTAGCAATGAGGCCAGGAATGATGAGTCTGGGGGAGGGGGTGGAACACATGGATAACAGACCACTTCGGCATGGGTACCCCAGTTCCCCCCACTTCAGGGGGCAGTGGTCTGGCCACTAAACACTGCAACCATGTGCCCCTGTCCTGTGTGTGGAGCAGGGGTAGCCATCAGGACCTAGCCAGGCACTTACCAAGACCAAGATTATGTCCCAAAACAATGCGTGCTATGCTAGCCTCTGTAACAACAACAGCAGCATATTATTATTAATTATTATTACTTATTATTATTATAAGCATTTATATAGCACCAGCGATGTACCTGGTGCTTTACAAAGAATAAGAGACATGGTCTCTGCCTGAGAGCTTACAATCTAAAGACAGGGGGAGACAGGGAAGGGGGAACAGAGGGAGAGACAAGGAATGCAACATTCACGAGGACTCAGGTACACGTTCTTGGCTTGGTTACAGTAAGTTGGGAGTTTGCAGATAACAGGTGGGGGATAATTCTGGGTGAGGATGATTAGCAGAGGTTAGGAAGGGCGGAGCGGAAGAGGTGGGTTTTGAGGAGGGACTTGAAGGTGTGGAAGGTGGGGGCAAGGCGGACGAGGGCAGGGAGGGAGTTCCAGGCGTGCGGGGCAGCGAGGGAGAAGGGAGAAAGGCGGTTGGGGGAGCAGCGGAGGTGAGGGAGGGCCTGGAAGAGGAGCAGAGTGCTCGAGCAGGGGTTTGGAGGGAGATTTCAGGAATGCGGGGACCTCTAAACAAGCACGTGTTTAGGACCCCCACATTCCTGAAATTCCTCAGGAAATTCCTAAGGCCAGCAGGAGGCAGAAACCTGATTGGCTTGGACTGGTCAGGGGGAATCTGTACCTGAGTCAGGTGACTCTCCTGAATGAATCACAGGGAGGGGGAAGGGAACTTTTAAAAGGCTGAACCACAGGCTTTTGCTCTCTCTGGGGCTCTCTCTGGCACGCATGGACTGGATGGCTTGGCTGTGAACTCTGTAACTCTGGCCTTGCATGGGCTTGGCATGAGACATGCCATCCACCTTCATGCATTGGCTGCTGGGCTCCTGGGTGCAGCTGTGTGGGTCACACTACTTGTAGGAGACTTTATGGAAGGAATGCTCCTTGACACCAACATCATTCCTGAACTTCATAACCCCGGCCCAGAACTCTTTCTGTGCGGCAACTGCACGGGCAGCCGGCTCCTGCCCCAGGAACAGCTGGGGATTCCCAAGGGTCCAATACAGGATACCCAATTGACCTGGCATGAACTCCAAAAAGGTGGAGGTCTGGCTGGGCCCATCCATCCCTGCCTGCACGTGCCTCTGACTCAATGACAGACACACCACAACCTTCCTCCTCCTCCCCCCCGCTCAGGAGGGCCTCCTACAGGGTGGCAGCTGGTCCATTAATTATACATCAAAATTATTATTTCCATCAGATTCAGTGTGGTGAGACCTCGTCTGACACCTCACTTGTGTCACTTTTAGTAATATTGCTTACTCACTCCAGATCATATACTACATGTATGTTGGTCTACCATATTTTATGTCAGAAACCTGCCGGTCGCCCCATAATTCCCACAACAGTGGGTTCTAATGGGGGTGGATAGGGGCCTGTGGACAGTGGGGTGGGCACTTTCCTGGGGAAAGTTAGTTTTGGACAGGGCACTAGTAAATCCAGGTTTTTACCAGGTTTTGGGGGGAGGGGGGTGGGGTGTCAGGGTACCAAGAAATACCAGATCTGGGGCATGAATGGCGCCAGATCATATCAAGCTGCCAAATTCTACTCTCACAGTAAGAGACATTTCCATCTGCTCCTGCTACATGGAAACAAATGAAAAATCCTAGCAGCCGGTGATGTTTGGCCTTGTGTGGGTAACACTGCATATATATGGATCTGGGACTTGCTACCAGCCAGTTTTGACAACCAAGCCCCAAACTGCATTGCTTATTCTGGAGGTCCGCCATGTAAGACGGGGGGCCACAATGGAGAAGGCGTTCTCGGTGGCCGGGCCGTGGTTGTGGAACTCCCTCTCGGAGGAGGCTTGCCTGGCCCCGGGTCTGTTGGCCTTTCGAAGTATCTGTAAGACTTGGCTGTTTGCCCAGGCCTTTGGGGGGGGAGGGGTTTTTAAAATTTTTGTGGGGGATGTTTTATTTTTTTTTTATTATGATAGTGTAGATTTTTTATGTTTAAAAATTGTTTTATATTATGTTGGAAGCCGCCCTGAGATGCCGTAGGCATGGGGGGGGGGCATATAAATATAATGAAATAAATAAATAAAATAAATAAATAAATAAATGATATACAGGAAACATCCAACAACGTCTAGTGCACAAAAAACAGGTCCAGGAGAGGGATCCTGCCAGACTCTACTAATTTTTGTTCACAGTCCTTTGGATTCTGTTGCCTAAAGATCAATCAAGTGCAATGAATAAGAATACAAGACCTTGTTGCTCTCTGATGCTGCTGGGTAATAGAATCTTAGATCTGGGAACATGGCCTCCAAATTCTGATACTGACATTTACATGCCAAACAAACTAGTGTAGAAAAGCATTCTGGGGCCTAATGTGTCCTGGGTCAAGAGCACACAAAACTCTAGATCCTGCACTTAGGTCTAGCTAGTTTTTTTTAACCCAAAACTACAATTCCCAAAGAGAGAACAATTTGGCCGTTCTTTCTCCATAAGGCACTTTTAGACAATGTCACATTCAGGTTCTGCACTTGAATCCTTTTGGATACCTCTAATATTTCCTCCAAAACTTCCCATTTAATGCAGCAAGATTTAGTGTGCTTGAACAGTCTTTATCTTGGGATGTCTTAATGCATCAAGGCTACAAAATTATATATTTGACATCTTAGTCTTCTAGAGTTAGTTTATTTATTTATTTATTTATTTATTTAATTCTCACATTTATATGCCGTCCCCTCCTGCACAAGCATCTCGGGGCAGCTAACAGCATTTAAAAACACATAATATAAAAGTCACCATTTAAAAATAACCAAACAATAAAAACCTCCACCCTAGCCCAACTCACCCAACCCGTCTCCCTAGGCAACAGCCTGGCAGAACAGCCAGGTCTTAGACTGTCTACAGAAAGAGGGGATGTCTGAGGCCAGGCGGACCTCCAACGGCAGGCAGTTCCACAGCTGCAGAGCAGCCACCTAGAACGCCCCTCTCATGGTCGACACCAGGGGACCTCAAGGAGGGTGCCCCCAGCTGACTGCAGTGGCTGATCCAGAATCCGGAGGGTGAGGCGGTCCTGCAGGTAAGTGGGGCCCAGGCCATTTAGGGCTTTAAAGGTCAAAACCAACACCTTGAATTGCGCCTGGAAGACTATCGGCAGCCAGTGCAGAGAATGGAGCACTGGAGTAATGTGCTTGTGACGACTCGTCCCCTTAAGGAGACGGGCCGCTGCATTCTTCACCAGCTGCAGTTTCCATACCATCGCCAGGGGTAGCCCCACATAGAGCGTATGACAGTAGTCCAGTCTCGAGGTAATAAAAGTATGAATGATCATGGCAAGGTCTGAGCCCGAGGTGTATGGTCTAAATCGTACCAGATGTAGTTGGCAAAATGCGCCCTTCGCCACAGCCAACACCTGGACATCCAGGTGAAGCTGCAGATCCAGGAGCACCCCTAGACTACAGACCTGAGATACCAGGGGAGGATGGACCCCATCAGTGATGGGGGTCGTCACTCCCCTGGCTTTCCCCACAACCATCACCTCTGTCTTGTTGGGATTCAACTTCAAGCGACTCGCCCTCATCAGTCCCCCACAGCTGACAAACACCGGGTAAGCACCGAGACTGCCAGGCCTGGATCTGATGAAAACAAGAGAAATATTGATGACACCTTACACCAAACTCTCTGATGACCTTTCCCAGAGGCTGCATATACACACTGAACAGGAGCGGGGATAAGTTTAGAACCTTGCGGGAGGCCCCGGGGAGAAGATGAAGAGTTTGGTCACAAATGCCAAAAATGTGCTATCAATAATTTCAGTTATTACTAGTCCACTGCAAAAATCCTCAGAAACATCCTGGCATATATCTACGGGAAAAGTACAAAACAGGGGCCTGATTCCAGCAAGATTAAAAGAATTTTTCACCTAGATCCCAGTTTGACTGTCTACATACACAGTAAATGCAACACCTGATAAATCTGTTTCAATGGGTGCTTTTGGAAGGACAGCAGCCCTGCCTCTGCTCTGCTTCACACCCAGGCGGTCCGTCCGTCTAAAGGCGGGCTGCCAGATGTCGAAGCGGAGCAGAGGCAGAACATCCTGGAGCACCACCAGTGGAGCAGAACACCCAAATCTTGGGCACCGGCCAGAGGCAGAACAGCTCTGTCCACTTGGTGGACAGTTGCTGCAGCTCCACTCTTTGCTGGGGGCTGCCCCAGGCAACACCACAGAGCTGCAGGCAGCAGTCTAGAGCATCGGTTGATCCACCTGTGGGAGTGGGGACAGGGGTGGCCAGTCCTGGGTCCGTCTGAAGACACCCAACGTATTGTATTTTGGTAAAATCACAATACTTCAGATATGACATCTTGATCTATCGAGAGGCAGGCAAACTACTACCGAATCTCCTCCAAACCCATGTATTTTGTAGGTTTGGTAAAACACGGTAAGACTAGCAATATACACAGCAGTCTTAGCACATCTCTATGTGGGGTTGCCCTTGATGACTGTAAATGTGGTGGCTTGACTCCTGCCAGGATGGGGTGCCACGAGCACATTACACGGGTGCTCTGTAGTCTGCACCGGCTTCCTATAGCTTTCCGGGCACAATTCGAGGTGCTGGTTTTGACCTTTAGAGCCCTAAATGGTCTGAGCCTCACATACCTGAGAGACCACCTGTCTTTCCATGCCCCATCGTGGTTCCTGAGATTGACCATGAGTGCCACCCTGTGGGTACCATCGGTGACTCTTGTTCATACAACGAGGGCTCGCAGCGGGAGACTCTCGATTGCTGCCCCGATGTTATGGAATTCTCTTCCTCCCGGAGGTTAGGTTGAGCCAGAGCATCTTCCAGAGGCAGCGTAAGAGTCTTTCTTTTTGTGAAGACATTTGACGGGCAGGGATAGGGAATGTGGGGTTTTCTGGGTGGGTTGGGGTAGGGTTGTGAGGGGGTTGGAGTAGGACATAGGGAGGTGGTATTGGGCAGTTTTATGGGGGCCTGTGGGATGGTTGAAGGTTTTGGGGGGGGGGGACTGCATGCTGTTTTTATGGTTTTTAATGTTTTTATATATGTTGTTAGTCGCCCTGTGCCGTAGGGAAGGGTGGGATAAAAATATAAATAAATAAATAAATAAAATAAAATATCTCGAATCACTTCAGAGTCTCCTGTAGAAAAGGTAACAGCATCCTCCATTTTTGTACAGAACTGTCATTCTCACTGATGGAAATTAAAGAAAGAGGATTAACCATTGTCTGCAGTTTCCTGGGGGGAAATCCCAGACTTTTCTGCAAAGAAATCTGAAAAATCTGTAAGCAATCTGACTGTGATTTTACAATGCACTTTAATATGTATGGTCCTTGGAGTTCAAGTGAAAATTATGAATGAATCAGCCATGGTTTATCACAAGTCTAGTAGAAAACATGAAAAGACTTTACATAGTATTTGTGGTTGAACCAAAGTGGCTTTAATTGATTCTTACATATGTCTGCTGCTGGGCCTACAATTCTTTCTCTACACACTGCCCTGCTGCTGCTCATGGAAAGCAGACTCTCTGCCTCAAATTTTTATCGTTGTCTCCCGTCTGCGTAACCAACATAATGGGATGGCATATAATTAAATAAAACAAATACTTTGCACATTTCCCATAATGTACAAGTAGTATGCCAAGAGGGAGGAACATTTATTAATTCAAGGTGTTAACAGCATGCAGGAAGTCAATTTCAGTGTATTCTCTGGGGAACGAGGAACTCAAGCAATCACATTGCTCACAGGCTTCCTTTGTGACAATTGGTAAAGCAGCATCCAGGGCAGGGTTTACTGTAAGTGACTTCTGATGTTATCTGAATGCCAAGTTGTGTGGCCTGCATAGCCACTGGGACACTGCACAGATGCCAAAATGTTCAGAGATGCTTTGACTGTTAGCACACTGGAGGACACTCTTTCAAAGACGTTGGCAATGCAGCTTACAAACACAATATTTCCACTATAGGATTCAATTCTCCATCATTAAATTCAATGAAAGCCGAGCCATTAACTTCCAATGGAGGCATGGCACCCATGATGTAGGATTCTCAGAGGCAGGGGCGTAGCTAAGTGGGAATGGACCCTGTTTCAGAAGATGGAACGGACCCCCTGCTGGGGCAATCCACTCCTCCGAGGGACCCCCAAGCTCATGGCCCCTGGAAGGGCTGCACCTTCTGCACCTATTATAGCTACGCCCCTGCTCAGCGGCAACGTTGGCAACTCAAGGGGTGAGGGGTGCCATATCTTAGGAAAGTTGCACCCTTAAAGTAATCCAGAACAAAGATGGGCAAAATATGGCACCTTCTGAGCTATCTCCTTTTGTCCTGCACCTCCTGGAATCCCCCAGCACAGAACCTCAGACATACATTAGGTTGATATTAAGTAGTTATTGACGTCTGTTGATGTGAGCTGTAGGATTTATTGACCCAAAGCGATAACGGATTGACTAAAGCCGGAATTTGTTGCTAGAAGAGGTTGTCAGGGCCAGTAGTATAGCTGCGTTTAAAAAGGAACTGGATATGTTCTTGGAGAATAGGTCCGTTAATGGCTATTAGACAGGTAGATTATGAGATCGGAACTTCTTACTGTTGGGAGCAGGGATTGAGATCAGCATTCAGCAGGGAATGGGATGCCCATTGTGTGCTGGTACTTCTCCCATGCGATCGAAATTGGTCACTGTCAGAGACAGGATGCTGGACTTGATGGACCTTGTTTTCAGTTTAAACCAATTTTTATAAAAAAATAATAATCCCAGGTTTTATAAAAATAATTATTCAGTTTTTACTGATTTTTACCCAAATTTTGTATCACTCAAGGACATAAAAACAGATCATTTTATTAGGAAACTATAATACATTGTATTATTATTTATTATTATTATTAACAAACATTTATATAGCGCCAGCAGTGTACCTGGCACTTTACAAAGTAATAAAACAGACACGGTCCCTGCCCCTAGGGCTTACAATCTGAGAGACAGGAGCTGGGGGAGAGACTTAGGAAGGGGAACAGAGGGAGAGACAAGGG
>QEPC01006683.1:2698296-2741096 GCA_003113815.1 Sphenodon punctatus | reverse complement strand
CAAGCCTCTCCTCATACGGGAGCCCTTCCATGCCCTTGATCATTTTTGTTGCCCTTCTCTGTACCTTTTCTAGTTCAGCTATGTCTTTTTTGAGATGGGGCGACCAGAACTGCACACAATCTTCGAGGTGCGGTCGCACCATTGATTTGTATAGAGGCATTATGACGTCCTCAGTTTTATTCTCTATCCCTTTCCGAATAATTCCTAACATTCTGTTTGCTTTTTGACTGCTGCTGTGTGCTGTGCTGTGGATTTCATTGTATTGTCCACAACCACACCCAGATCCTTTTCCTGAGTGGTAACTCCTAGCTTAGTACCCAGCATTGTGTACACATAGTTTGGATTATTTTCCCTGTGTCCATCACTTTGCACTTGTCCACATTAAATCTCATTTGCCATTTAGATGCCCATTGCCCAGGCACCCAGTGTCGTAAGATCCTGTTGCAGTTCCTCACAGTCTGATCATGTTTTAACTACCTTAAATAACTTGGTGTCATCTGCAAATTTGATCACCTCACTCTTAACACTCTTTTCCAAATCATTAATGAACACATTAAACAGCACCGGTCCCAATACAGATCCCTGAGGCACACCACTTTTTACATCTCTCCATTGTGAAAACTGACCATTTAATCCAACCCTTTGCTTTCTATCTTTTAACCAGTTTCTGATCCATAGTAGACACTACCTCCTATCCCATTACTTTTTAATTTTCTCAAGAGTCTCTCATGAGGGACCCTATCAAATGCTTTCTGGAAATCCAGGTACACTATATTTACTGGGTCTCCCTTGTCCACATGCTTGTTTACACGTGCAGAGAATTCCAACAGGTTAGTGAGGCATGACTTACCTTTACTAAATCCTTGCTGACTCTTCCCCATTAAGCGATATTTGTCAACATGCCCTGTAATTCTGTCCTTAATGATAGTTTTCACCATTTTGCCCGGCACAGACGTCAAGTTTACTGGTCTATAGTTTCCAGGATCGCCTCTGGATCCCTTTTTAAATATCGGGGTTACATTTGCCACCCTCCAGTTCTCGGATACAGTGGCAGATTTTAGTGACAGGTTACAAATTACTAACAGTAGGTCTGCGATTTCATATCTGAGTTCCTTCAGAACTCTGGGGTGAATGCCATCTGGCCCTGGTGACTTGTTAGTATTCAGTTTGTCAATTTGCCCTAGAATATCCTCCAACATCACATATACTGAAGTTCTGACTGTCAGGGATGCTAAGCAGCCACAGCTCCAACTCACTTCAGTTGGAAATCTGAGAGCCCAGCACTTCTGCATATCAGACTTTGGACATTTCCATCAGAAATAACTACAGAACAGATCTGTCTATGATGGACATGGCTTTCATAAGGCATTAACAAATTTATTTACTATTATTTATTATTAAAATGTATATGCTGCCCCCGCCTGCTATAAGCATCTCGGGGCGGCTAACAACATTTTAAAATACATTACAACTAAAATACAATTAAAAACAACTTAAAACACCCATATTAAAATAACCCATACCCAAACCCTCCCTAACCCAACCCCCCCGCGCGCCCATCTCCCTCGGTAAAGACCCGGCGAAATAGCCAGGTCTTACACTGTCTATAGAAAGAGGGGAGGTCGGTGGTCAAGCGGACTTCCAACAGGAGGGAGTTCCACAGTCGTGGTGCAGCCACAGAAAATTCCCTCCTCATGGTTGACACCCGGAAAACTTTGAGGAAGGCTCTCCTGGCCGACCGCAGGGGCCAACCCAGGATCCGGAGGGTGAGGCGGTCCTTCAGGTAGGTGGGGACCAGGCCGTTTAGGTGGCACTCGGCTGCAGCCTGGGATCAGTCTGTGCAGCCCCCACTCACATGTTTAGCGTGTCAGGCAGTCCCTTGCATGTATTTAATGCGCTTGTAGGCAGCCCCCACTTGTGGTGCCAGTGAAAGCAAGAGCAGAGAGAGGGGCAGGAAGTGATCGTTCCTTGGACGTGCTAGGATTTCTGCCCATGGCTCTATGGTGCTGGTGGTATGTGCAGAGGCACTGCATATAATCTAATTTATGGGACGTGGACCCGTGGGTGCACATTAGCTAGCATTTGACCGCATGGCGGGCTCTACATTCTCTAAGACCCCGCTGTGAGTGGGGGCTGCAGGTCCAGTGGGTGGAGGCCACGTGGCCGGTGGGGGTGAACACCTCATAAGTGCGCAGGTGGACACTCATCTGGTGTGGGCTAGCGTCTCGTTTGTTAACATCCACAGTTACAAACAGTTCATTCCAACTAACATTGGAATTTCCTCTCGTTAATGTTGCACTTTAATTTTTTATTTGGAAGAGCATTTGACGGTCAGGGATGACAGTTGGTTGGATTATTGGGTAGGGTTGTGGGGAGGGTGGGAATTTTGAGGGGTGAGTGAGTATTTTATTGTACAGTGTATTTGGTTGTCGCTGTAAATAAATTTTATTTATTAATTATATTATATTATATTATTATTATTATATGGATTTTTATTGGTGTTTTATTATTGTAAGCTGCCCATAGCCCTTGTGGGAAGGGTGGTGTATACATTTGAATGAATGAATGAATGAATGAATGAATGAATGATACCTAAAACTCCCTCCCTGAACACATTTGGTCTGCTCCCTCCCTCCTGAACTTCAGATCCCTCCTGAAAACCTACCTCTTCCATCAGGCTTTCCCTATCTCCTCATCCCCATAGACTCAGCACTGATGCTCCTTCTACTGCCTTTTGTTCTGGGTCTGTTTCTCCTCCGTAACTAAGCTAAGGATGTGGACCTGCGAATTCTCCGTTTTGTGACTGTATCCCTGTCTCTCTCTGTGTTCCACTCTCCCTTGTCCCTCTAGACTGTAACAGCCTTGGGGCAGGGACCTCATTCTAATTATTGATTGCTCAGTGCCAGATACGTTGTTGGCACAGAAAGACATCCTTTCCCTGTAGAGTGTCTGCATGAAGAGTTTAAACTGAGGGAATTACATAGGGGGCTGAGAAACGATTGGAGGCAAGGCCTACCTCTGGTCATAGTCAGTAAATAAAGGAAGCCTTTGGAAAGTTAGAAGATAAGTAGGCGATGTTTCTCATATAATTATTATAATATAACACCAGCAATGTACCTGGTGCTGTACAATCAATCGTTATAGACAGGTCCCTACCCCAAAGGGCTTACAATCTAAGAGAGACAAGGTAGAGAGGGAGAGACAGGGAGAGACAGGGATACATTCATGAAGTTGAGAAGTTGCAGACAGGGAAGAGAAGGATTCTGAGTGGGTCAGGGAAGAAGAGGCAATTTCCTCCTCATGATGACCTAGGAAAAGCCTGACAGAAGAGGTAGGTTTTCAGGAGGGATTTGAAGGTTGGGAGGGAGGGAGCAGAATGAACATGTCCAGGAAGGGAGTTCCAGGCTTGGGGAGGCAGCAAGGGAGAAGAGGTAAATACGTTTTGAGCAGCAAGGGTGTTACAAGCAGGTGAGGGTGGGGGCAGAGGAGGAGGGAAGCTCCCGGGTGGGAATGTAGCAGGAAACAAGTGCAGAGAGATAGGGGGGAGCAAGACCATAAGAGCATCAAAGGTAAAGACAAGGAGCGTGTGGTGATTATGTTCAGGCAGAGGGAGCTGGTGTAGGGCAGAGGGGAAGGGCTGAACAGAATCAAAGTGAGGGGCAAGGTGGATGAATTTGGCTGCAGAGCATTGAACAGAAATGAGAAGGGGCGAGATCAGAGCAGGGGAGACCAGTAAGGAGTACTTTGCAGTAGTCAAGGCGAGAGATGACTAGAACATGGACTAGGGTTTTGGCAGTGGAAGCAGTAAGGCCAGGCTGGATTTTTGCAATGCTATGCAGTGTGAAGCGACAGGATTTGGCAACAGCCTGGATCTGAGGCATAAGGGAGAGGGAGGAGTCCAAGATGAATCGCAGGCTGCGCACCCGAGGGACAGGCTGGATGGCGATACCCTCAATGGAAATTGAGAAGGAAGTAGAAGGGAAATGTTTTGGGGGGAAGATGAGGAGCTCAGTCTTGGACATATTAAGCTTGAGTTGATGGTGAGACATCCAAGCAGAAATGTCAGAGAGACAGCTAGTGATACGAGAGTGGGTGGAGGAAGAGATCACAGGGGTGGAGCGATAGAGTTGAGTGTCATCAGCATACAGGTGATACTGGAAACAGTGAAATTCAATGAGTTTTCCCAAAGAAAGGTTGTAAAGGGAGAACAGGGCCCAAGACAGAGTCCTGGGGAACTCTCATAGAGAGGGTGAGTAATGCAGAGGAGGTACCAGCAAGAGAGACACTGAAGGAGCAGTTTGAGATACAAAGAGAATCAGTCGAGAACTGAGTCCAGGAAACCAAGGGAGCAAAGTGAATCCAGGAGGAGACCATGGTCAACGTTTTGGGCATTTTTACACACACCTTAAAGTTCCGGATTGTTCGAACTTCTGGGATTACAAGTCCACAGGTAAGTTCCGGATGCATTTTTCACACACACACCGCCCTGGGGCAGTTCCTGGATGCATTCTTCACACAAACACTGCCCTGAGGCAGCCTAAAGTA
The DNA here is from genome assembly GCA_003113815.1 of Sphenodon punctatus. NCBI lineage: Eukaryota > Metazoa > Chordata > Lepidosauria > Sphenodontia > Sphenodontidae > Sphenodon > Sphenodon punctatus. The sequence continues at coordinate 2,736,551 of QEPC01006683.1, read as the reverse complement.
GCCGCAGCTGTAAACATGACAGGCTGCCATGGAAACCAAGTGACCACAGCTGCCTGGAGCAAAGCAGTTTACCAGGAGAACATTTTACACAAAGGTTCTGGGAGAAGTTCTACGCAGAAGTTCAAAGATCTGGATGTCTAAGATCTGGGTGAGTGATTTAGACACACAGGAAGTTCAGGATGTAACAGCAAACATGCAGGAGAAATGTGTGTGTAAAAACACGCAGTGTGAAAAGCAGCAGCGAGATCGAGCAGGACAAGAATGGAACAGAGGCCTTCAGGCTTAACTAAGAGAAGGTCATTGGTGATTTTAGTGAGGGCAGTCTTAGTTCAGTGGGAAGGGCGGTAGCCTAATTAAATGGGATCAAAGGAGAAATTGGAAGAGAGGAAATCAAGAAAGCAGGTGTAGACAGCTTCCTCCTGGAGCTTGGAAGCAAAGGGCAGCAGTGAGATGGGGTGATAGTTGGAGGGGTTGGGGAGGTCAAGAGTGGTCTTCTTAAGGATAGGGGAGACAGTGGCATGTTTGAAGGCCACCGGAAAGGACCCAGTAGAGAGGAAGAGATTGATGATGTAGATGAGAGGGTGAAATGAGACAGTAGCCTGCGTTAGCCCACAGTAGCCCACATTAGCCTGGGAGTCACCTGCTCATCTGGTAGGTTGCCACCAGATGTTCACCCACTACGGGCTTGGGGAAGTTGGCTGCTATGGGATGCGTGGGCCAGCGGTGGTCGGTGAGGCAGACTGGGCAAAGACCCGACCAGCTGGGATAAACTGGGCCAACTGTCTCCTTCCTGTCAATGCAGGCTCTGCTCAACCCTGCTGTGAGGCGAGGTGAAAGGACAGTGCCCTCAGCCCAGCTGCCAAACAGCTGATGGGAGGCTCAGTGGAGCACCCCCAATCAGCTGTTTTGTGTATTCACCTGGGGTGGATGAGGACTGGGTCCCCACGTCAGCTGTTTTATGGCAGCTCTTCCTGGGCGCTTGATCCTACTGTGCAGCTGGAGTCTGGCTGTGCTGTCCTGTATGGACGACTCCACAGCCAACCGGTGCCATGAAGGGACCTGTAATAGCAGCCCCATGCCCGAAGTACCGGGGGAGGGCTGCTCGAGTGAACTGTCCTCTCCGCCGACCTGAGGAGTGGTGGCTGCAGTGGCCCTCCCCGTGGTGGCCCAGGGAGCCGGCTGGCCACCGTCTCATTTGTTTTCACCCAGAGAGAGTGCAGCAGTGGGGGCCATCGCAATTAGGAGTTGAGAGGGGATGGGGCCAAGGGGGCAGGTGGAGGGGTTGGAAGGAGAGGAGGGAAGGGGACTTTGTCAAGGGAAGTTAAAGAGAAGGAAGATAGAAGAGAGGCAGGAGGGGGGAGAGCAGTCAAGGAAATGGGGGAAGGAGAGGGCTGAGAAGCAATGTCAAATTGTGCTCAGACTCTTTCCTCCTGTCAGAGTATCACTCGATTCTGCTACTATTTCTAGCTTCCTGGCAGCTGGCTTGGTCTGAAAAGTCACCTTAAGTGGGCCAGTCATAGTAGCTGCCTGGTGTACATGTTTGATGGCAGAAACCCTTCTCTTACGAAGGCCTAGTCTGGATTAGGATTTTTACATTCATTACGAGTCTGATCTGTTCCTACTTAGACTAATTATCAATGTAAACATGCTGACATTACACAGATAAAAGTGATTTCATGTCTGGGCCCTAATATCTCCCAGGAAGCTGAATGGTGTAGCAGAACTGGCATTTTGTCTCTCGCAGGGTTTATCAAATGGGACAACATCCCGCTAGTGTGCGTGTTTGGTCCACGCAGCCCCCAATCATGGTTAACGCATCCAGCCTAATAAACGGGCAGCCCCCTGCCCGTATCTCATGTGCTCACGGCAGCTTCTGTCAGTGGCGCTAGCAATCTCCCTCCCTGTGGCCGCCTCTCAGCTGAGATGTACGGTAGAGATCTCCCTCCCCCTCCAGCCTCCCTCCCCGCCTCTCAGCTGAGCAGGTGCGCTAGGTGGGACTATGGGCTAGTGGACCTGGATGCCGGTGAGGCTGCAGGCGAACTTAATTGACAAGATGCGGACATGTGGGCACCCATTAGCCCTGACTGGCCCACATGGTGAGCCCATGATGTCCCTGGACTCTGCCGTGAGTGGCAGCTCTGTGGTGATCACGTGGCACATGCCTAGTAGACGGGCACATGGAAACGTGCCTGGTGACGGCTAATGTGGGCTCTCGTCTTGTTTAATTCCACCCTTAGATGCTTGTAATGGCCACATCAGCATAACATTTAAATGATCAACCATCTTCTAATATATTTATCCTCACAAATGTAGGGAAGTTGGCCCCATTTTACAGAACTGGACATAGAGAGACTACAATAAAGTAACAGTTCGGCAAATCAGAGAACTGAGCCCATTAAATACCAAGCATCTTTCATGGTAGGAATCAAGCAGATACATAGAGCCTTGCAATGTACGATATTTGTCCTTCAGACAATAATAATCTTCCACTAGTATTATGCCTTCATGACAGTACTAGCATTGTGCCTTTACATACTATATGCATTAGAATGCCAGCACATATCACTGAACGACAGTCACCTCTGAGGTGGAATGGATTTAACACCATGATACAGCTGTACTAGCTGCTAGTGCTTTGGCACAGGAAGTGTGGAAGAACACTGTCCAATTGAATTTATAAGGGAAATTTTAGGGAGAGGGAATGTGACTACCTAGTCTGGAGATTCATCAGGATGCTGAGGCAAAGATGACTACTTTGCAAATAAAATAAATTAAAATAAAATAAAATAAAATACTGTGGAATTGTTAATGGTTACCCATGAGGAGAACATCAGCTTTATGTCACGGCCTAAGAACCAGAGCTCGCAGAATCATTCCCCTTGTCCTATCATGCTCGATTGAAGGCTCCACCCTGACTTCAAGAGAAAAGAGCCAGTTACTCGCTCACTGACACCTCCTTTTTGGAACAACTGATTTTCACTGCAAGTTTCTCGCTGAATTACTGACTATGCTCAATCCGGCTTAGTTTGTGAGATTTGAAGCGCTGTGACTACCAGTATTTAAGAGGCATTACATCTAGCTAAATCAAGCAACACTCTCATTTGAATCCCACCTACAGGACAGACACCACCCTTCCCAAAGTAACAGACTAGTTTGATGGTAGTGTGTGCCTTGTGGATTTGAACAAGTTGCAGGAGGAAACAAAGGCAGTTTTTGCTTCAGATTCTTCAGAGATAGCAATATGTCAGTAGCCCCTAGAGAGGCTGAAAGTAAATGAATCAGTGCTAGAAAGTGAAGGATATCATCCGCACTGAATGGTGAAAAGGAGTCCTGAACAGTATCTTCATTGATTTTTCTGTAATTGACACAGAATCTTGGTTTGCCTTAGGGCTTCGAAACGAAAGAAGTGGGGAGGTCCAAGTACAAGACGCTTCCTTTGCTAGAATCTGTAAGAATTTCTCCTCAATTAGTTGTCTTTTTAAAAAAAAAAATAAAAAAATTAAAGTGCCAAACAAGGTACTCGCTTGATAAGCCTGGCATTTTCATTATCAGCAGAATTCTTTGCAAGATGCATTCGAGAAAAAATGGAGCATCCTTTATGACTTAGCATTGCTGACTGAAATCCATCAGTGCAAAACACGACCTCTGCAAAAGTAGCAGAAACTCTGGCGTCAGGTGTGGCTAAGAATCTTCCTTTCCATGTGCCCAGTAAAGCACGATAATAGCACCCTGGACTGTGTAGTAAATGGTGCCGTAGTAAAATACAGTAGTAATACCTAGGAATGGATAGTTAGTAGTGTTGTAGTAAAATACAGTATTAACGGAGTAATGTGTAGTAAGTAGCACAGCAACAGCACATAGGAATGTGGCAGGAATCAGTGCCAATATACGAAATCTGAAATTCTCTAGAGAAGAGTCTCACACCTGATGGTTTTCTAAACAAGATGCACTGGTGCAATTTTAGATTCAAATTCTACAGAGACGAAGGGGCAAAATAAAGAAGTTATTCTAAGGCCGTTTTAAACAAGACGCTACCACGCCGGCCCACCTATCCCACACATCCAAACGCCCGTCTGAAGGGAGGTGCATGCTCCCGTGACCCACGCACCAACCACCCATGATCACTCACAGAGCATTGGAGAAAAATCCAGATTTTTTTATCCATAAAACGTGTATGGATAGGGGGCGCACATGCATCCCCGACCCGTTTGAATCCCTCCCCACTCCCCCCACTTTGGTGGGCGTCCACGGCCCTCCCGCTCAGCACACACAGGCCCCCTCCCCAGCCGTGTTCGTTTAAAAACGGCCTAAGGGCGCTTTTAGACGATCCCGCTGACAAGCGGGATCGTTAAGTGCCGGCATATCCCCCCCGCCTTTCTCTCTACGCCGGGTCTGATGCTCAGAAGAGCATCAGACCCGGCGTAGAGACTCAGTGCGCATGCGCACCCTTCTGTGCATGCGCCCTCAGCAAAATATCAGGGAAGTGTGCCGTGAAGCCGGCACAGCGGCGATCCGCGTCGGAGGGGGCAGGATCGCCTGCCCGGTCTGACGCCGGCTTAAATGTAGGAGTGTAATTTAAACGAGCGCAAAGAAACGCGGCTGATCAAAGTATCAGCCGCGTTTCTTGTCTCGTTTAAAAGCGCCCTAAGAGTAGAACTGGCTTCAACATTCTAGGCAATCAGTGGCAAGTTCAGGGAAATAAAAATAAGTAAATCAATCATAGCCACGAATAAAACTGCTTCACACCAGGATGTGACTTACTGGGCTGTTAAAATCCATTTGCCATCTCAAAGCGTATACTTGCAGAAGCAAGCAGGAGAGTGGAGTTTTACAGGTCTGGGCAACTGAAATTATGACTCCCTTTAAAAAAATTCTTGGTCAGATCAAGGGTGTCTTACACCAGTAAGGGACCCAGTTCCAAGAATTAGGATTTGCATAAGGATAAATTTAAAAATAAATGAATAAATAATAATTATTTTTTGCATTCAATGTATTGGTTGGGAAAGCTGCTAGATTAGCAAGTCAGGCCTAAGGCCCTATTTACACGAGATGATCCCATGCATGGACTGGACACCCATTGTCCACGCCGGGGAACGTCTCATGTCAATGTGCGGGGGTGTGGGTGCACACTCCCGTGACTCACGTTTCCCCACCCACCCCCATGCATGAAGCAATTGGTGAAAACGCCGGTTGCTCCGTGCATGGCGATGCGTGGGGAATGGGTGTGTGTTCATGTATGTGCACTCCTGCACGCACACACGGCGATCTACCGGTCACCCACGGAACAAGCCCATCCACCCCCCCGACCGTTTAAAAAGGGCCTGAGAATCCAGCCTTTATGGCAGCAAGTGAAAGATTCCCACCTTTAATTTTCACTGTAAAGCAGAAATATTTGTGTACAGTTTAGACTGCACAAGGCAACGTAAAAAGATATAATCAGAAGGCCAGAGTCACACCACTTCACATTGTTCTGAAGTAGTTCCCTCCAGCTTTTAAAGTCCCTTTGCATTGTCTGGCTGGTGAAATGGGCCCTCAGAGTGAGTTAGAATCTGAGTTTATTATATTTTAAGGTAAACTGCTTTAGTATTAGAGAGTAAGCATTGTATAATATACAAATATCACAATTCTGTGACAAAATCAAACAAGTTTCTTTGCATCATTTTCTCCCTTTACACTGATTTTTTTTCTTTTTCTTTCACTAAGTCATCTGAACACACTTTAACCAATCTAGAATTCAGCAGCATGGAATATTTATTTATTAATTATTTATTTAAATGTATCTGCAGATTAGATGAACTTTTTCTAGTGGAGTAAGAGCGGCAACAAACATTGCTCAGTCTTTAGGATTTGGGACCGAACATTAGCAAGATTCCCCTCATCAAGATCCAAGTACAAGACCTAGGGTTTTGCACTGGCATTGTGCCAGGACACATTGGGCTCCTAAATATCTAGAGTTTGCTTGGCTTGCTTCAGGGAAAAAAGTAGTAACATTTCTTAAGTTTCGACAAGAAAAACAATCTAGAGGGCAAGTGTCTAAAATAATATTTGTATATATTATATTAATGAAAAATCAAGAAAAGATGAACAATAAATGTACAAAACAAATACAAACAGGTGTACATGTTTCAAAACAGACTTCATGACAACAGATTGTTTTCTGAATGGAGAATGTAAACATTAAAGACAAAGAAGAGAATATACAAAATAAGTTGACATGTTTCGACCCTCTAGGGGTCTTCTTCAGAACCTCAAACAGTTATCTGAAAATAAAACAATATTTTTTTATTTTTATTTGTTTTCCTTTTAACATTTTTATTTCCTGTTGACCTACTTTTTCATCTTGCAACAGGTGAGATGAATTGCCTTAGAGGATCTTCACCCTATTTAAAGGACAGTCTTTTCACCTGATGGGCATAGCACTTCTAGTGAGTGCTTCTGCTAAGGAGGCCTTTGCAGGGAGGCTTAGCTCCCTTTCACATTTTTTGGGCACAGTGAGAAGTTGTTTCCTTTGGTTTATGTGAGTATGTTTTCAGGGTCCCCCCCCTTTTTTCCCTTCCCTTTTGTTCCTTTCCCCTTCCTCCTTTCCCCCCCTTTTTTTATTCTCCCTCTTTCCTTTTCCTTCCCTTCTCCCTTCCCCCCTCCTCCCCCTCTCTCTCAACTATCTTCTTTTTTCTTCTCTTCCCTTCCCTTCCTTCCTCTCCCCCCCCCTTTTTTTTTAATAACCCCCTTTTTTTGCAAATCCCATTTTTCACATATAGGATACAGGCATCTCTTTATTTGGAATACACCGAGACAGCCAAGATTTGGGATATCTACTTATCTAATCCCTTTTGAAAATTTTAAACCAATCCATAATCTGTCTGGTAGGTGTTACCTCAAAGTTTTGGGTTACATACTTCTACCAGGGGCATGTGGCAACATTTATATAATAAGGAAATTATCATTCTATATACATGAAATATATTGTTTTATTTTCAAATAACTGTTTGAGGTTCTGAAGAAGACCCCTAGAGGGTCGAAACATGTCAACTTATTTTGTATATCCTCTTCTTTGTCTTTAATGTCTTTACATGTTCAAAAGTTTACATTATCCATTCAGAAAACAATCTGTTGTCATGAAGTCTGTTTTGAAACATGTACACCTGTTTGTATTTGTACATTTATTGTTCATCTTTTCTTGATTTTTCATTAGTATAATATATAAAAATATTATTTTAGACACTTGCCCTCTAGATTGTTTTTCTTGTCGTTGGTATAGGCTTAGTGGGCTCTTAGAAGTGGTCACATTTTCCTCCCATATTTCTTAAACTTGCCAGTAATTACCCAAGCATGCAATAAAAATATAGCAAAGGCATTGATGAACTTGTGTGGCATCCACAATACAAGACTTAGGGCGTTTTTACACAGACACTTTCTCCAGGATGACATCCTTAGTCCCGGGATGACTTGTCTGTCTAAATGCATCATTCAGTGATTATAATCCTGGGATCACTGGAAAACTCCAGGATTACAAAACCTCTTGGGGTTTGTAATATCCAGTTGTTAATTAATCCCAGGATTAGGGCCGTCTAAACGACTATCCCGAGATAGTCAACTATCCTGGGATTAGTATCACAGAGTGTAGGGCAAGAGCTGACGTATGCACTTCTGCCTCTATGGTATCTAGTAGCACAGGACTATGTGGGGCGATCTTATTACCTCTGTCATCCTTCAACAATGCATTGTGGAGTGTCAAGTTTAAATACCCACAGAACAAAGGGATGAGTTTCCATTTTCTTCAACTCAGAAATCAGAAAAATGAAATCAGATGTTCTTCAAAACCCCAAATCAGTGCACTGAGCACAGATGAAAGCACCATGGGGCTGATACTCATCCGAAATACTCTCAAACCGGAATAAGAGCAATGTGTTGTTCAAATAAACTATCCTGGGATGCATCCCAGGTTAGAAATGTCTGTGTAAACAGGTACCACTTGTAATCCCTGGATAAAAATTCTGGGATAATTTTCTCCTAATCTCGGGATGAAGTGTCCTTGTAAAAACGCCCGTACACAATTAAGTCCATGCCAGTGGATTAGCCTGTGCTTTACTAGAGCCTAAATTCAAGGTCACATTAGAGTTCATGCAGCAACACGGTACTTGAGCAATGTCTGTGAAAGAAAAATACAGACAAAAGCTCAGAGTATTTTAAGACAGGCTGCATTCTGACAAACCAAGGTAAACCAAAATGACCACTTTGATTTGATTAAACAGAAGTAACTACTCCATTTCATCAGTGTTCAGACAAACAGTGTAAACTGAAGTAGTACTGTGTCAATTTCCCCTCTAGCTGAGACGTAGGGTATTTTTAGACAAGCGCCTACACACCCGTCACCCACCCATCATGCATGTTGCTGGGCTGTATAGGACTCCAATACGGCCCTGCAACCTGCATAATGGGTGGGTGATGGGTGCGGAGGCACTTGTCTAAAAATACCCAGAGTGATCACCATGGGAATTTTCAGACATTACAAGATCACGCTCAACCACGGGGAATTCCCACATGGTGATCGTGGTCTCGTAACATCTGTTGGGGAGAACTGAAGCTGCCCGCCAGATGTTCACCCCCGTGAATCACGGGGGGGAATCACATTGAACATGCAAACGGGGGTCCTGCTCGGATCATCTCCATTTGCGTGTTCAATGTGATTCCCGCCCGTGATCAGGGGGATTGTCTCGTCTGTCCCCGGACCACGGCCCGGTATCAGCGGTGGGATTCCAGGCCATGGTCAATGCCCTGGGGCAGGCGCTGCGGACGCATTGGCCGTGGTGCCCGCCCGTCTCCCAGAGGGCGGGCGGCCTACGGAGCGCAGGGGGGCGGGACTGTGCGGCCGCACGTTGAGCCGTGCGGCCCCGCCCCCTCCCCAATTCCCCACCGGGATCAGCCGGCACATCTGCTGGACGTGCCGGTTTGATCCTGGCGGGAGATCAATGGGTGTTTCCGCGACGGGGCCAATACAGGTCCCGTCACGTCTGTAAATACCCCGTGTGATCACCACCCTCACACCACTAAGTATTCACAGTTACTTTGAAATACAAACCAAAGCGGCGTATGTACTCCTGATTTTTCAGACGTACCATCTTCTCTTTCTACTATTAAAAAACATTGGTTTAGTTCTCTGCTCATGTCAACGCTCCAGGAGTAAAACAAAAGTAAGGCCCAATGACACTGAATTAACTGTTTGTCAGAACATGGCTGCAGTGGATTATCAAGACTCTTGAAGTCCAGGTCTACAATGAAATAGGGTCTCCGCCTTTGGTCTTCTTTTACCTGACACTTCCATTTTGGCCTATGGCAGTGGGTATTTTCAGATGTTACGAGATCACAGTGAACCACGGTGAATACCCACCTGTGGTCAATGTGTCTCGAACGTCTGTTTGGCGGCTGCCAGATGTTCACCACGGTCAATCCGCACATGGGGTCAATTTGAACCACACTTCTTGGGCTAGCCGGGGGAATGTCCTGGGAAGCGTGGTCAAAGAGATCCCCAGCGGGGACCCAAAAAAAGTAACGTCTGGCCGGGCGCCACGGCCCGGGATCACCGGCGGGATCCCGGGCCGTGGCGAATCTGGCCCGACGCGGCGGCCGCATTGGCCCCGCCGCCCTCCCGTCTCCTAAGAGGGCGGGCGGCGGGAGCGTGGAGGGGGCGGGGCCGTGTGGCCGCACGTTGCACCGTGCGGCCCCGCCCCCTCCCAGATTCCCCGCCGGGATCCCCCCGGCACGTCTGTTGTGGCGTGACGGGGTGACCCCGGTGGGGAATGAATGGGTTGATTTCGGTACGGGGCCAATGGGCCTCGTAACATCTGAAATCACCCAGTGTCTGGTGAAAAACCACCACCCTACAATGAAAACAAAAGGGCTAAAGCACATTACACAGATATAATAACACACTCTAACAAACATGACGTGAAATATAATTTTTCTCACCATGTGGAAAAATATAGTAAATTTAAAATGAGTTTTATGGTTATACTGATTCCTTAAAATGTTTGAAAGCACGATAGTCCTATGGGTACTCTGGGGATGAGATTCACACAGAGGGTGAAAACAAACATGCACCTTAACTCCACTTTAACATCTCTTATGCATGTTGCAGGGCTGAACAGGCTGCTAACACAGCCCCGCAACATGCATAAGGAATGTTAAAGTGGTGTTAAAGTGGAGTTACGTGCATGTCTGTTTCCACAGAGACGGAAGTCATAAGTTAAGACACCATTTCAATTTACCAATTCCAGACTGCTCCACATTCCCTGACACAACACTTTAGACAGCCCTGGGGGCTTGACAAACTCACAGCACCCCGTCCCTGGATACCGATGAGCAGCCACACTGTGTAGAACCAACCTACCAGGGCTGACCTCAGAATTTGGAGTGTCTAGGGCGAAGATAAAAATGTGGGGCTCCTGGTTACTCCACTCCCTTCCCCATGGCCTTGCAACCTCTCCAAGTCCCTAGAGGTGGTCATGTTTGGGGCCCTGCTGGGAGAGAGTGGGGCTCCTGCACCCTGCCCTGGTGACATCGGGGGCCACTGTGGGGCCCGCAGAAGAGCAGCGGTAAGCCTGGCCCTGGAACCTACACATACACTCCTGCCCTTACAGACATCCTCTTCTCCTGAGTTTCTGAGTTTTCAGAAAACCATTCATATATGGCTGACTGCTATTCTGCGTTCCTATTTTGGAGGAATCTTAAACCATATATACACATCACTGCCAAATTTGGCATAACTCTGCCTGTGATATTTTATGAAAATTACTTACTGAGCTAATTTGCAAATATTTTATTTCATTTATTAAAATTTATATCCCACCCTTCCCTGAAGGCTCAGGGCGGATTTACAAAAGCAAAAAAAAATAAAAATAAAAAATAAATAAAAAATATATATAATAAAAATCTCCTAAAAATCCCTACCCTCACCCAACCTCGCCCCCCCATCCAACCTCTATCCCTGCCTGCCAAAAGTTTTGCCAAACAGAAAAGGTTTACACCACCTCTGGAACATGCTCAAAGCTCGGACTCTCTGGGGGGAGGGAACTCCAAAGCATGGGAATTCCAAATAACTTGCCTTTGACCATAAACTAAAGTTTAATGTTTACACTTGCTTCCCAAGCAATGACCGCAGTAAGGTTGATAGCTGTGAGATGAAAGGAGGTGGGTTGCCACCTCTCCCGGTTTCACCCTGAGATTCCCTTAGGCCAAAATGGGAGTCTCAGGGGTCAATCTGCGAGAAGTGGTAACCCTTGAGATGTGTGAGAGTCTAGGGGAACTGGAGGAGGTGTGGTTGTTCTTAGGGTTCTGTGATGGTTGGGTGGGTTTGCGGCCGGCTTGGCTCCAGAAAGATTTGGTGTGATCATTTCTTGGTGGAGTGTTGATGCTGGATGATTTCTGGGTGCTGAAAGGTGGGTGAACGCAATCTAGGGTAAGTGGGTTTGGGATAGGATGTTGGATGATGTTTAGACAGTGAGTGCTGACATCTGGGAGTGTTGTACTGAGGTAGGTAGCTGAGGGTTATCTGGGGCCGTTTTCACGTGGACCGTGGTAGGTGGGGGGATGGAGGAAGGTGGTGGTGGGTGCGTGGCATGTGGGCAGCCATTCCCACATGCGCACACCCATCTCCACCCACAGAGCAACCGCCATTCTGGCCAATTGCTCCATGGGTGTGCAGTGGGTGGAAACGGGTGGAGCACGGGAGCGCGCACACACCTTCACCCACCACCCGCGGCATTCCCACGGACGCCCCCACCGCACACCCACCCGCCGTGGTGTTCACATGGTCACCGCTCTACCCGTACACGTTGCGGGGGGGGTGAGGCGTCCATGTGAAAACAGCCTGGGAGAAGAGCTGTCGTCTACCTAGGGAGCCTGGTAGAAAGGGGGCTGGTGGCTAGGGTCCCCTTGGAGGTTTGTTATCCAGCTGTGACAGGGGTCTCTAGAGGGGATGGGTTATGGCTGGGGCTATGAAGAGACTGGGCTTCCCTGTGGACTTCGTGGTGGAGCTGGATGTCTCTGAGGAGGCAAGAGGAAAGGCATTTTCTGCTGCTTCTAGGTGGGGGGGTGGCTGTGAGGTAGATGTCTCTGAGGACCTGGAGTCTGACTGAGGGAAAAGGTCTCTGGGATTTCTGACAGGTTGGGGTCTGGATGTGGGCAGGACCCCTCTGAGGTGTCTGAGGTAGGGTGGCCACCTATGCAACTTTTTAAGGAACATTTATGAAAAATACATGTTACAGAGTCTTCATTGGTGCCTAAGGCAGCAACGCAGGCCCTGCATTAACATACGTTTTTCATAAGTGTTCCTTAAAGCTTTGCATAGGTGGCCACCCTACCAGTCTGAGGGGTTGGGGACTTGCTGGTACAAAGGGTCTCTGGGATTTCTTGGAGCTCGATCGGGGGCAGGAGTCTCTCTGGGGTCTCTGAGGGGCTGGGACCTCAATGTGATAAGAGCCCCTCTGGGGTTTTTGAGCCTGGAATTAGGGCCTAGTTGGGGGCATGGGTCTCTTTTAGGATTGTTTCTGGCTGGAAGCAGGGGTCTCTGAGGGCTGGGGTCTGCCTGGGATAGGGATCTCTCATGGGTCTCTGAGGGGCTGTTTCTGGCTGGAGGTGGAGATCCCTCTTAGGAAACTGGTTCTTAAATTGATCTAGAGAGACTAAGATATTTCAGAGCCAAAAGGAAACGGTTACCTGGGATGGCAGCCAGGAGGAATTCGGAGAAGGGCATGGTGCTTGCTACAGGGTGTGAACTGCAGAAAGATATGGGTGTCGTGAAGGAAGGTGGGGATGGAGTGCGGAGACAGAATGCCTAATTAGAGAAGGCTCCAGAATATGGAGCCAGCTTGCAGATCTAGCTATGCTTGAAACATGCACCCTCATCTCTGCTGCCTTCCCTTGGAGAATGCCCCTTCAGGACATGAGGGGAGGGTGGGATGGGTGGGGGAAGACCTAGGAATAGGAAAGAGGCCAAATAAAAAACAACCGTGACCTGTGTGTGGCCCATAAGCTAAGGATCCCCCACGCCGGTTCTAGAGAGTAGATGAGGTCTGCTTGGGGGTGGGGAGTCTGATTGGGAGGCTCTAAGAACAGTCCTGAGCTTCTCTTACATCTCAATGATGGTGCATTACGCCCGCTGCCCCTTCCTGTTGCCCCTGCTTCTTCCTGCTTGGGTGCAGCAATGGAGGCAGCTAAGTGCCTCAGCAACCTCAGCTTCAGGCACAACAACCTCTTGTGGCTGGGAGGCATTACCACAGGGCCTGTCAGCTCATAACAACAAATGGGAGTGGCCTGGATGTGCTCTCCAGTGCCATCCTCAACTGTTTACCTCAAAACGTCTCCCCTCAGGCATAGGCTAACCACCGCCGCCAGAGGGGGACTGTGTCCTTTCGGACGGAAGTAAGATATTGGGGTGCAGCCAGCTTGGGAACCATGCATGCCCCTGTCCGCCTTTGCGATGCAACTCTCCCTGGGAGGCTAACCCTGGTGCTGGCTATGCCCTGCCTGTGCACCTGTTGTTGCCTCCCCATCTCTTATGGAGATGACTCCTCGGACTATTTATTTATTAACTAAAAAACTTCGATACAGCACTGGACCCCTGCTACTAAGCGGCGGCCGCTGATTACGACGGACGGGTCCGACCCCCACCCGCACCCAACTCATACTTCCAAAATTTCAACTAAACAAACCTTCAATGCGGCCAAATAACTGTTGTTCCCTGCCGGCGATAAATGCACTCCATCGGGGTGAAAATATTCCTGCGTCCTATACGTGATCCTGCAGTGGGACACTATACGACCACCCCTCTGCCTCCACCATTTCCCCACTTCCCTATTACTCTTACGCCTAGTCCTATCACTTTCCGCTGGCTGATAGCGTTTTGCCACTTCAGCCAACACACCAATTCAGTCCATGCTATAACTGTTCCTGGGGAAAAAAATTCGAGCTCTAGGAGGGCAGATTTCATGTCCACCATTAACTTAACCCCAGTATACTGCTGCAAATCATTTTTGCCCAGGTGGATTACCACCACGTCTGGCAGGCACCCTCTTGCCTCAGCCCTGAGGGCAGGAAGCAGCCGATGCCATCTCATCCCGCTGCAACCCATCCATCGTATCACGGCTCGTGATGATAGACCCAGTTGCGATCCCTATGACGACTGGCCAGCTGCTTTCCCAGCCCACTGTACCAAGCTGTGGTCGGCGATCCAAATTACTCTTCTACTGGGGAAGCGTGTTGGCCCTGGGAACATAACAAAATACAGGTTATTGTGGGAAACTTTGCACATAGGTTTTGTAGGCCCTTGACTGTCATCGCCCGACGACTCTAATGCCCTGCTCAGAAACACCAGCTGCGGCTGCAAAAGAGGCTGCTCCTATCCTAAATGAATGGGACCCATACTCATAAGGAGGGAGACCAAGGCTACCTAGGGCCTGTCTAAGGACAGTGGTGAATTGATGTCTGGTCAATGGTAGGGCATCTGCATGTTGGAATAAAGGCCCTCCCACTGGCGAACGTACTTTGAGGTATTCCTCAATGGCCTGCATTGGGTACAGATCGCTAGCCCCTGCCCTGGCCAAGGTTACTGATTGACCCCTCCCCCTTTGATCCATTTTGGAATGCCGTAACCTAAGGTAGAGAGCCTGATGGTCCACCCTAACATCCTCTATTGCTATGGCGTGGTTTGAGTTATCCCAAGTTGATTCAGCCACAACTTCGTTCACGCGAAATGCACCAAAAAAGGTCACCTTGAATGCTGCGTAGAAAGGTGTGGCCTCAAACTGATCAAAACATAACCTGGGCAGGGAGTTACAGAGATTAACGAGAAGGGAGGGGTGATGGGTTTCCTTGAATCCCTATCTCTGGGACTTTTCCAGGACCAGCCTTCCAGCATTCTACAGGCAAAAACCACCCCTATCTGGTGGAGTGTGACCTGCCAGGCAGCTCATAAAGCCCAATGCTGATAACCTGCCAGCAATGGTCCCAACTGCCACACTGGCCTGCCTCAGAGACAAAGCAAATTGAAGCATTTGAGCCTCAGGTATAGGAAAGACCAATGTCCAACCCCACTGAGCCCTGAAACCTTGAAGTTCCATGAAAGCCCAGTCACAAGCTGTGCGAGTTCACACAGCTAGTTATCCTTGAATAACATGGTATAACTCTACAATCCAAGGCTCCACACAGCAGGAGGGAGGGGATCCGGTGTCATTCTTGCTCCAGGTACCAGAGTGCGAAAACGCTCCATCTGGAAGTGAGAAAGGGCATCAGCTGCATTGCTATTTACCCCAAGGACGTGTTTAGCCACAAATAATATGTTGTGGCGCAAACACGACAATACAAATAACCTAACCAACTTCATCACTCTGGGGGACTTGGAGGACATTGAGTTGACAACATGTACCACCGCCATGTTGTCACACCAAAAAACAATGGAATGGTCCACCAGGTCGTCAGCCCAAAAGAGCACTGCCACTATTATGGGGAAAAGCTCCAGGAACGTCAGGTCCCTGGTGATGCCCTCCTCCCTCCATTCCTCTCGCCATGGGGTGGCACACCACCGTCGACGGAAATACACCAAAATTCCCATGCCCCCAGCTGCGTCTGAGTGCACCTGTAACTCAGCTTCCAACAAGAGATTCTTCTGCCAAAAACTAATCCCATTGTACTCTGCAATGAATGTAGCCCATGTCCAAAGATCCTCCCTCATCTCGTGTGTAACCCAGATGTGATAGTGAGGTGGGGGGGGGGGTCACCCCTTAGCTTCTCATAAAGTCGGGACAAAAAGGCCCGCCTAGGGGCGACCACCCGGCAGGGGAAGTTCAGGCTCCCGATCAAAGATTGCAGTTCCCTGGCAGTGACCTTCACTGCCACCAAGCAGGCATCAACCTTGGTCTTCAAGGCAACAATCTTGTCATGGGGGAGGCGGGATACTCCAATGACCGTGTCCAATTCAACACCCAGATAGATGAGGGTGGTATGTGGGCCTTCTGTTTTCTCTGGCACTAGCGGGATTAATAAGTCATCAGCCACCCTCTGGAAGGTCTCCATCAGTCTGGTACACTCATGGGTCCCTGCACGGCCAATAAAGAGAAAGTCATCTAGATATTTTTGACTTCCCCTCCCGTCGCACGCTGCCGGAGCACCCACTCCACCAGGGAGCTAAAACATTTGAAGGCGGAATAAGAAATTGAGCACCCCATGGGCATTGCGCAATCAAAATAGAATTGGCCCGGAAAGTGGAAGCCCAAAAGGTGAAAACTATCTGGGTGGACGGGCAGCAGGTGAAAGGCAGATTTAATATCGCACTTGGCTAAAAGTGCGTATTTGCAGACTTGTTTCACTGCTTGCACCGCAATGTCAAAAGGAACGTACTGGACTGATGTGAGTTCCCCAGGGATGGCAACATTGACTGACCGCGGGGGTAAGACAGATGATGTATCATATGGTACTCCCCAGAGGCTTTCTTTGGAACTATACGTAAGGGGAAAACCACAAAATCCGCCATTGGCGGGGCTGGAAACGGACCACCCATCCTTCCTTAACTTCCTTGTCCACTTTAGTCCTCACCACGTGTTCCAGTCCCGCTACAGATTTTAAATTGGGGGCTACCCTTCCCAGTGCGACTTTCCCAGTGGGGATCCTAAAACCATGCTTAAAACCATTAACTATATACAACACTTCATCTCTGTTTGGATGTTGCAGCAATGTCCTTTCTAACCTACCTGCTGTAACCGGGGTTGGGGCCCTTTGCATTGCTCCCCCCAAGTGGGCTGCCTTGATCGCCCTTCCCTTGGGAGGGGGGCAGGTTATTCCTGCCCCTAATGCCTGTCTGGCATGCTCTAGAACACACCGTTGCTGCGTGACTACCACCACAGATGGCGCATGCATGTCGATATCTACACACACACACACACCCCGTATGCACTTGCCCGTATGGGCGAACTCCCAGCATTGGGCAGCTCCTGGATTCTGGGCCTTGTGGCCCTCATTCCAAAAGGGGTCATTAGATAGCGCCCCCCCCCCCTGCATGTCAAAACATGGCCACTGTCTGTCCTAGGGGAGTTAGCAGTATCGTTCATACTGTCACGCCACAAATGCAGGGCAAGTGTGTGCCATCGTAATCCAGGGGTGTATGAAGCCCTATGCCTAAAATCCCCGTCATACCTCAACCAAGCCCTGAAGGAGCTAGTGTCGTAGGCACGATGGACTATATCAGCGTACTTCATTAGAGTGTACGCCCCTTCTGGATAGGCCTGCACCATGACTCCCTGAAAGATGGACCACGCTAGCATCCAGTTGGCCCAGTTACGATCTGCCTTTGGACGCTTGAACCACTCCTTGTCCTTACCCCCTTCCTTATCGTTAGGGTCGGGCATGGGATCCGTAAACAAGAGGGTGAATATATCAATGTACTCCCCCTTCCAAATCTTTTCCCTAGTGTTTTGTAGGAGGTGAGATCCTATTGGGGCGGATACATCTGAGTAACCCCACCCTCCCATAGGGAAGGGTGGTCTAGCCTCCCCTGGGGGAGGAATGCCCACCCCCTGAGGCTGTGCCCATACCTGCAGTGCCTGCATGCCGTAGGTGCCCGGTCGCCCTACCGCAGCCGGGGGAGGGCCAAATTGGCCCGGTGCAGGAACCCAGGTCCCATTCTACTAAAGTCGTGGAGACTCGGCCCCCACCATCCCCTGTGAACCTCCCCTTGTTACTGGGGAGGAGGCAAAACCCGCGGGCGCCATGCCTGACACCACCCAGGGGTTGGTGCAGCCGAGCACTTGCGTTTGCCACACTGACTCAGCGTATTGTGGCCCCTGTTGATATCCCGCTGGGCTTCCTACCCCCATTGAATCCCACATACCTCCATGCAACTGCTGTCCCAGGTCTGGTACCGGTGGGGGCTGGTATCCCTATGCCATCGCCTGCAACCCTTGCTCTAGAAACGCGATCCTCTGCAGCGCCTCTCGCATCCCTGGGGCTATCAAACCTTCATCTCCATCCTGCTTGCCCCGGTGAAGCTGTCTGCTTCTATTGGGAAACAGAAGGACCCCCTCCGGGCCCACATTTCCCATCTGCGGGGTTTGTGGAGGAAGGGGGGGTTGGGAAGCAACATGCCCCATTACTGAGGAGGGAACCACCACCCCTGTAACCCCGACTGATTCAGCCGGCACCCCAGACACCCGCTGAGAGTGCACAGAAGTGGGGCTGTGGGTGCTTAAGGGATGCACTCAAGGAAAGGAGGGTCCAAATCATAGATCTTTGCCATGGGACTGCCCCCTATCCTTGTTTGCGTGCCCTCATCTCTGCTCCCCTCCCTTCAGCTCAGTTTTTCAGTCATAGGAGGCAAGAACTGGATCTAGGGGCCAGATCCAGGAAGTGAAAGGGGACACATAAAAACTCCTTCTGAGTAATTTACGGTACTTTCCGCCACAGTATCCGAATGCCACACACACATAATCCAGATCATGGGATACATTCCTTCATCCATGCTACTTAAACCCACCACCAGCTTGGCCAATAAGCTCCACTTCTCAGTGACTCAGCTTGCACACACGCACGCTCCTCCAACGTTCCAAGTGAAGAAAGCTGGGACTGAAGCTCTCCTGCTTCTCATTCCATTCCATCCTCTCCCCATTGTCCTCTCAAGGGCTTTTTCTGGGAGGCAACTAGGAAAGAGGTGCCCGAGGCTTGAGCTGAAGTCTTTGTCTTCAGTTCAGGAAGAAAAGGCATAACCACAGCTCCTTTCGGCAGCGCAGCCAAGCGAAAAGTCCACTTTTCTCTCTCTCCTGAAATAGGGTCTGTTGAGTCCCTGAAAGAGGGCCAGTGGGATTGGGTACCCAAGGAGGGACTGTCCCTCCTATGTAGGGACTGTTGGGAGGTATGGGCCAATGTCACAGAAGGTCTTACGCCAGGGAACCTCAGACCCGGGGGTCAAATGTGGCCCGCGGCCTGTTTTTATGCGGCCCCTTTCCACTTCCACTTCCTGGATCTGGCCCCTGGATCCAGTTCTTGCCTCCAATGACTGAAAAACTGAGCTGAAGGGAAGGGAGCAGAGATGAGGGCATGCAAACAAGGATAGGGGCACAGATCTATGATTTGGACCCTCCTTTCCTTGAGTGCATCCCTTAAGCACCCACAGCCCAACTTCTGTGCAGCCCTCGGAGCTTGTGCAAGCTTTCAAAGTGGCCTCCGGGAGGGAAAAGGTTCCCCATCTCTGTCTTAGGTGCTTTTTAAACTGGCCGGGGGTGGGAGGCGGTCTGGGTTGGTGTGTGGCAGGTGGAGCACCGTTGCGGGGGTGATGGGTGGAGGGAAGGTGCACATCCGTTGCCACTCACCTCCACCCATCTACATGCACGGAGCAACCGCCGTTTTGGCAAAGGCCCTTTTTACACAAGACGCACCTATGCGTGCCCACCCATCTCATGTAACAAAGGCCGTTAGGATGAGATTTGACGGTTGCATTGAACTTGGCATTTTATGAGGAACCAAGGAATAGTCAGAGCAATAAGCTGACGTGCTCTTGGAGAATGAACCTCTTGTCCAATCACTGTTACCTTTCCCACCTTTTGCATTGCACCAGTAGAACGTTACAACGTACGTGCTTCAGAGCAGGAATCTGTGTTTGTTGCACTAAATCCCGTCCCTTTCCCACTCTGGGCACGGAACACTTTGGGTGCATCAGAAGGGGAACAGGCTTTCTGAGTTCTGTAAAGGTCATGTAGATCTGCATTCCTTTAATTATGCCCGGGCCCATTCCTTAATTAATGCCTAGGATTCAAATCCCTTCTTAGTCATGAACTCACTGGGTGGCATTGGGTAAGTTGCTGGATGCTAACAGACACGACAGCGGCTTGCTGTGGACCCGGGTGGGGACTCATGGACATCTGTGTTAATGCACTGTCAGATGTGGGTCAGCTTCTGCCCCTGGGTGGGAAGGCAGCTGTCCCAGGATGTGCGCTGGGCCCTATCTTGGGTGCCCATCCCAAGCCAAGGATGGGCCAGCACATTTGTTCGGCTCTGCCATATTTGCCTCAGGTAGGGCAGCGGCAGCCATGGCTTGCCTTCATGGCAGGGGGCAGGGCAGTGGGAGCGGAGTGTGGGTGGGGCTGGCCACCTGCATGTTGGTTGAGTTCCCTGCCCTACCTGGGGCATGTGGGTATTGGGACGGCTCTCTCGCCACAAGTACGTGTGTTCAGTGCCCTTTCCTGATCTGGGGAGGGGTGGCCACTGTTTCTCTCCCCCGGCTGGGCCAGGGAGCGGCTGTGCTGCCCGCACGTCTGTTTTCACCCACTGTCTCTCAGCCTCAGTTCTCCATTTGTAAAATGGGAATAATTATGACCTATAGGGTGTTTTTTACATGGATCACGCCCATGCCTCTGCTTCACCTCACACCTTGGTGTTTAAAGTTGGTCCACTGCCTGCTCCACTCCAGCCCCGCTTGTGGTGCTCTGGAACATCCTGGTGCACCGCAAGTGGACTGGGCTGCCCAAACCCAGGACAGTGGCCAGAGGTGGAGCTGTTGGTGGACAGCCACTGCAGCTCTGCTCCCAGCTGGGGGTTAGAACATGCCATAGAACTGCGGGCAGCAGCCTAGAGTGGTGGCCGATCTGCCTGCAGCTCTATGGTGTGGCGCTGTGCAGGTAGACCATGGGCTGCAGTGGTAGTGCTGGGTCTGTTTAAAATGGATCCAGGCAGGGCTGCAATCGGGCAGACGTGGTGGTCAGATGCAGCCCTGCCCCCAGAGCAGGTCTGTGGGTGAGCATCCCCGCATCCCTAAAGACACCCATGGGGTTGTTGTGAGGGTGACCTAGAAAAGAATTGTAAAGCACTTTGAACACTGAAAGTACTATAGAAATGAATAATAATAAAGTAATAATAATAATTAATAATTAATAAATAACTACAGTTCAGGATGTTGGAATTTGGTGTTGGAGGCTGCCTAGTGCAGAAGCAGGACAAAACGTACCACAGGGCCATCTGGGGTTACTGCCTGAGCCCAGATATTTTCTCTATTTCTGTGCTCCCTACAATGGCCCCTGTTTTCACCAATTCTGGGTGTTAGGCCCCCACTCCCTCTGAGAGGGTCCCCAGACATGAACACATCTCGGGCCCTGCGGTGGGTGCCTCTGAGGGGCCTTGTTTTATCTTTACCTTTGGCCCTACAAATTCTAAGACTGGTCCTGTGCACAATCGATCCACAATGACTGGATCACCATTCACCAGCTGGTCTTACTATGAAAGCTAAATGCAGTTGGGTCCTAGGGCCGCAAGGGCAAGCTATCATAGGGGCAGCAGGGGCAGCTGCACAATGCATTGAAGTGGGGTGTCCCAGGAGGGGTTCCATGCCACCTTCTGCACCAGGGCCCATTCCCACCTAGCTACGCTCCTTCAGGGCCGTAATTAAGGGTGGCCCCATTTGCTTCTCTCCTGCTTCTGTCTACTATGGCCTTCCTCCTTGTTGTGCCCCCCGCCCACCCCATTTGAGAGACCTTAGTTACACCACTGCGAATGAGAGAGAATCAGAGCAGCCCGTGAGGAAGTTAGGGTGGCCCAACCTCATTGTATACACTAGGTTTATTTATTATTTATTTTTATTTATTTTAATACACTTTTACCCCGCATCCTCCCACACCATGGTGGCTCGGAGTGGCAAACAACATATAAAATCTAACAATAAAACTAAATAATTAAAATATTAAAAAATTACTAAAAAGGCAGAATGCTAAAAGGCAATAAAGACACCCACCCAATCCCCCTTCCTCGAAGGCCCGGCGGAACAACCAAGTCTGACACGATCTTTGGAAAGAGGAGAGGTCCAAGGATAAACGGGCCTCCATCAGGGGGCAATTCCACAGCCCTGGTGCGGCCACCGAGAACTCCCTCCCCGCCGTCACCACCCGGGATACCCAGGGGACCTCGAATTGGGCGCCCGCGCCCGACCAGAGGTTTGCAAGCCATGTGTTGAGGGCAAGATTTGGCCTCTGTTATACAGCCCCATCTAAATACATCATGATTAGCGATCCCTTCGGTCCACCGGGGGCACCTTTTTGGAGGTCCCCCGTGTAAAACTGGGGGCCACAATGGAGAGGGCGTTCTCGGTTGCCGGGAATTCCCACCCGGAGGAGGCTCGCCTGGCCCCGGGCCTGTTGGCCTTCCGATGTGTTTGCAAGACTTGGCTGTTTGCCCAGGTCTTCAGAGGGGAGGGTGAGAGGGTGGGGTAGGGGAGCGGGTTGGTTTTAGTGATGTTTTATAAATTGTCGTGGGTCCGGTGTTTTTATTGTTGTTGATTTTATTATTATTGTGTTTTTATGATGTTGTAAGCCGCCCCGAAATGCCGCAGGCATGAGGGGGCGGCTAATAAATTTAATGAAATAAATAAATAAATAAATAAATTATGATAGTACTAATGCTCATTTTTTGTCGTAATAATTCTATTGAAGCTGGTCCAGGGGATTTTTAGATTCACTTATACTATCAGTGGCAAACACAGGAAATTATCTTACAAACACTTATTTTCTTTCTTGTAGATTTTTCAATCCAACACTGTCCCTGCCATTTTAACACTGAAATATGGGGTCAGAATTATATTTCAGCTAACCATACAAAAGGCAAGCATCCTAAAAACACAGAGCAGGATTGCCTTCAAATCCAATTTCAAATAATGAAAAATTCAGACTCACTCCAGCAAAACAAAATTCAGACATGACTTACCTCACTCTTCATTAGAGCAGCCTGTGCTGAGGCAGACAATATTTTGCCCACCTGCAGCCTTTCTTAGTACTTAGATTTGACATAACCTGTGCAATCACGGAGCTGCCAGTGCAATTTGTTTTAATGAAAAATGTTGCTTAAGGTAGCTGCTTCAGTTAGAGCTCAGTCCTGCACGGCTGAAGTCAGTAATAGTTTTGCCATTGGCAACAGAGGGAATGGGATTGGTTCCTATTGGCATGACTAACTTGCACTGACAGTGTATATCTAATCACTACCATTGTGAACTACCGAAGCTGGAATGATGGGAGAGAACAGTTGCAGAAGAGCTAAATCATCTTTCATTCTTGACTCAGTGCAGACAGGGAGAATAATTTACATAGTTTCCTGGGAGCTCAGTTGCTTCCCGAGTATATTTGTCTTAGGTACCTACATGGCCTCTCTTACCATAGTTCCTCAGCACCTTGAAACCACTTGTATATTAACTCACACTGCAACACTGTGAACCTGGTGATTATCTCCTTTTTACAGATGGAGGAGCAAGGTGCATGGAGATTAAGTAACTTGCCCAAGATTTCACATGAAGCAAAGAAGGAGTTAAGCATGGGTCTTGTGAATTCCAGATTATCTCCCTAGGGGAACAACCCTTTCGCACCATTTTAAATATCAGCGTGTGTCCATGTATAGGGGTGGGAAATACACACACAAAAAAACCTTTTCCATCCAGGGTTAAAGTTAGTTTCTGCTGTAGGGTTTTTCTAGTCTGCGAAAGTGCTATTATTTAATATTCCATTAGTATAGTATATATGTTTGGAGACAAGTGTGGTCTTAGAAAAAAGGCTTTATATCCCGTAGCAATTTAGTCAACCCAGTTGGGAAACTGGCTAAAACAAGTCTTCACTGGAGGCTGTATACTGTCCCTAAGCTGGTGTCATGCTTTGAATAAGGCAATTTTGACACAAACGCCCCACCCCCTGCCGCTTGGATGTCTGGGCAGGTGTGCAGTGGGGAAGGGGGGCAGTCCTTGTATATGGCTGCTGGTGGGTGGGTGGGTGTGTTCAGAGGGTGTGCGCCCGTGTAAACACCACGGCACACTCCCGCCGCACCCCCCCCCCCCCTGAGCCCTCCGACAGAACGGCGGATGCTCTGTGGATGTAGGTGGGTGGAGATGGGTGTAGGCGGGTGTGTGTTTGTGTAAACAGGCACACACCCGCCATGCCAAAATACCCCCCTCACCCACTCCCATCTGTGTAAAAACGGCCTAAGTCATAATTAGCATGAACAAAAAAAATTACTGTGCAGCATTTCATTCTATAATAGTTCCACTACTGTACAATCCCCAGACCCCACGCATTCCTATCATCAGCCCAAGTGATAATAAGACAGAAGAATCCTGAAGGTATCAGGATTTCTACATTCCCTTTTACTGTGCTTAGAAAAACTAGTTGAATAAAAGGGCTTCAGACCAAACTGATGGGGAGCAAGGTTTCAAATCATCAGAGAAGAGAGACAGCAACGTATCAATGGAGAAGAAAATGAAGGTATGCTACAAGAAAGAAAGAAAGAAAGAAAGAAAGAAAGACACTGATTTGCTTTGAAGCTACATAGAAGAGCATGTGCACTTAAGAAAGGTTCCTATTTTTTTATTTATTCATAAAAATAGGGGATAGTCTTTTTAACTCTACAGGAAAGTTGTACGTTGAAGATCTGCACCTGCCAAAATGAACCTCCCTTGGTGCTAGATCTTGTTTTCTCCCCTTTTTGCTTTGAAGCTAGTGTTTACGGCCTCCAAGCAATAAGGGGGGCTTGGTCTGATTGACTGCACTTAAAACTGCTTTAAAATCTGTTTAGAAACGGAGGCTTGTTTGTCTTCTGGGGTGTGAAACTCTATGAATTTATTATCAGAGGGAATTTTATTCCTCGGACTTGTTTTGCTTTGACCACTAGTTTGTGCTTACCGAAAACACATTCGGTGCAGAAAGAGGTAAATAAAGAGCCAGCTGGTACTCTAATAATGGAATCCTATTAGGAAGGGACCAAATCCTCAAGTGACTATGTTTTACTAAGCCCTTGTAGAGGCTGAATAAAAAGCAAGTTTGATCCTCTGCATTTGGGCTGACGTAAATGAAACGTTTCCTAATGGAATGGACCCAATCCTGGCTGCACTTAAGCTGCAGTGACTCTCAGTGGCCTCAGACTGGCTGATCCCTGTGCATATTCGGGCTGCGCATTCCCCCTTTCAGCCCAAACATGCGCAGGGGGGCTATGTCTGAAAGTGGCCTTAGTCTTCTGTGCAAAGTCTGGCTAATACCTCTCAAGGAGATTGCCATTTGCACATTGCCTACAGACAGCCAGGTACATAGAAATCTTCACTCAGCTTTTTCATCCATCTGAGGGGGAGGACAGGATTGAGCCACTTCGTCATGGGTCTGTTCTCTCTCTCTCCCTCCCTTCCTGACACCAGCCTAGTCCCAACCTGGACCCCTTTTAATGAAATTTTGATCATTTTCTTTGTGGGCTCCTGGCATCTTACACCCTGCCTCCCTTTCTGGGTGTTTTTAGACAAGCGCCTCCCCACCCATCATCCACCCATCATGCATGGCCCTTTTAACACGAGATGCTCCCCTGCATGGACACCCATCGTCCATGCAGAGGAGCATCCCGTGTAACTGTGTGGGTGCGCGCTCCTGCAACCCATGCATCCTCAGGTACGGGAGAACTGGGGACAATGCAGGTTGCTCCGTGTGTGTGGATGCATGGGGGATGGGTGTGTGCCCATGTGCACCCCACACCCCGCACTGTCCCTTCAGCCATGGCCCGTTTAAAAAGGACCCATGTTGCAGGGCCAAATTGGCACCCTATGCAGCCCTGCAACATGCATGATGGGTGGGGAGGCACTTACCTAAAAACACCCTCTATAGAATTACACTTGCTCAGGTGCAGGCAGATCCTCTGGAATCCAAGATTTGGTCCTGGATACACAATTGTATCTATAGCATTATACTCAGAAACACTGTATAGATACAGGCATTAGAACGGATGTGTTTTGGCTCAGGATTTGCTAAAGTACTGTAAAAGCTACTTACCTGTTTGCGGCTCTATTATATATAATAAGTTTCCAATGCACCTCTTATTTTTACTACTCTCACAGTCCATAATAGCCTCATAATTTCATGCTGCAAAGCATCTCAGCTAAGGGCAGTTCCACAAATTGTTAATGTTTCCAATTGGACAGATCAACAAGTGAATGGATGCAATCTAATATGTGTTAGGAATAAATGCAGAAAGAAACAAACTGTTTGGACCATGGCGCTGTGCACACGGTTATCTGTTCCATTCACAGTTTGATATAAATGCAAGACAAGGGGTAATTAAATGGGGCTTTGCAAGCAATCTAGTTGGGACACATACAGGGAAGCAAGGATTATTTGCAAAAGAAACCCCCCCCCCCCCCATGCTTCTGAATTTTGTTTGTGGCAAACATTACAATAAAGCTTGTACTCCCTGCCTGATCCCTCCCTCCCTCCTTCTTACCATCCAGATTACTCTGTTAAGGGGGCTGTAGGATTAATCACTAGGTACCAGGAACCTCCAAGGATGGCTTTGTCCTGCAGGCAGTTGCCTATGGATGCAAAATGTATGGTGGCCGTTTACTGCACCAGCGACTGGTGAGTGGGAAGGGCAGATGTTTCCTAATTTGCCTAGGGCAACCAAACTCCCCTAGAGCTATGGTGTTGTCAGAGAGAAACTTTTTAAAATGGAGCGAGTACAGAGGAAAGATTCTCTAACGCTTCTGTTCCAAGAAAATGAAAATCACAGCAGTGAATGTTAGATGGCCATCTAGTATAGAGGTACTTTTAGTCCAGTCTGTTTTTTATGCTGAGCTGCACACAGTCTTCGTATCTTAGAATTTCATCTGTCATGTGAGATATTTCCTGCCTTGTGCTGAGGATTCTCCTGTCTGTAAGGATCAGTGATATTTTAAAGGTTGGATATGTTCATCTTGTTTCACTGTTACCGTACGTGCTATATTGTTATTAATCATTTCTATAGCACTTCAGTGTTCAAAGTACTTTGTAATCCTTGCCTAGCTCACCCTGCAAAGCAATTTATTATTATTCTCATTTTATGGATGGGGAGCTGAGGTAGATAGATAGTGACTTGCCCAAGGTCACCCAATAAGCTCACGACTAAGGCCACTCTCAGACATGCCCCCCACCCCCCCGGTGCATATTCTGGATGCGGGGGGAAATGCGCAGCCAGGATATGTGCGGGGATTGGCCGGTCTGAAAGCCCCCCCCCCACTTCCCGGCGTGTGGCTTTGCCGGCAGAGATGCGCAGGGATGCAGAGAAGGAAATCGAACTCTGCATCTCTGCGCATGTCGGGGGTGAGGGGCTTTCAGACTGGCTCGCATATTCTGGCCGCGCATTTCCCCCCACAGTCAGAATATGCGCAGGGGGGGTGGGGCATGTCTGAAGTGGTCTAAGACAGGATTGAAATGCTGATCTCCCAGGTCCAAGTCCAACACCTCATCCATTGGGCTACCCTGGCTCACAATATTCAGAGAAAGGGGTCCACCATTGTACTAAGAATATGTAATTTCCTATGTCATTTACAAGTTCACACTGAATGTATTTAGACATCATATTATCCCAGTGTGCAACTGTGTGGCAACAACCAAAGCGGGACAAGCCCCCACCCCAGCCAATAAGCTCTGCCCCATAGCGAATAAGCTCTGACCCCCATCGCCTCAGCCAATAAGCTCTACCTCTCAATGACTAAGCTTGCACACATGCACACACCTCTCAATATTCCAAGTGCATCAAGAGGGACAGATGCTCTTCTGATTTTCATTAATGATATCCCTGTTATTTCCTACAATGCAAAGGGCATAGAGTAATGCCCTTGTTATATCTCTCCATGCAGTTTTCCAGAACTGGAGAGGAGGAGGAAGTCCCTGCCCCCTGACTGGCCACACCTCTGTTCAGGGAGTAAAAAGTGACAAATAGAAAATTATACAGTGGGAACTGAAGTTTACTCACAACTTCATCGCTACTTGATAGAGTGCGATCCTTGCAAGTAACAGAGAAGGAGGTAAGTGTTTTTCCTGGGAGGCAACCAAGAGAGAGGTGCCTGAGGGGCTTGAATACCAGACTTTTTGTCTCTCTCTCCTGAAAGAGGATCTTTGACCCCTGAAAGAGAGACATTGGGATTTAGCACCCAAAGAGGGACAGTTGGGTGCCATCAAAGGTTGTTAGGGTTAGCGAGAACAACACCCAAACCATAAAGGTCTGCTTCTCTTTCCAAGGTTTAAATATGTCCACATCCAGATTCTTTCCTTTGTAAAGTCCAAGCAACATGACTTACATTCCCCTCAGTAACCCAACAGTCTTCCTTTTTGCAAAGTCACTGGGCATTTTTACATGGGAGAGCTTTCCCTCATATTTTAAAAGTACAGGTTGGGGAAACCCCCACGGAGGGAGATTTAGATGCTCATCCCTGAACCAGAAGTCACCATTGGAAACAGTGGTGCCAGGTGACTCCTGGATGTTTTGAGACATGGACCTCGTAAGACCTTGAATCTTACAAGTCTGTGTTTCCAATGGTGCCCGGCTGACTTCCGGTCCAGGGAGCAGTGTCTAAATCTCTCCCACCCCTGTGGGGGTTTCCCCAACTCAGACTCAGACTCAGAAAGCTCTCCCGTGTTAAAACGCCCACTATAACGCAGGTTTTTTGTGGGTTTTTTTTACATTGCGGCCATTCATTTGAATGGCCGCAATGTAAAAAAAAATAATCCGGTACCGGGAATCCGGGAAACGGGCCAGATTACCGGGTTGAATCCGATAATGCCGGTACACCGAGTACCGGCATTATCGGATACCGGAAGATTCGGTAGTCCCACCCCTAATGTTTACCTTAATGGGTGTTTTCAGATAGACCCACCCTGGATAGCCCGTCCTACGTTCCCCATGTCCAGCCCTGCCTGCACCAGGTTTACACAGACCTGGCAGCTGCCGCAGCCCGCAATCCACCTGTACAGTGGCCTCTCCCTTATACCATAGAGTTGCAGGTGAATCATCTGATGCTCTAGGCTGCCACCTGCAACTCGAAGTAGAGCTGCAGTGGCCATCCGCTGAGTAGAGACAGACAGCAGCTCCACCTCCGGCTGGTGCCCCAGGTTTGGGAAGCCTGCTCCGTTGGCGGTACTCCAGGATGTTCTGGAGCACCACAAGTGGGGCTGGAGCAGAGCAGGGAGCACCTGCTTGGCCTCTGCTCCGCCTGCACATCTGGCCGCCCACCTTTGCATGGGCGGGTCACCTGGGGGTGAGAGGGAGCAGAGACAGAGCTGCCATCTGTCTGAAAACACCCAATGTGTTTCGTTCATCCAACAATGCATTCACACAACAATTGATTCCCCTCCATTTCCCCTTCATGGTTTCCCTGTGCTATTTCCCACAATGCAAAGGGCACAGAGAAATGCCCTTGTGATATCTGTGCATGCATTTTTCCAGAACTGGAGTGGAGGAGGAAGTCCATGCCCCGTGACTTTCTGGCCACACCTCCCTGGTTAGGGAGTAAGAAGTGTCGAACAGGAAAATGATGCAGAGGGAACTGAAACTTACTCACAACTTCATTGCTACTTGATAGAGTGAGATCCTCGCAAGTAACAGAGAACAAGGGATCATCAAGCAGCAGCACAGGAAGTGGTAAGGTTGTCATAACTCTCATAAGGTGGGTTTGTGCCACTCGAGGAGTGTTGTGTCTGAATGAATTTGCAGTCTGAGGCCAGCATTACTTTCCCTCTTTTACTACTTCTTTCTTTTCCTCTTTCTGTCCATGACGCCTGGGTCCTGTAAATTATGACCTGACTAACTGCACTGATTTTCTAGTAATTTAATCCTTGTCTGCTGGGTCTTTATGTGGGCAGGAAGAACAAGGGAGTGGGCCTAACTGGGCAGCCTTTGGTCATGGTAGTTTTAGGAGCCCTGAACTGGTACCATTCCCTGACAGTCCTGAGTCCCCAAATTTGGACAAAGATACAGCCCCAGAGCTGAACCTCCTCCAGGTCTGGGAATGTTTGGATTTGGAATTGGTTCAGCCTATTGTAGAAAGAGGTAAAATTGGACCAGGTAGTTTGGGTCCACACCTAGTTACCACTTCTCTCTGGGCTCTCTCACCTGGAGGGGGCCATGCCATGCCAATGGGTGTGGAGTTACAGAACATTGTGATGTCATGATTCTCTGCAAGGGAGGGGGCCATGTTAGAAAGGGATTGGGGCAAAGGGGCTATCATCTCATCACCTTGCCCTGATATCACCGTGCCCTCATAGGCCCTTTTTACACAGACGCTCTAACACCAATAAAATTGGTGTTACATTTTATTATACATGGTACAGGGCACCACAGGAGATGCCTCCATCCAGTTTCTCTGGGTGGAGAAGGGTGGAGAAGGGTGGAGGCGTCTGTGTAAACACCACTTGCAGTGGGTGTTGGTGTGTGCATGCTCCCGCACAACACCCATCTCCACCCCCCACCCCCACCCATAGAGCAATCAGCAGTGGAATCCGTTGCTCCGTGGTGGGTGGTGGGTGGAGATGGGTGTTGTGCGGGAGCATGCACACACCAACACCCACTGCAAATGGTGTTTACACAGACGTCGCCACCCTTCTCCACCCAGAGAAACTGGGTGGAAGCATCTCATGTGGTGCCCTGTACCATGTATAATAAAATGTAACACCAATTTTATCGGTGTTAGAGCGTCTGTGTAAAAAGGGCCATAGAGCATCATGATGCCATGCCGATTCGGACGAGGCGGGGTCACATTGGAAATCAGATGGGAAAATGCCTATGGCCTGCCTCCTTTCTGATATGTCTGCCACTTGCCATGCCCAGTGTCTCTGGGTTATTGGGGGTGCCCTGGCTACCCAGAGAAATCTGGGTTTCCCATGGAGCCCAGGGATTCAGAGTCAAAACCCAGAGCCTTTGTGTGAGCGCAGAAAGGTGGCAACCCTATCCACAGCTGACTCTGAACATCACCAGAATCTTTGGGGGAAAACAGAAGTGGCGGCATGCAGTGGTGTGCTCCAGGTTGGGAAACTGCAGCAAACATGGTCTGGACCAGGTCGGGGCACCGAACAAACATGCCCGCAGCCAGGGCACCGGGGAGGGCAGGGAGTATTCCACATGTGTGGACAGCCCCCACGCTGCTCCCAGCTCCTTGCCCCCACCATGACAAACTGCCATGGCGGCCAATGACAGTCAGCTACGGCAGCCGGTTATCGTGGACCCAACTCGGGCTGCTAATACAGCCTGGGGACAGACGTGATACCCCGCTGTGGCCAACTTTAGTCTGGTCAGGCAGCCCTTAGCTCAGCTTTGTGGGTTTCCTGAGGTCAGATCCCGGGTTAGCCACCATCATAGTCCGGGGAAATCCCAGGCCAACATCTGGCAACACCTGCACAGACATGCAGGTGTTTTTACCCTTTGAGTGTTTGAGTCTGGGGTTTTGCTTCAGGTCCAGAGGGACGATAAACAGAGAGCATACCTCCCAACATTTTGAGTGGCTAAAGAGAGACAAGCCCCACCCTCTTGGCCAATAAACTCTTCTTCGGCGAATAAGCTCTGCCCCCTCATGCACTTACATGCACACACACCAGTATTCCAAGTGCACAGATATGGGTAGCAACTTCCTTGTCATACCATCAACTCTCCATTAGTCTCTCAAGTGTCTTTCTTGGGAGGCAGCCCCAGGAAAGAGATGCTTGAGGCTTGAATACTCTCTCTCTCTCTCTCCTGAAAGAGTAACTTTGACCCCTGAGAGAAGGACAGTGGGGTTCAGCCTCAGGCATAGTTATAACAGGTGCAGCTGAACCAGGCCCCATGAACTTGGAGACTCACACACATGTAGAGTGCCCCAGCAGGGGACCCATTCTATCTTCTGCCCATCTGGGCCCATTCTCACCTAGTTACTCCCCTGGATTCAGCATCCGAAAAGGGACTGTCCCCCCTAAACTGGGACTCTTGGAAGGTGTGAGAGTTATTTAATGCATCTACCAAAATGTGTTGAAAGAAGATCACTTCGCTCCCACAGATCCCTCCCTCTTTCATTAATGTGCCTCAGATCTTTTCTGGTCAGCCTGTCTCAAAGGGTGAGAGGGACATCTGGCCTTCACAACTTTTTAATACTCAGCCCATCTGCCACCACTACCACAAGTGGGTCAGCTGTGCTGGTGTTTTTGTGCAATGGGAGCATTTGTCCACCAGCCACTGAAAGTGCAATTTCCTTTCCTTAAATAGTCTTTTCTTTCTTACTCATTTCTTCAGTGAGCCCAGCCTCAAAGCCCCACCTTTCATGGACTGAATGACAAGGGTCACCTTTTATTTCACCTTACGGATAAAAAATGTGTGGCCTAAAACATGAAAACAAATGCCACCATATAATGAGTGGTGAAAAGAGAGCTAAGATGAACTCACCAAGGTACAAGGATTTGGCCATGGACTTAGGACATGCTAGTGGCAAAATTCGTGGTAGACAATTCAATGAAGTCCGTGGAATACCCATGGGAAGCAGTAACAGGTGTGATGGATTGTCTCAGGCCGTTTTTAGACTAGCGCTTGGTGCGCTTGCGCGTGGTTTCCAAAATCCCATGGTTTCCAAAATCTGGATGGGCAGGTAGCACTTAACTAACATGCTCTGAACCAGGTGGTCAGAGATCCATCCCCCGCCCCTCCCTGCCCTGCTTCCAGCCTCCTGCCTTGACGGGAAGTCTTGGCGGCCAATGATGGGCAGCCATGACTGCTCATGGCAGCCCCCACCCTGCGGTGGGAATGGCAGGGTCAAACAGCTGCATTGGCCCACTGTGGCCCGCATTGGCCTGCCTGGGCGGCCCTTGGCCTGGAATGTGTGCCCGGGATCTTCCAGGGCCGCCTACCCAGTCTGCTGGGGCACTAGCAGGCCAACAGCAAAGAGATGTGCAGCTGAGTCCCCAGCCCAGGCAGGCCATTGTGGGCCCGCGTCACATCTGTTTTTACCCTAAATGTAGAGACTGTCTCCAAGTGTATTCTAGCCATTAATAATGGGACTCTTATCTTGTTTGGGCTGCCCTCTATAAACTATTGTAATCAAATAAAAATAGCCAGGTGTGTAAATAAATTCCAGGTTGAAATGTTTTTTTCCCAGTGGAATCTAAGTTAAATTATTTTGTCCTAGGGTGGGATCTATTTTAGTTTACATCTAACCACACACGTTCTGAACACCTTACTTGGAGAAGGAAGGGTTTGCTGTCTTTGATGGGGGTGGGGGAAGCCTAGAAGAGGGTCTTAGGGCGCTTTTAAACAATCCCGCTCACAAGCGGGATCGTTCAATGCCGCTATCGGGCACCCGCCGTCCCCTCTATGCCGTGTCTGATGTTCAGAAGAGCATCAGACATGGCGTAGAGTGTATGTGCGCGTGCGCATGCGCGCCCTTCTGCGCGTGCGCAATCTGGGAAGGAACCCGGAAGTGCGGCGTGAAGCCGGCACAGCGGCGATCCGCCTTGAAGGGGGCAGGATCGCCGGGCTGGCTTCACGCAGCGGAGATCCGGCGTTAGAGCGTACCGGGGATTTAGACGAGCAGCAACAATGGCAGCTGATAAAGGGCTCAGCCGCCATTTCCGTCTCGTCTAAAACAGCCCTTAGTGTTTCTCTGAGGTGCCTTTCATAGAATTTCCTCTGTCAGGGGACTAGGTTTGCCCTCTCAAAGGAAAAGCAAGGGAGTCAAATGCTCAAATTCTACGACTCTCCTGAGACTGTTGGAAACACAAGAGCGTCTGCTCACAGAGCGGGAGAAGTGGAAGCGTCCTAAGTTTTTTATTCAGCCATTATAGTGATTACAATTAACCTCATTCAAGAATGTCTCCGAAAAGAGCCAACCCAAATCCCCTCTCTCCTAGCTTATATCATTGTACAGGCACTGAAAGTAATAAACAGGGGATGCAGTCATTAAATCCATGCAATACATTGAAATCAAACACTCTAAAGCCAAGAGGACATGATTAAAAGAAAGAGGGACGTGGGACTGTGAAACACAGGGACAAATGCTAATTTGAAATGAGGAGCCTTCTGGGAAAAATGTGAGAAAATATGTGTTTTAATTGGGCTGAGGTGAATGTCAACACTGCATAGACTAGTAGCACGATAGAAATGATAAGTAGTAGTAGTAATGTCCATAGTAAGTGAGTTCCATACTCCAGAGTGCTACTAACAGTGAAGGAAATTCAGGTCCCTTGGGATGGGAATAGGAGGGAAGAGACATGGCAGGGGGTGAGGATGAGGGGTTGAAAGCAACCTAGCGCCTCTTTATTAGTTGGCAGGGTTGAGCAGATGCAGATGGGGTGCTCTGTAGCCTCTCCTCAGGTAGTGCTGCATGTACGTTTCCCGTGCATGCTGGGAAATGGACCTGTATCTAAAAGCCACCCTGAACGGAGTCCTAATGGACCAACGCGTCATGCATTAATTCAAGAAACTCTTACACTCACCTGGTACCCTGCAGCAGGCAGTCTGTGGACCTCCAGACTCTTCTTTTCCCCCATGGCACGTTCACCCCAAGTGCGGCACTTTGAGAACGTCCCTCTGACTTTGCCCCATTACCCCGAATCACTGTGACCTCACAGGGGATATTTCATTTCATTTCTATTATGCCAAATATTAATGAGAGGGCTAAAGATGGAAACAGTAAAGGAGTGATTAAGAATAGCATGCATGCGGCACAGCTGCCTACAGATTACTTGTAATCCTTTGCATTCAAAACCCAAATCTCTTCATTTTCATGGAGTGATTATCACAGACCCAAGGATAATTGTGTAAAAATTAATCCATAGGGATGAGATCAGTTTGGGAGCAGGGGCTACTGTGAGGCTGCTGGCTGGAGATTGATTCACAAAGCTTGTAAACAAACTCTCAAAGCCATGAGGTGAGGCTTAAGTCTGGCTCTCTTGGCTAACTTTGTGCCAATGTGCTGAGGCTGCAGTTGATCAGATTGCTTCAGCTGGGGGGGACGGAGAGTCTTGCAGGATACGGAGAAAAGAAACAAAAAACAACAACAAACCAATGAATACCAGACTACTGCAGTCCTGATCTTTTGCGAATGTCATTCCAAAGCAGGAGTGCTAAACCAGGGAAAAATCAGAGGCACCAAAGAACAGTGATCTGCAGAGCTGTCAGGAAAAGAGGCAGAGTCGACAGAGAGGGAATCTCTCCAGGCAGCTACCTGCTAGATGGTTAAGGAAAAGGAAAAGAGAAGTGTGACACCAGGGTGGTAAGACGGAATGAAGGCTACGCAGCCTGATGGTTCGTTCCTCACATGGCCTACCTGTCAAGGATGCTATGGGGAAAGAAAGCAGAGCTGCACCTGATGATCAAAGTATAGGCTCAAGAATCTTTGGGAGCTGGACAGTAGGATTCCATTGTGTTGAGTACAATGCAGTTATTGGGTGTGTGTGTGTGCAGCTATAGTGCTTTATAATGCTGCTTCCTCCCCCTATTTTCTTTTCACCTTCATTTTTAAAAAACAGTTTATAAGTGAAGTTAGTGCTGGTGAAAGGAACCACCTCAGACTGATGTCCCTCAAGTAGACACATATAAGACATGGCCAGCATGTTCTTCTGTATGGGAGATTTGGGGCAGGGTTGTAGGGCCTAAGGGGATTTTTAGCTGTTTGTATATGCTGTTTTATATGTTGTAAGCCACCTTAGGCCTCACTGGGAAGGGTGGCATATAAATTTGAATAAACAAATAGTAAATAAACTTACAGACAATGGGTGGTTTTAGATGGACGGCAGCCCTGGTTCTGCCTGCACCGGCCCACTTCACCCCTGGGTTGACCAGTCCTTTTAAGCGCACCCTGGCGCTCCAGAACATCTGGCGGAATGGGCCTGCCAAACCCAGGGCACTGGCCAGAGGTGGAGCTGCTTGTCTGTCTGTTGGGTGGGCCCACACTGCAGCGCCACACCCGGCCATTGCCCCAGACAACACTTGCAGAGTTGCGGGTGCCGGCCTAGAGTGTCGGGTGATTGCCCGCAACTCTATGGTGAGGGGGTGGGAGGGTGCTGTGCGGGTGGACTCTGGGCTGGGGAAATTGCTGGGCCTCGAAAGCAGACCTAGGTGGAGCTAGAAGCGGGTGGACGCAGGGCTGCACCCCCAGAGCAGCTCTGGGTTGGGCAGTGCGGTGTAATGGAGAAAGTGCTGGACTGGACTTGGGAACCCGGAGTTCTCACTGGGTGCCCTTGGGCCAGTCAGAACCTCTCAGCCTCAATGACTCATCTGTAAAAACGTGGACTATGTGTCTGTCTCTGTTTCGCCTTACCGTTGTCTGTCTTCGATTGTAAGCCCATTGGGCAGGGACCTGAATCTGTGACTGTAAAGTCTGCATATGCCTAGTAGCACTATAGAAATGATTAGTAGTCGTACGTCCATCTGATTACACTCAATGAGACATGGCCTCATACAAAAATAGGTGAATTCCTTCTTCATTCCCATTTATTTCTTGGCCTTTTTACCGGGTGCCACGATCACTGGTTCTGCAGAGCGGACCCTTGTACGCAAAGGAAGGGACTAAGGCTGTCAACTTGTCAACAAAGTGGAAAGAACAACAACCGGCTGTTTGCATGGATTTGCATAATCCTGGTATTTATTTATTTATTTATTTACATTTAATATCCTGCCCCTCTCACCTCTGGTGACCCAGAGCGGCTTACAGTGACGCAATAAAATACAATAAAACAAATATAAAAATACAATACACTAAAAATATCAAAACATCAACACAAT
Organism: Sphenodon punctatus; assembly: GCA_003113815.1. Taxonomy (NCBI): domain Eukaryota; kingdom Metazoa; phylum Chordata; class Lepidosauria; order Sphenodontia; family Sphenodontidae; genus Sphenodon; species Sphenodon punctatus. The sequence continues at coordinate 2,700,020 of QEPC01006683.1, read as the reverse complement.
ATAGGTCTGGCTGGGGTAAACTCCCCCCCCCCAACCCCCTTTTCCCACCCCCGCAGAATGCCTGGCTGAAGTGCTTGGTGTACATTCCTAGCATGGAGAGGTGTTATTTCACAGGCATTATAAGTTCTGTATCATTGACATAAGTTTTCTCAGGCCAAAACCTGCACACTGCATTGTCTGCTCTGCATGGAAGTTAAACTTGAACGGACCAGATTTATATTCATTTCACTGTTCCCCCCTCCCCGCCCCTTTCTTACCATATTACTGTGCATGGATAGAGTTCCTCTTACAGGGAGGCTGACAGAAATATTGTCCACTGAGACTTTGGTCTGGACCTGCAAAAGGGGAACAGAAACCAGAATGAAGGAGCAGGTTGGCCTAGGAGACCTGCCACTAGCTGCTTTCAAAGTTTTCAGGTGCAATGTTTTAGTGTCCTGGAGATATAATCAACAACAGGGTGGGGTTTGTCATCAGGGGTGGGGTTGTGGCTGGCTAGAGCAGGAAAGATGTCACAGTTCTGCTTAAACTCCTTGCCTCCTTTGGAAGTGGGGCCACAATGAGTAGCTTTTACTCTCGGAAGTCACACAGGGGCTGCAGCTGTGACCAGTTCTTGTCAGAGGAATGGAAAAGGGAGGGAAGAGCCTGCTTGTGCATCACACAGGGGTCTGAGTCAGGAGGGCACTGCATGGGGAAGGCTATGCTTTGGAGATCACTTTGCCCTCCATTCAGTAGAAATGCTGCAGGTCAGTGTGGAATCCATGAAAGTTGTGGTCCTGTACAAAATGGTGGCATGGGCACCCTTCTGAGTTGCTGTGGACCCTCCAAGAGCCAGGTTTTCCCATATTTGAGGCCCTGGGGGCCAGTATTTTATGCTAGTGCTTCTCACGCTCAGGTTGTCATTCCAGGTTTATTCATGGACTTCCTGTACTGAGGGGGCTCCTGTGGGGGCCCCAATAGAAAGGGCTGCTGGCGTTTGCACACTGTTTACATAACTGGATCTGGCCTTACTGCACATGATGCAGGGGAATCTGTAGAAGTTACCTTTGCTTGGGAGATGAATGAACAATTGCTCATTGTGAAGAGTTTACCACTTACTACGTGGGAGTGGAGCTACTAGCTTCTCTGAGGTGAATTTCAGTCAGTTTCATTCACTAAGGTGCTGCTAATTGTGTGAGGGAAGCTTGGACCTGACTTTTCCATCAAGATTCCTGCCCTTTGTGACAGGGAAAACGGAACAGGAAGGCATGGGATTATCTGTGGCCTTGCTCCTCCCTATCTTTCCCCCCTCATTTCATTCTACACTCTCCCCGGGGAGCTTCACTCCTCCTTTGCTACCACCCTCACCCACCCCAGAGTCTTCTGCTCCCTAAACGATCTCCACTCTTCTCCCAGGTTGCCCCTATTATTAATTATTAATTATTATTATTATTATAATAAACATTTATATAGCGCCAGTCATGTACTTGGTGCTGTACAGACACATAGAAATAGGCGCGGTCCCTGCCTGTGGCTTACAATCTAAAAGACAAGGAGGGGGACAGAGGGAGAGGGGCCAGTGGGAGAGACAGGGGAGAAGACAAACAAACATTCAAGCGGATGCAAAGTCTCAGGTGCGTGTGCTTGGCTTGGTTACAATCAGGTTGGTTGCAGCAGTCTGCAGAGGAGGGCAGACAGTAAGTATATGGGGAACGACTAGCAGGCATTGGGAAAGGCGGCGAGGAAAA
>QEPC01006683.1:2664054-2696487 GCA_003113815.1 Sphenodon punctatus | reverse complement strand
GGGGCGGGAAGAGAGGGGGGCAAGAGAGTCAAGAGTTGAGGAGAGAGAGGTGTTGAGAGCGGAGATGGCAGAGTCAGGAGAGGCGGAGGAGAAAACGGAGGGGAGGTGGGGGGATAGAGAGGAGGCAAACTCCATGGGGGTAAAGGCCTGTATATTGCGGAAGGGGCGCGGAGAGGGGGAGGAGGAGGGGGGTTGGTGGGAGAGGCTGAAGGAGGCGAGGAAGTGATCAGAATTAGGGCAAGGATCAAAGGAGAGATCAGCAAGAGAGCAATTTCGTGAGAAGATGAGGTCGAGGGAGTGGCTGTTGGTGTGGGTGGGGGAGTTGGTCCAGAGTTGGAGATCAAAGGAGGAGGTCAGGGAGGATGACATCCCTTCTTGAACACAGATGCTCTGCTCCCTCTCTCCCTTTAAATTCCTCCTAAAAACCTACCTTTTCTGTCAGTCTTTTCCCAGGTCCTCCGTCCCCAAAGGCTGCTCACTGATGTTCCTTCTCCATTCAGTCCTATTATTATATGTTGTGCGCTGCCCCAAGCTGCTGAAGTGCAGGAGGGTGTGGGATAAAAGTTTTTGTAATAATAATAATAAAATAATAATAATAATAATAATAATAATTCATGGTTCCCTTCTCCCCTGTAACCAAGCGAAGCTCTCGCAACTTCTCAGCATCATGATGATATCCCTGTCTCTTCCTGTGTTCGTCTTTCCCTTGTCTCCCCTCCCTTCACCATCCTAGATTGGAAGCCCCTTGGGGCAGCATCCTATTCTAATTAATGATTGTTCAGTGCCAGGTACTTCATTGTAGTATTAATAAAAATAATAATTATTAATAATAAATTCCAGTGGTGTGCCTGGCGCTAAACAATCATGATTAAATTAACTTTTATTATTATTATTGTTTGTTGTTGTTTAGTCGTAGTGGCTGATTACCGTCAGCTTCCTCCCAGCTACAGTTGTTTCCCCCTTCTACAACCAGATAATTACAAACTGTCCAGACGTAGCAGAAAATTATCTATCTATCTAGCTATCTATCTATCTATCATCGGAAATGCTAGTTCAATAAGTCATTTTTGGGGAAAGCTATTAGCCAATGCAAATAGAATAGAGCCCTCTTGCATACAGTGATGCTCTCATGCTGGATAATGCACTTAAAAGCTCCTTCTGCGTTTCTTTCAACACAAAAGAGCTATGTAGGAACAAGATGTAATGAGAAAAGCCCTAGGGCTCAGGGGTTGTCAATCACACTGGGGATGTGGATGAAAGCATTTAGCACCCAGATCATTTTAGCAAGAGGATGCTATCACTTTTATGCAGTGGGTATAAGGGGATAAACATTCGGGTATATATTATAGATGGAGTGAAAGTCAGCAACTAGTGAAAGAACGAGCTTATGTGTATGGGAGCCAGTGAAAGACAGCTACAGCCAGGACTATGGTTGCTTAGCAACAAGTCAGCTGGAGAATTCTCTCTCTCTCCCTCCCTCCCTCCCCTTTGCTTTCTTTTGTTTTCAGATTGCAGGAAACTTTGATACATGTTGTTTTTTATTCAGAGGTGAATACTTACTGTGCTTTGAGAAAAGGGCTACCTGGTGACTTGTGGGTAGTGTGGGCCCATTTTCTATCATGTGTCTATTTCGAGATTCACATCTCCCTTCTCAGGGTAATATTTGAGCAACCTTTAAATTCAGGAATGTATTCTCATGCATGGGTGAAAAGATGGCTAAAATGTTGGGAGAGCCAACCCCCGGCCAACGTATACCATAGGACTGGTGGCAACTACTGCGGATGGGGTTCCCCAGTAGAGTGCAACATTGTTATAATGGGGTATTTGTGAGCCGTGCCTCACACTGTGGGTGTTTTTAAACGAGTGCCGGGGGAGGAGGTGTGTGTCCATGGCCACTGGATGGCCCGGCTGCGGAGTGCCCATGCACGCAACTTCAAACGAGCATCTCCTAGCCTTGCTGCCCCCCTGACCTGCATGAGGCATGCTGGGTTTTTCAGGAGTGCTCTGTGCATGGCCATGGGTGGTCACTGCATGGGTCACAGGAGCACACCTCCACAAACACCACCATCATACAAGCAGTTGGACATGTGGACGGTGGGGAGGCCATGCGTGTACACATCTCATTTGCCCCCCCCCCCCCGGGAGTTATATTCAAATTAATGTTAGAACAAAGCTGCTTAAACCGTGTGTCTTTAGATGCACCGAACAGTCACACTGTGGTTCTCACTGAACCACAAAGTGTACTGTATTTTGGGCTAAACAGACTGGGATCCACATCTGACACCACCTTATAATCAAATTCAAACTACAATGCTGTGTGTTATAATGAGGTGGCAACATAATTTCATCTGTGTGCTTGCAACACTCTTTTGATGGGAAGAACTATCGTAACAGGTTCCTCTGAACTTTCCCCATCCTTTGGTGGAACAGTGGAACAAGCCAATGAGGAGCTAGACTGGCGGGTTAGAACTTTGGAGCGTGGGTGCACACTTGGAAATCTGGGAGTTCCTGGGTGCAGGGAGCAGTGCAGGGAGAGAGGGAAAAGGGCCGAAAGGTCCACTTGGAAAGGTCCAGCCTTTCTCCAGCACCCTTGCATATGTAGGAGCTCAGCGGGCATATCGGACAATGGGAAAAGTCAGTGGGAGGAAACTGGGCTGGCTTATTGGCCAGTGGGTAGGGGTTCGACAAGCATAGCAGCCAGAATATAATCATAAGAACATAAGAAGTGCCATACTGGGCCAGATTAATTGTCCATCTAACCCAGCATCCTGTCTCCCAATGGTGGTCACCTTTGGTGACTTCAGAGAAGCACATAACAGGTCATATGGAGTGGTCCATTACCTGCTGTTTACTCTCACCACCCAACAGTCTACAGTTACATCCCCTGACCAACTTGACTATTAGCCATTTATACACTTCTCCTCCAACAACTTGCCCAGTCCTTTTAAAACCCAGATATGCTGTTGGCCTTCACCACATCCTCTAGAAACAAGTTCCACACATTAATTGTACATTGAGTAAAAAAACAACTTACTTTTATTTGTTTTAAATCTGTTGCCAGTTAATTTCATAGTGTTCTCCAGTTCTAGTATCATTAGAAAAAGTAAATAACAGCTCCCTATTTACTTGTTTCACACTACTCATGATTCTGTGAACATCTATTATATCCCCCTTTCAGCCATCTCTTCTCCAGGCTGAACCTATTGATCCTCTCCTTGTACAGAGGCTGTTCCGTACCTTTGATCATTTTTGTTGCTCTTCTCTGCACTTTTCCCAGTTCTACTCTATCGTTTTTGAGATGTCATCAGCAAAGAGGATGACAAGAGGATGCAGTGAGGAGGCGCTGAATGAAGATTTTAATGGACATGATTCATCCCATTCCTTGGCAAGTGGCTGTTACAGTATTATTATAAGAGGAGAACTAAAGGGGTTGGAGAGAGAGACAGACAGACACAGGGTGAAAACAGACATGCCACAGCTCTGCTATGGCCTACCTGGACTGGGGGTACTACCCACAAGTCTGTTTTCTGGCTGCCAGATGTTGGCCTGAGACTACCCTAGTCTGGGTAGGCAGCTGGCCTGTAATGCATCCCCCGGAAGATCCCAGACGCACATCCTGGGTCAAGGGCCGCCTACGTCGGTCAACACAACTGTTTGGCCCCACCATCCCTGCCACAGGGTGGGGCCCACCATGACTGGGCACCATGGCTTCCCATCATGTCAGGGGGCAGGAACAGGCTGGAGGCACGGCCAGCTGTCATGTCTGTTGTGGGCCCCCCACCCGGGGCGTGCGGGTGGCAGAACGGCTCTCCGGACGTGGGTATGTTTGGTCAGTGTCCCGAACTGGAGAATGGCAGTCACTGCTTCTCACCCTGTCCTAGGCTAGGGAGCGGACAAGCCGACCGCCTCACTCCTTGGGTCCTGGGGTGATCCTTGTGGTCTGCTGGTGGCGCCTTCTTGGAGGTCCTCCGGGTTAGCCGGGGGGTCACAATGGAGAGGGCGTTATTGGTGGCTGCAGCGCGGCTGTGGAACTTCCTCCTGGAGGAAGCTCGACTGGCCCCGGGTCTGCTGGCCTTCCGCCGGGCCTGCAAGACCTGGCTGTTCATCCAGGCCTTTGGGGAAGGGAGTGGGTAGGGTGGGAGAGGAGGGTGTGTGTGTGTTAGTTTGACTGTTTTTACCTTATTTAATTGGTTTTAGTTCCCTCTTTGTCTGTTTTTTATTGTATTTACTTTATCTTAAAATGTAGTTGTTGTGAGCCACCCTGAGTTGTCTGTTGATGGGAGGGGGCAGGATATAAATTTTAATATAAATAAATAAATGTCTGTTTTTACTCAGAGAGGCTTAAATTATTTGCCCAAGGTCACACAAAATGTCTGGGTCAGAGCCAGGAAACAAAACTAGGTCTCCTGAATGCTGTTCCAGCTCCTTAACAGGAGCCATTTCTGTCCATTCAGATAATAAACAATGGTAAAATATAGTTTATTTCACGTTCCCATCGTCTCCTTCTTGTATAAGATGTGAGCATTTAATGCTAGTTCAAATCTGTCAGGCTGGTATGAAATGAATGGGGGGACGGGTCACCATGTGACGAATGTTATTTTGGCTGATGTGTAAAGAGTTGTTCCTTGTGATTCACAAACCACTTATTCTGGGATTTTCCCTCTAGGCTTCAATGGGGTTATTCTGGAGTCTATTCCCGGAGTGAGTAGTTTGTGGATTGGAGCTATTGTCCACTTTGTGTAGGTGTGCGTGCATGCGGGTGCACGCACACACACACACATACACACACACACACACACTTCATAAAATCCCCAACCTCAGCAGAAACGCCATAGATTGAACAAATACAAAGAATGATCTGCAGCCTGATCCCTAGCTGTTGTTTCTCTGGTTCAGGGTTGAGGTACAAGGTGGGATATTTTAGGAAAATGGATAGAAGCCTTTAGTTTCCAAGGCTGTCAACTGTGTTTCACAAGCATTGCATTCATTTTTATTAAATGAGTGAAGCAGATTTGTTCCACCTTTCTGAAAAGAATCTATTCCCTGCCTGCTGGATTTTCCTTTACGGACACCACTGGAAAATAGTATTTACTATGGAAATGCAACCTTTACCTTAATGATTGCATCATTAGCCACTCAGACTACACTCAAATGAAAAGAGCAGGGACAAAATTTGGGCCTGGTGTAAATGGGTATGATTCCAATTTATACAAAGGAAGCATCTTTCATTAAACATTGAGCCAAATTCACTACAGTGACCATGACTGTCATTTTCATGGCTGAAAATCTATACACAGCCATTTAAAAATTTTTATTTGATAAAAGATTTCTATCCCGCCCCTCCAGCCCACAGGGCAGCTCGGGGCGGCAAACAACAATTCAAACAATAAAACAATTCACAGTTTAAAATCCCATATACGGGTTCTATTTGAAATTTGGAGACACTTCAGCAACTTGGGTCAAAATCCTCAAACCACTTTCTCCAGAATAGACTACATGGTTTGAGAATCAAGGCTTCAGCATGGATGAAATAGGCTAACATTTGCAGGGGATGCTGATCCACATAAGCCTTGTCCAGATGACCCTGGAACTTCAGGGGTGGAAATTTGTGGAAGACTCGTCCCTCGTGGCCCCCACTATAATTATGTCCATGCTACACAATCGCTTAGCTTTGGGAAAGCACAAGTTTGGCATCACTCAGAAATGGAGAGCCTCCCACTGTTCTCTAAATGAAGGCGAAAGGTGGGGAATTACAATGCCTTCAATGCTGTCAGAGCTGAATCAGGGATGTATTTGTCCCTGCAGTAGAATAGATGGTATACAGCTACTATAAATGTTCCTTGCTACAAAAAACCCCCACGTCTAACTTTCTTTGCAAAGAATAGACTGACTGTAACTGTTTTTTCTTTGCCCTCCTAGGTGCTTTAGTGAAAAAGTAGAAGCATTTTTGACACTTCCACTTTGGACACCCAAATAGAAGAGGAATGTGCTTCTCACTCCAGAGGTTATCATATTGCAAAGACCCCTCTAGAAATTTTGGACAGCTGGGAATTCATGGTCACTAGGTTTTATGCAAGCAGGTCTTATTAGGAATTGCCTGAAATGTAGTGCACACACAGGTCTAATAAAGCAGCAAATCATCTCCAACTGGGCTATGCAGTCTGATTTCTTTGGGCTACCAGCTCTTCAGATGCCACTTGTTATTGATTGTACAGCACCAGGTACACTGCTAGTGCTATATAATAATAATAATAATAATAATAATAATAATAATAATAAAAAATAATTAATAAATTTACTCAGGACTTAGTTGTGCCCACAGACTGGGACAGCAGGGTGCTGCCACCCCCACCCCCTTAGGGATAGCACCATGAGCCTGCTGAGGCCAAGAGCAGCTCATGGCACAAAATGTTGTATTAAGAAGTAATTGATGATGAAGAGATGTAGCTCACACAGAAACAATTTAACACGGTGTCATTTCAGTTGGCTTTATCTCCTGATGAAGCAAATACAAGAGGGTATGATTAGTGTTAGTTCTGATGATTTTGATTGAATCCATTTTATTGAAAAAGATCATTAGAATGAAGGCAGGACCTATGACAGAGGTTCCCAAACTGTGAGTCAGTGGGGTGGCGCCATCTTCAGAGGGGGGTCGCAACCCCATTTGATATTTGATAAACGTTCCCTATCTTTGTTGCTCTCTGGGGTCACAGGATTGTATGTAAGCCTCAAAATGAGGAGTGCTCAGACAAACGCCTTTGGTGGCATCCAGACGAACAGTGTAAACCGAAGTAGTACTGTGTCCGTTTCCCCACTAGCTGAAACGTAATGATCACTGAACCAAGGTCACTACCCTCACACTGCTAAGTGTTCACCCAAACAGTTACTTTGAAATATAAAGCGAAGGGGAATAATAATGGAACTTGTTTCCCAGTTGGTAGAAGTAATAATTCCACTCTGTTCAGCACTACTGATTAGACCTCACCTGAAGTATTGGGTACTTTCAGACATGACGCTAACCACCCTTTAACCACCCTTGGTGGTTATTTATGCATGTTGCAGGACTATATTAGTGCCCTATGCAGCCCTGCAACATGCATAAATAACCACCAAGGGTGTTAAAGGGTGGTTAGCATCATGTCTGAAAGTACCCATTGTGTCCAGTTTTGGGCACCTAATTTTACAAAGGACATTGACAAACTGGACTGGATTGAGGGGAAGATGACAAAGATGATAAAGGGTCTGGAAATCAAGTCATGAGAAAAGGTTGAAAGAACTGGGTATGTTTAGCCTAGTGAAGAGAAGTCTAAGGGGAGACTTGGTAGTAGTCTTCAAATATCTAAAGGGCTGCTACCAAGAAGACAGCAAGGAATTGTTTTGCATTACTACAGAGGGCAGGAGCAGAAACAATGGACTCAAGTTACGCGGGTGGGGGGGAGATTTTGGTTAAATATTAGGGAAAACATCCTAACAATAAGAGCTGTACGGAAATGGAACAAGCTGCGCCTATGGAGGTTGTAGACTCTCCATTGCTGGTAGGGATGGGCGAACGCAGTTTGGACGTTTGGAGTTCAGACCGAACTCGGTCTGTTCGGACGTCTGAACCGAACATCCGAACCAAACTCTTGAATGACCGAACAGTTTGGTCGTGTTCAGATGAGTTCGGGGGTGGGAAAAACGTCTTTTCAGGGCCAAAACCTAGGTTTTGGGTTCGTTTCAGTTTCAGTTTCGATAGCGTTAGTTTTGAATGTTTGGCCAAGTTCAGCCAAACCGAACTCGGCTGAACCGAACCATCAAACCCGAACTCAGGTTTCGAACCGAACGACCAAACCGCCGAACCTCATAACCGCGTTCTGTTCGCCCATCCCTAATTGCTGGAGGTTTTGGTTTTTAAAAAAAAAAACGAGACTGGACAGTCATCAGTCAGGGATATTATAGCTGTGATCATCCTGCATCCAAGCAGAGGACTGGACTAGTTGACTCTTGAGATTCCTTCCAACTCTATGGGTGCTTGACAACGTTCAAGAAGGGACGGGGACTACGGTGAGTTTAGTTCACGTTAGTGCGGTCACCCTGCTTATGTGCATGGGGGTTTTAGCATTATTTTTCTATAAGGCTCAAAAACCAGCCCTGCCTTGTGTTATTGAATTTAACGGGAGACTGGAAAAATAATGCTGAAACCCCACACACATGAGAGGGGATTTCATGTGACTGCTCTTCCAACCAACTGTTCTATGAAATATACAAAATCCACATATTTGTTCAGTTTGTTATTAACTTTCATTCGTTTGTTTCCTTGTTATTTTCTATTCAGTATTTCATGTATTTGGGAGTACTATTTAATGCTAAATAACATTACTGGAGTTAATGAAGTTCCAAATAACCAACTATGAAGTAACAGAGTAACCAAACGAACCAAAGCTAAATTAACAAAATTAACATTCAGTTCCATAAACAAAATGGGAAGTGACTATTCCTTCCCTGTGAACTTTGTTAAAATTGAAATGAACATACTGTATTTGACGAATACGGTATTCCCCCTCCCCCCCCCAAAAAATATTCATTTAAGCCCTCGATGATATAGATCTACATAGCTTCATTGCAGTCAGCCGAGGATCTGGCCTTCATAAGTACAAGAATCACCTGACAGTGGCTGCAATCCCAAGCGGGATCCGTGTGAGATCTGCACAGTTTCCGCATGGGATCCGCGCGGCACAATGCAATCCCTATGGAGCTGCGAGTAATTTGCAAGTGCATAAGCTTGTACAGGATGTGCGCAGTGTGCACGAGGCATGGGATTGCCCCCATTGAACATTGGTATATCCACAATGATTCAGTGCACATTTAATCACTGCCTGGAGCTAGTTCCTAACTAGCAGGGTGAGTCATGGTGCCTCAGCTGCACCTGCTCTTGGGAGTCCTCTGGCTCTGATTGCTGGGCTTCCCGAAGCTCAGTTAAAGTGCTTGAGCAGCCCAGGTGCAGCTGGTAGGGCTGATTGGCTCACATGAGTTGATTGAGGCTTGTCAGGTGACCAGACATTTAAGGCTGAAGATGATCAGGGAAGCTGGAAGAAGCTGGCTCCATGCTAGGGAACCAGACCTGGGAGGGTAATCCCTGGAACAAGGGACACTAAGGCTGTTTTTAGACGTGCGCTGGGATCAGGTGTGAGAGCGGCAAAACAGTCGCGGCGCTGTATTACATGAACCGAAAGCGGACATTGTGCGCGTGATTGCTGGCCGTGCATTCTTTTCCGACCGCGTATGTCCCCACAGAGAGATCAGGCTGGTTCGATCTCAGTCGGCAAAGAATGTGTGGCCGCTGATCACGCGCATAACTTCCTCTTCCGGTTCGTGTAAAACAGCGCCGCGGCTGTTTCGCCGCGCCTGATCCCTGCTGCACGTCTAAAAACGGCCTAAGTATGAGACTGAATTTATGTCAAGGGCTTTATGTTTGTGTTTGCTACCAAGTTTGTGAACTTAGGTCCATGACCAGGAAGAGCTCTGGATGGAGCCGTGCAATATTGGGTAAAAACATACGTGATGCTGGTCCAGTTAGACCTGTTTCAGTCCAGCTGGCGGGCCGTCTGTGGGAGCCAGGTGGGAAATGTGGGCCCGGTAGAAGGCTGGGTTCACAGTTGGTGCTCGGCTGCCTCCCGGCTGGAACAAAGCATGCAAGCCAGGTGGGAACGTGTGTTCTTGGCCCTGCTCCTACCAGTGTTGAGGAGGTTGCCATGGCGGCGAGCCATGGCTGCCTGTAATAGGCAGTCATGGATGTCCATCGTGGCGATAGGGTGGAGCTATATTAGAATGTGACAGAGTGGCTGCACATTGCTCCCCGCCCTCCTTCCTTCCCCAGAGGTCGCGGGAACATTTGTTCCTGTGGCTGGAGTGTAAGAAATCCTTCCCCTCCCCAGCATGAGACGGACGTCACCATATGATGTCTGTTACTACTCAATGTTAAAGAACCTTTATATGGACAGCTGAGAGACTGGCAGTTGATTCAGGGGAAAACCGTGACACAGACCCCCGTGCAAAGGGCGTGACACATTTACATAATTATAGTGCACAGGTGTCCTGTGCCTGCAAGTCTTTTTGGATGTAGTAAAGTAGAATGTAGCTTCTCACTCTCACACAAATTTACTGGCTCCTACATTTTATACTCAGAGATGGCTCCATAATTTTTCTTTGGAGGTGGGGGGGAGAGGAGATCAATCAATTCATGCTTATTTCCTGTATCCTTGCCATTAATAACAAAGCCCATTGAATGCCATCTCCTTCTTGTTTAATTGTTGGGGGAGAAAAAAAAAATTAAAATGTGAGAAGCCAATTTAATCAGAAAGAAAACGGAAAATTTTCAGCTGGAGTCGGACGCTGAACCTTGGCATCTGGAATACAGGTCGCAGGCACCATGGAGGTTCTGTTCATTGTAAATTAAGAAACATGCTCTTACAGAGCAGTGCACCCAGGTACAGGTAGTACAAGCTGCCATGGCTCAAGTCTTTAGCTCTTGAGGTGTGATGGCCAAGGTGAGGCCTGGTATGGAACTGGAATGGCTGGGGGATGTTGGATGCTTGGGAAACTTAATAAACCTGACTGACTTCCCCTTTCAAGCTCTTACAGCTACCTCCAATTATGTCAGGCTCTTGTCACAGGCAGACTTTGCAGCATTGGGCCAATGCCAAGTTGTGGTAAGATCAGGTCCAGGCAGGTTCAAGTAACACGTCCGGGAGCAAGCAGGTACAGAGTTGGAGAAACTGGCCAAAGGCTCACAACAGGAAGTCGGTTTGATCACATGACCAAACAGAATGGTGGTTGAGTGCAAGGTCCACAGATGAGCCACAGAGTTGGATATCAAGATGTCAGACCAAAAAAGAGCCAGGAGTAGGGCAAGGCAGTGATAAAAGGAATGAGCTAGAAGACAGGTGCTGCACCTGGCTTTCTGTCTGTAATAGGGTGGTGCTTGCCAAGAGTACGTTTTTTCAGGATCGGGGCCCAATAAGTTACTTACTTGGGGTAATCAGCTCAATAGTCTATGATCTCTCAATCTCCAAGCAGCCCCTGCCTGCTATCAGGCTTTCAGCCTGTGCTTTGCTTCCCAAGCAAGCCCCCCTCAGTAACTTACAGTTCTTTCAGTCAGGCTCCCCAGATTTGGCTATCTCAAAGTCCAACCTGCCAGTTCCCTCTGGCTAGTCCTTTTCAGAGGAGCTCACAGTCTAGCTCCTCTCTGGTCTAGGGATGAGCAAACAGAACGCGGTTCTGATGTTCGGACGTTTGGTCGTTCGCTTCGAAACCAAAGTTCGGGTTCGATGGTTCGGTTCAGCCAAGTTCGGTTTGGCCAAACTTGGCCAAACATTCAAAAATAGTGCTATCGATACCGAAACCAAAACGAAACCGAATTTTTGGCCCTGAAAAGACATTTCCCCACCCCTGAACTTATCTGAACTCATCTGAACATGACCGAACTGTTCGGTCGTTTGAGAGTTCGGTTCGGACGTTCGGTTCGGACATCTGAACAGACCAAGTTTGGTCCGAACTCCAAACATCCGAACCGCATTCGCCCATCTCACTGTCTCTGAAACATTGTTTTGTATCTTGGACCACGCCCTAAACACAGCCACTTCCTGTCAGTGACCATTTTGTGTGCAGCCCACGGTCATTTTGACTTCCCTTTAGTGGAGATCAGTCCATGTTTGGCCCTGAAAAGACGTTTCCCCCGCCCCTGAACTCATCCGAACTCATCCGAACATGACCAAGCTGTTCGGTTGTTTGAGAGTTTGGTTCGGACATCCAAACAGACCGAGTTTGGTCCAAACTCCGAATATCCAAACCGCGTTCGCCCATCCCTACTCTGGTCAGCAGTCCACACTCAACTGACCTCTCACTGTCTCTGAAGTATTGTTTTGTATCCTGGACCACGCTGTAAACACAGCCACTTCCTGTCAGTGGCCATTTTGTGTGCAGTCTACGGCCATTTTGACTTCCCTTTAGTGCATATCAGTCCATAGGGTCTCCGCCCTATTACACTGTCCCTGCTGGTTGGACATTTATACAGACAGGCAGCCAGTCAGAAGACTAAGGGAGTGGCATAGACTAGAACTGAGAGGTCTTCAACTCAGATTTAGAGCCAAAGTCAAGGTATGGCCATGGTGCTCAGGAACCATGGAGACACTTTTTTTGGGACCCATTCTCTTATAGGTAGCCTTATAGGTATCTTGGGCACAACCAAATGCTTGGAGGAAACAATTATCAAGTAATTAACTAAACATTGATTCAAGGCTAGCCTTAGAATTTGCTAATATAAAATGCGGCACTCATCCCTTCATTACCCTGCCCCCTCATAGGCAGTCTCGGGGGGGGGGGCCTCTAGTGGTGAACATGTTTGGGCCCCACTGGGAGGAAGTGTGTGGGGGGGCTGCAACCTTCCCTGGTGAAAACAGGAGCCACTGTGAAGCCCCTGGAAATAAACAAAATAGTGAGGTGTGTTGTGGTCACCTGAGGTCACCCTGTGGTAAGTCCAGCACTGTGTTTATTAAAAGAGAAGGAAATTCTTACAGTATGCAAGATACTGCACAGATATTTGCTGTGTAATACGGTGATGCTACACTGCTTAAGTGCTCCTACTTTTGTCACATACCTTTCAAATTATATGTACAGTTGGGAGGCAACCGTTTACTACACCGGGAATACGCCCTTGATAAAATGAATGCTTGCATATCGTCAAGCAAACTTTTCCATCAATGATTTATTGTACTTTTATGTCATCAGTGAGTGCAAAGGTGAGATAAAGTAAATGCTCAGAGTCTTGATGGCAGTGAGTCAAGCCAAACATTATGGTTCAAGGAACTTTGGAACTATGCCTCCTTATTGTCTTAATTGTCATTAGTCTCTAAGTAATTATTACATTAGTCTTTTATGGGTTACCCATTATGTCTAGGATCTGTATGAGTTCAAGACCACACGGAAAAGAGAGGTTACCTTTCACCTTAGGTGCCAATCCTTTGGTAACATGTTTGACGTACCAGGAGTGCAGCTGAAATATTCTTCCATATAATGAAATCCAGAGGAACCTTCCAGCAAAGCACTTCTTCTTACTGCTCTTGGGTAAAATGTCGATTTTAAGCACTTCTGCTCCTTTAAATCGGGATCATTTAAAACAGTAGTTTAACTAGGCATAAATGTGCCAACATTTGGATCTGTACTGGAAATTCGATAAAGTTTGGTGGAAGTTAGAACTTTGATTTTAGTGCAAGGTTGAGAAGGAGCTGGTGGGGGCAGGATGGGAATGAAGAGCATGGGGAAACAACAGAGTTAAATGGGTGCAATGAAAGAGACAAGAATGGGGAATGGGAAGGAGGCTGGTGGAGGCAGGACTAGGAAATTAAATGGAGCAAAGAGGACAACAATCTCAGACATATACACGAGCAAACTCGGCAACACTCCCTTCCCCCTGTCCGGGTGTCTTCAGACGGACAGCACCCACCCACCCAAAGGCGGCCCATCCATTTAAAGGTGGACTGCCAGATGTTCAGGCAGAGCAGAGACGGGGCAGGCTGTGCCTGCTTTGCGCTCTGCTAGGAGCACCGCCAGCTGAATGGGCAACCCAAACATGGGGCACAGGCCAGAGGCAGGGCTGCTGTCCATCTGCTCAGCAGACGGCTTCTGCTGCAGCTCTGATTTCAACTGGGGGTTGCCAATGCCCAGAGCGTTGTTGCCACAGAGTTGCGGGCAGCAGCCCAGAGTGTTGAATGATCCACCCGCAACTCTATGGTGTTGGGGAGTGGGGGTGCCGTGCATGCAGACTGTGGGCTGCAACAGTCGCTGGGTCCATTTAAAATGGACCCGACCCAACCAGGCTGCAAGTGGGCAGATGCGTGACCTCCTCCGGGGATGATCATCCCCAATTCCATGCGAAAACACCCGCTGTCTCTCTCGCACACAGAAAATGTTATAACATATTCATTCTTGAGATAACGCATTCTCTCTTTCTCCTTCCTGACTCCAGGGATCTAAGAAAGGAACAGCAACTCCCCACCCCCACCTTCCAAGACTCTTAACTGAGCCTGAGTAGGCAACGCATGGCTGAATTCTGGAGACGAAAGACGGGAGGTGGGGCGTAGCACTTTGCCAGTCAGGTTAGCGTCGTTCACTTTCTTCTCCTCCCACTCAGCCTGGAAAAGAGGGGAAGCAAAAAAGGTAAGGGCTCACCTCAATTTTTTAAATATCAGCTCAGGCTGTGTTTGTGTCATGGGGGCCACAGGAGAAAGCTCTGTGGACTGGATGTGGCCCATGGGCCACCTTCTGAAGAACATGTTCTAGACTGCCCTTCAAAGCACGTCTGCATGGTAATGGGTAGGGATGTGCGAACAGAACGCGGTGCGGTCATTTGGTCGTTCAGTTCGAAAACTGAGTTCGGGTTCGGTTGTTCGGTTCGGTGGAGTTTGGTTCAGCCGAACACTGCCGAACATTTGGAATAGCGCTATCAGTACTGATATCAATACCGAATTCGATTTTTTTTTTTGGTATCGGTATCATTTGGCCCTGAGACCACCGTTGGTCTCCACCCCTGGTGCCAGGAAGTCTGCTCCTCAGCTGTCTCCCCCTTCCAGTCACATTTTCCCCGCCCGAATGACCCTTCCAATCACATTTTTTCCACCCCGAACTCATCCGGACTCACCCGAACATGACCGAACTGTTCGGTTATTTTCGAGTTCGGTTTGGACGTTCGGTTCGGTCATCCGAACAGACCGAGTTCAGTCCGAACTCCAAACATCCGAACTGTGTTAGCACATCCCTCATAATGGGTTTCCCCACTCATTTACTTGTTGTCACTCATCTGAATTCATACTTAGGACTGGGAAGAGCTGTTTTTTTTAATCTCAGTCTGATTGAGCTCTTCTGGAAAACTGGTCAGAAACTGGCACAAGGGATAGTTTTGCATAGGAACCACATGATTCAGCAATAAGAAACCCAGGCTGAACAGGATTATTGAATCCCTTTCCCTTTCTCCTACACACAGAGGTTTAAAAGCAGTGGGTGAAGGAAAAAGCGTCGATTCATCTAAATCCGTATTTCATTGTAATCACAGACATCAGTCCCATACAACAATTCATGAAATTTGGCATTGCTTCTTTCAGACCTATTGATCAGGTGACAACCCCCCCCCCTCCCATCTTCTTTGATTCATATTTATTTAAACCATTTTGGTAAAATTCCTTATTTTCAAGAGAGGTTGGTTTGAAGCAAGCATTTCAGTCTCCTTGAGTCAGGATACATCTGTACCGTTCACTCCTCTGACACAAATGCCATTAAGCCCATGTCTCCAATAATTAAATGCCTGCTGCATGACACCTAAAATCATATTAGTTGTCAGGTATGACACAGACTACAATAGTGATGTATTATAGCATAAATTTAGTGTGAGAGGCGCCACGCTGCAACCTAGAAATTTACCTTTGGAATATCATTCCAGATACATATTGTACTTTTATTTCATTAGCCATCTAATATATGGATGTCATGCAATATGCCAACGCAAACAAAGACTGGATTATTAAAGCCCTGCTTTGCAGTAAAGCTGTACAGAGTTGTTAAAATCAAATGCAATTAATTGAAGACATGGTCAGCTTCCATACTTCTCTCGTAGCAGATTTAATACATTTACTAAATCCTTCCCCTAATTCTATTGTGTTACTGAATGCAAAAATCCATTACTGTAATCACTTTAAAGTGCCACCGTTCCAAGTGTTCTTAGAGTAGCTTCAGATGGGAATTTAAATAAATCAGAAAAAGCTTACTTGGCTTTTCACAATTCTATTTAGTTCTTCTCTTTTGGGAATCTGGAAAACAATAAAAATGCCAGGGGCCCATTCCATTCGATGCATGGAATTCCCATGGAAGTCACTGCAGGAGTTTTAAGTTTGACTTGTTTACAGCTTGGGGGTAACGATGCTTTAAAATGACAATATAGACTCAAGCAGATTCCTTCCTGCAATAACCCCCGTGCAGTTGTACAACGTCAGTACAACATGCTGCCCTCGCACCCTGACAGAATTCTCTGAACCCTGATGCTGGAGGTGGCACTTTGCACAGAAGTAGAGGACAACGTGAGGTGCGAGACAGTGGGTGTAACATGGTAGAACTCCTGTGGGCAACTGGCCCTTTAAAAAGATGCATCTCGGACCTGAAGGAAGCCTATGAGGAGGCAGAAAAGACCAAGCTGGCCCAGAAGGTGCTACCTGGGTTGGCAGGTTGGTGTTGCCTGGGAGGAAGGCTCAGTGGGCCACAGGAGGGACTGTGCTGTCCCAGAGAGGATGTAAGAAACCTGGGACTTGTTGAGGAGAGAGTAATGTATTGGGGACAGACTAGACAGCATTCTATGTGAATACCCAGACATGGAGCTAATTCCCTGCAGAGAGAGACTGACTCTGGGTGAAAACAGACATGATGCTAACCACACTTTAACCACACTTGGTGGTCATTTATGCATGGGTACTTTCAGACATGACGCTAACCACCCTTTAACCACCCTTGGTGGTTATTTATGCATGTTGCAGGGCTGTATTGGTGCCCTATGCAGCCCTGAAACATGCATAAATGACCACCAAGGGTGGTTAAAGGGTGGTTACTACGTCATGTTTGAAAGTACCCCATGTTGCAGGGCTGCATAGGGCACCAATACAGCCCTGCAACATGCATAAATGACCACCAAGGGTGGTTAAAGTGTGGCTAGCGTCATGTCTGTTTTCACCCTTTATTGGGGCTAATTTACACGAGGTAGCTGCAAAGGTAACTGCAAAGACTTACTTGAGGTAACCCTGACCCTGCCACAGTGGGCATGACACAGTGACAATCCTCTTTAAGAACCCCCCCATTACCCTATAATGGGGTCTCAGTCTAAATGACAATCATGGCTTTCTCTGTTTGTTTTTTCCTGTACTTCCCACCTTTATTCTGTCCTTGGGTGTTTACAAACATGATGACACCACGGGGGGACGCGCTTTAATCTGGGTGGCCACCGGTGGTGCCGTCATGTTTGATCCTGCCTGCCAGATGTCTCCGCAGACGGGATCAGGACTCTCCCTGGGCCGTGGCAGGATTTAACCTTTGCTGTGACTTGGGCTCCCTGCCAAGTCACAGTGGGCTAAACGCTGCCGTGGCCCAGGGAAGCCATCCCCAGACCGGGGTCGAGCGGGCTTTCACGTGAGATGGCCCGCTCTACCTGACTCTGGTCCAGGGCCAGAGTTTTTCTGGGTGGGCGTGGTGACCTCGTAGGCCGCTGTGCCCGCCCATCAGGGAGGTGGGCGGGCCATGCTCAGCAGCACGGGGGTACGGGGCTGTGCGAACCATGTACGCATGTTGCCCCACCCTCTCCTTGGTCCGGGCTGCCGACATGTCTGAACAGCAGCTGGGCCAGATCCTGCCTGGGCTGAGGGCCCTCACTTCGGGCAGGATCAATGTATGGAGGGCATGGCGCTGTCACATTTAAAAACAGTCCTTCTCTTCTGTCCTTATTGTTCCCTCTTTTCCTCCATATTCTCTCTTTAATCTTGCTTCCTTGGCCTTGCTTCTCATTTAGTTATGTTTCTCTTCTATCGCTCTGCTCTTCTCTTCTTTCCTGGGTGGAGTTTAGCCAGGGGGTTTGGATGGCTAACCTCCTCTTCTCCAACGTGCCCTGTCTGCATTTGGCTGCCTCCTGCTGTTAAGACTGCCATCTTCTTTGCTTCACAGTGCCAGGCTGCATGCCCTCTTTGCTGCCAACCTGCTCATGCTTCTACTCCATCTCCTGAGACCTTGGGTACCACCAGCTACTTGCCCAGCTGTTTGGTCAGGCCGCACGCTCAGAGGCAGCAGCGGGGAGTGCAGGAGACACACATTGGAGCTGATTCAGTTGGGCATCTCCTTGCTGGTGTTGGCGGTACAGAATTTGCTGCAAGGTGCAAGGGCGTAGTCATAACAGACTAGTGGTTCAGCTGGTGCCCACAAGCCTGAAGAGGCCACACTCCTTGGTTTCAGCTGTGTCCCCTGCCTCAGGGAGAGGGGCCATTTCATGTTCTAACCTAGCTACATCCCTGTCAAGTTGGGTGGTAGGAGCCAATGTCACATCTTAGATGGCAGTTGGGGGTGGGGTGGGGACACAGGAGATTGGACTCATGGAATGTTTTCATTTTAGTTCCTTACACCTCAATGCATAAACCTCAAACTAAACCCACACCTTCTTTCAAACCCTGTTCTTTCCCGATAAGCTCACCTGCTCTTGGTTTAATTTTCACTTCTTCTGCCAAGATGCCACAACTGGCAATGCCTATGGCTTAATCATGCCTATGGCCCATCCATTTCCATCTCAAGCAGCTCCTGGCTGTACACGTGCTTGTGGCCACCTTCAGGGATGGCCTTAGAATTTGTGGGGTCCAAGGTGAAGATAAAATGCCAGCCTCCGGGTGGCCCCACAACCCTCAGCCGAGGCCCAGCACCCTCTGTGGGGCCCTACAGATGGTCATGTTTGTGGGCCCTGGAAATAGAGAAAATAGTGAGGCCCAGGATGGTTTCCCTGTGGTAAGGCCGGCTCTGGTCACCTCTTCTTCTTTTTGACAGGAGGTACCTGCAAGTTGTGTTCTGGGGAAGTCTTTGTGGGCTCTGGTTCTCCCCCAGAGATGCCCAGTCATTGCTGTATTTTACTACTTGTGTAGCTTGGATCTCCTGGAAACAGTGTTGGACCCAGGGAAGTTGGGTCTCCTTCCCAAGATGGTGGTGTGGGCCCCTGCCCAATATAGGAATGTTTGATGACACACACTGGGTATGAACAGATGGACAGCAGCCCCACCTCTCCTCTGCCTCATCCCCGCGTGCCCGTCTGTCTAAAAGGACATCTTGGAGCACCGCCAGTGGAGTGGGCTCACCAAGACAGAGCTGCTGTCCATCTGCTTGGTGTATAGCCAGTGGCCACTGCCGCTCTGCTCTCAGCTGGCGGTTACCCTGAGCAATGCCATAGCATTGCAACCGGCAGCCTAGAATGACAACTCTATGTTTGGGAGAGGGGAGTGCCGTGCAGGCAGACTGTGGGCCGCGGCAGCTGCCGGCTTCATGTAAACCTGAACGAGGTGGGACTGGATACAGACCTGGCCACCCCTGAAGCAGGTCTGTCTGAAAACACCCATTGACTCACCCACTAGAAAAAGGAAAATGTTACTGAAATTAATTTTTGATGTTCGATTAAACATAACATTCCCTCAGAGGTCCGGGCTCCCTGTACTGTAGGTCCATATGTTACACTTGTCTTGTTACTTCTGGTTTATGCATGGGGCTTATGTGTGGGCCCTCCACAGGTTACACCGCCCCACATTTTAGGCCCATACTTTGCTTCTCACACTCATGTCATCCTTTCAAGTTTACTCATCATGGGCCCCATGCATTGGTGGCCCCTGTGACCCCCAAGCATGGGGCCCTGTGCAGTTCCAGAGTTTGCCATGGCCTGGATCTGAACCTGCCTGGAAATTAAATGGCCTGCAGTGGAGAGACCTATTTGGCGTAACTTTCCAAAGCTGTAATTTTATGGAGAAGAATGCTATTCCGCCGCGTGGATTTTTTTGGTTTTAAAATTTATTTGGTTTTCTATCCTGCCGTATCTTGAAGCCACACACTCAGGGCCACTTATAAATCAGGCCAGACACATACATCCAATAAAAACAATTCAAATTTTTGAAGGGCCTTGCTACACTGCGTCCAAAAAATACCTCCATGAGTTACAACCGCGTAAGTTTAGACTAGCTCCATTTTCTCCAGAGGAGCATCTGCAGGGAAAATTCCTGATGGTTAAAAAGAGAGAGAGGAGGGAATAGAAGATGAAAACATCTGCTGTCTATGTCATATCATTATTTCTTTACCTCAGCTGAAGCGTTGTTTCCAATGGACAAACTGCACTTTTATTTTGCAAAACAAAAAATTGTGTGTGTGTGTGTGTGCACGCGTGTGTGTGAACACGTGTGTGCACATGTGTGTGTGTGTATACACTCTAGAAGGGTGAGTTGAAGGTCAAAGTATAAACTCGGCTTGCTACACTGTGAGCTTGCAGGAAGAATCAATACTTCCATAACCAGCAGCATTCGCACTCTCCTAACGGGGAAGAGAGCTCGCATGAGTGACAGAGAGATGCTGGAGAGAAATACTCGGGGAAAATGTGCTAGGAGTGATGAAAATAATTTTCTGTGTGATTCACTGGCTCCCCTCCTCCCCCCTTTCCCTGTGCTTGAAATTGGAAAGATAATGATCCATTTTTTTTTTTTTGTTCTGTTGTTTTTGGGGTGTGGGGAAATCACAAGAGGAAAATAAATCTGAAGGATTAAGTGGTGGAGCAGAAGCTACAGCTCATATTTTTGGAGGAAGATAAATATAGCAAAATATTATATGCTATGGTAATAAGTTACCCATCTGTCCCTATCCTCATATGGAGCCGATCACCTAATTATGACCACTGGCTGCTGTATTTCTTCAATTCACCATCAGTATATATTTAATTCATAAGCATGGTCCTCGTTTTAAAAAAAACTAATCCACACAGTTCTCATGGGGAATAGGCAAAAAGGCACAGATATAGCATCAAACACTCACTGAAAAGGATGGTTTTAATTCTCAGGCCTAGAGTTAGCCCGTAAAGCTTTTCTGTTGAGGAATCCTCAAGCAACGTAATGACGAAATAGCAGGCGGAGGTAAGATGAGCAATCCTGGTTTCTGTGATGGAAGGAAAAACTTACAAGAATGCTGCGAAAGTGTCATCTGAGTCCTGTGGAGCTGGCCGTATGAACAATGAAGATGACTCTTTAGCCACAGAATAATGCACTCCAACTTTAATTAGGATAAAACTGAAATGAATTGTCTTGAATTAATAGCTAGGACAGTAGGAGATCTTCCTCAGCTATTTAAAAATGTCTCCTGTCATCTCATGTGAGTATAAAGTAGGTGAAAAAAGATCCATGGAACGGGCACTTAAGACCGAATCTCTGATGCTGATTCAGGGGAGAGGAAACGATGCCACCTTGCACCAGGAAGCGGCCTTGAAAACTAGGAAGAATTCAGCCCCATCATTGAATGATGTCGCCTCCCATTGATGAAGCTCTTCCCATTACACCAGGGGCCATTTTGCCCCCTGTAGGCATGCTGAATGCCGAAGAAATCCGCTTTGCAACGGCCCCCTCCCTGCCCGTATTCAAGGTCCGCCTAAAGGCCCACTTCGTCGAGGTCGCCTTTAATTCACGGACCCAGCCTATATATAGACCATAGCCTTCTAGATTTTAACTCAAATATCTTAGTTAGAATAAATTAATTACTTAATAATAGGGGTGTGTACCAGGGCCCCACGTTGTTTTTCATTCTTCGTTATTCTTTTCATTATTAAAATGTGTCATTTTTGTTTTCGTTAATAACAAAATGTCATTTTTCGTTATTGTTGTCGTTATTGGTATCGGTACCGATTTCAAACAAAGATTTTATTTTTGGTATCGGTATTGATTTCATGTACCAGTGAAGGATTATTATCAGAAGTTGAACTCCTTCCCCTTCTCATTGTGATACAGAAAGAACTGCACACAATAATATACATACACTGTACACAATATGTAGTTGTATTTATATAATATATACAGAATCTAACCTAAACCTAACCTATGTATAATACAAAATGTTCCTATCCTAAAATCCTAATATAAGCACCAGGTAGACGGCTGGTGCTATACAAATAACTAATAACAATAATAATAATAAATATAATAATAAAAATAATAATAATAAAAATAATGTCCATAATATAAAACAGCCTATTATCTAAATATCTAATCTCTCTCTCTCTCTCTCTCCAACTAATATCTATATCTATATAATATATGGACATGGGGAGACAGACAGGGGAAGAGAAAAGGAAAACTCAGAGGTATTGCTCTCTCTCTCTCTCTCTCTCTCTCTCACTCTGTGTGTGTGTGTGTACCTAAGGAATAAGGATTGGGTGGTAGGGAAGGGAATAAGGGATATATATATATATATATATGAATATATATATATATATATATATGGGAGGATTTCTAGTGCAAGCACCAGCAGCTTCTGCAAACTCACCCTGACAAGCAAGAGAGCTAACACAGAGTGAAGCAGCCCAGCCCTACAATATTAAGGGTTTCAGTGCCCTCCCGCAGAGCCCTTCTGATTGGTTCTGGGAGGCAGAGGCATCGAGGAATCACAGAGTGCCATTCAACTGCTGGGATCTGCTTGTGCTGCCCATTGGCCAGAGATACATCCATCAGGTCCTTCCCCTCCCAGTTCAAGAGTTCAACACTTTTCTGGCTCTGAGATGTCTGCTCCCTCTTCTCCTCTCCATATTTCCCTCCATAAAACACCTGCCAGGCTTCCAGGGAATAACAACATCAATAACGACTTTCGTTATCATTATTGATTCCGTTATTATTTTTCTTCATTTTTGTTATTGCAATAACGAAAATGAAAACAACAATTTTTATTTTCATTACTGATATAACTAAAACGACATGCACACCCGTACTTAATAAACTGCATCCTGTAGCCCATGATTCATATAATGCCCCTTGTTTTAAACTGTCTGTGTTTTTAACTAGATTGTAAACTCCTTTGAGGAGGGACTGTCTGTCATGTTAAGTGTATCTGTACAGTGCTGCGTATGACTGTTGCGCTATAGAAATGGCACGTAGTAGTACTGTTACCTCCATCAGTATCGAGTCTGTGGATGTTCCAAGTGCTTATGAGGGAGTGTGTGGGTGCAGTGGTGGCGGCCTGCTGCATCCCACCAACCCCTTTCACTGTGTGTGTATGATCCAGGATTACACACACACACACACACACACACACACACACACACACACACACACGTACGTTTGGGGCTAATGGGGAGGTAGAGAAAGCTTTGTGAAATTCCGGTTTCCCTCCCCACAGGAGGCACGTGGGTGTGTATGGGTGATATCCGTGCCTCGTTGGTCCCTTCCCATCCTCCATACCGCGGGGAGGGGAGATGGGGGTGCCCTTGGATCAGTAGCAGTCCCCAGTGTCACATTTCAGCAATCCTAGGCAGAAACAATTCCCCCTTCCATTCCACCTCTCTCATATATTTTATTTATTTATTTTATTTCTATGAATTGATTAGCCGCCCCCTCCTGCTACAGCAGCTTGGGGCAGCGTACAACATAACAATATAAAACCCATATAAAAATCAGTAGTAATGAACAACGTAAATAATCAATATACAATAATAGCAATAATATAAAACAAATATAAAATATCAAGTGAAGCCAAAAAAACCACCTCACCCCCTTCCCTATCTCCCCATCTAGTTATTTTCTTTTGTAATAGCCCATCAGGCTGAACAATAAATATTACTACTACTACTACTATCTCCTCATCCATCACCCACTGCCCTTGCCAAAAGCTAAGCGGAACAGCCAGGTCTTACACTGTTTACAGACAGAGGGGAGGTCTGGGGCCAAGCGAACCTCCATTGGGAGGGAGTTCCACAGCCTAGGCATGGCCACTGAGAACACCCTCCTCCTCCTCCTCCTCATCCGAGTAACTCAGGGGATTTCAAGGAAGGCGTCCCCAGCCAACTGCATGGGCTGATCCAGGACCCAGGGGGTGAGGCGATTCCGCAGATAGGTGGGGCCTAGGCCATATAGGACTTTATAGGTCAATGGTGTATATGGCTCTATCTAGATGATTTTCAATGACAAAAACCTTTTCCTTCTCACAGATGAGTCTGGGATGAGAGATGGGAAGAGAATGGCATTTATTAGATTTCTATTTTGGGAGGAGATACCTGTATAATTTTGTGGGTGCACTTGCAAACCACCCTTTCTACACCCAGACCAACAATCACCTGTGCACACATGTTTCTTGGGCACCATTACCTATAAGGACAGGCTCTTTGTTGAGGTACACAAAACACGAATTCACATCTTTTGTATATACTTTTAAAGAAATTGATACCCTGGCCTGAATGCTTGCAATAGGTGCCTTGTTGTTGTGTTCTTTATTAAGACATTAATTCCCCAATGGTCTATGATGTAACCTGCAATAATAATGAGTCATTGATCTCTTTCTGAGCTCTCTCCAAAACTCCAGAAGTGTAAATGTTAATTCCCCTTTCTCATTGATGAACTCTTATCCACAGGCATGAAGTCTACTGTAGTGCTGAAAGAAATAGCAAAAAAAGGTTATCCATGGTTAATATTCGGTATTCTGGATGATTTGGCAGTTATTTGGTAACTAACTGGTTGCCGTGGAGGCTAGCGGCCAAACTGGATTACCAGATAATACCGCGAAAGTGACCCGTTTACTGCATTATTGTATGACCACATTACCACATAACCAAATGTTACCGTTACTACTTTAAAGCTAGGTCTGGTTATGGTCAAATAGCAATGCGGGAAATGGCAATACAGGAAATGGTAATGCGGTAAATGGTAATGCATAGTATTGTGGTAAATTGGTAATTTGATATCCCCTGGACGCTAACTGGATACCACTTGGTATTGGGCTGGCTATGAGTGGATACTCATTTCAGCTCTAGTTTCAATAAGTCAGATAGCACTGGAGTAAGTTTGGGCTAAATGTGCAGGGATGGTGACCCACATGAGCCCCACCCCCATATCACTAGAACTGCAGAGGGAGGAAATTTGTAGGGGTCATGTCCCCCACTATAATTATTCCCATGCCATACAGAACCAATTTGATTTTTGGCCTGTATGGCACCTTTGTGTCACAAAGCTTCACTTAATCTTAAGAACATAAGAAGTGCCATACTGGGTCAGACCCATGGTCTATTGAGCCTGTCATCCTGCTCCGACTATATTTACTGTGGCCCGCTACAGTAGCTCGAGAGAAGTACAAGTGCAGCTCATAGAGGTGTGACCCATTTTTTGCTAACCTCTCCCAACTACTGGTAGCCAGGGGTTTAAACCGCAACAAGGACGCATTTATGGCTCTATCCTCCTTATAGTGCAGGTTTTCAGTGCCTCCTCTGGCAACAAGTTCCACAACTGTGTTATCTGC
Source organism: Sphenodon punctatus (assembly GCA_003113815.1). Classification (NCBI taxonomy): domain Eukaryota; kingdom Metazoa; phylum Chordata; class Lepidosauria; order Sphenodontia; family Sphenodontidae; genus Sphenodon; species Sphenodon punctatus. The sequence goes on along the minus strand of QEPC01006683.1, from coordinate 2,671,431 downwards.
CGAATGATGAAGTCCTTCTTGGACCTTTTGTTTGCTTTAAATCTTCTGCCATTTAATTTCAGAGAGTGTCCCCTTGCTCTCTTATTGTGAGAAAGGGTAAACAACAGTTTCCTATTTACATTTTCCACATCACTCATGCTTCTGTAAACTTCTATCATATCCCCCCTTAATCGCCGTTTCTCCAAACTAAACAGCCCAACCTGTTGAGCCTCTCCTCATATGAAAGTTGATCCATCCCTTCTATCATCCTTGTTGCCCTTCTCTGAACTTTTACCAGTTCGTTAATGTCGTTTCTGAGATGGAGCAACCAGAACTGCACACAATATTCAAACTACCCTTTGTTTCCTATCTTTTAACTAGTTACCAATCCATGACAGGACTCTTCCTCTTATCCCATGACTACTTAATTTGTTCAGGATTCTCTAAGCTTTTTGAAAATTCCAATATCAACTGGATCACCCCTATCCACGTGCTTATTAACAATCTCATAAAATTCTAATAGGTTAGTGAGGCATGAATATTTCCCTTTGCTAAAACCATGCTGGTTTTTACCCATCAAATCATGCTTGTCAATATGACTAGTAATTCTGCTTTTAACAATCTTGTACCTATGTTACCTACATGCTGCACAATTTTGGTACCTCCCCCGTTTTTATTGTTTAAAATGAAAATAATCTAAAACAGCGATTGCCAAACTGTTTGCCCATGTGATCCCATTTTGAGATGTAAATATAATCTTGTGATCCCAGACAAAGATGCACTAATATATCAATCAGAATTGGAACCTCCTCCACAGATCATACAATCCCATGTGGGGTCGCAAGCCATAGTTTTACCCCAGGCCACACAGCAAGTTCAGTTCTAAGACAGGATTTGAACTCTGGTCTCCCAGGTCCAAGTCCAACACCTTATCTGCTAGGTGATGCTGACTGTATCCTTCATTTTGGATGCTGGAAACCTGAGAGGCATGACAGGGAATGTTTTTGTTTGTGTTTTTTTTTTTTAAAAAAAAACCTTTTATCCTGCACTATCCTGAAGCTGCAGGTTACAATACATAAAATAATACTTTAAATTAAATTATTAAATATTAAATTTAATTTAAAAATACTCAAATAATAAGAACCAATTAAAAACCCCTATCCCCACCTTATCCCCACCTGCCAAATGTCTGGCTAAACAGAAAAGTCCTATATTGCCTCCAGAATATGAATAGACTCAGTCTCAGATAAACCTCCAGGGGAAGGGAGTTCTGCAATTGTGGGGCAGCCACCAAGAACAGCTTTCTGTGTGTCTTTGCTGTACAAAATGGATGGGTGGATGGTAACTGCAAGAGGGTTCTCCTGACTGACCTCAGAGATCACAATGGGAAATGAAGGCAGTACTTGTTGACTAACGTTTCCCAGTAGGACGGGACCCTTTCTTTAGAGGGTAATATGAGATATGTAATATTACAAGGTCATCACAGAGATGGGCAGCAGGAAACTTTTCATTTCTTCCCTCCATTAATCTTGCTCCCTTTTTTTGTCAGTATGGGGCTCTTGCTTAGACTTGCTATCTGCAACTTAAATTAATACAAAATTGCTAGCTTTGTGTGGATGCTGGATCTTTGAACTTACATAAGATACACAATGGTCCAGCCTTGGGGTGGATGGATCTGAGCTTCCCTTACATTGACCCCTACCCTTCATCCACGAGGCTACCCTCCCAAGGCCGCTCCTGTAATTCATTTCTCCTTCTTTTGTGCCTTGATTTCAGTCTCTCCCAGCTCCTGCTGACAGGATCTGAAACAAGAGACAACCTTTCCTTTGCGGAGCAGTTATAAATTCACAGCTTAGCAGATTTCAAGCTGATTGCCTTTTCTCATGTTGTCTCTCTGTAAATGAGGCTTTTCACAGATGACAGATAGCACCGCTCCTCCAAAACATAAATTCTCAGCTAACTCCAAGCACCCCACAAACTATCTCACAATTTGGTTTCCCAGTCAGTCAAAAATTCAACTCCTTTGGATGACATTGTCCCCCCACGGATCATTGGAATCCTCAGTAAGATTGAAGCCTTCCAAAATTTTGTCTCACCATTTAAAGACTCCCTTGACTTGGAGCTTGGACCTAACTCCTGCATAAACATCATTGCCAAGGGTTACTTCTCTCTTCACATGGCGAACCCTAAACTAAACAAAATTAGGAGATAGGGTTTCCCATTATGCCCTGTAATCTTCATTGTTTCTCCTCCTCGACACCCCCTCACGTATGTCAGATTTTTCTGCCAAAGCATTTCATCCTCCTTCCTTTATTCTGTTTCAAGGTTGTCAGAAGTATAATTTATTCATATTTCTGACCTCTGGGGAAGACAATATCCTCAGGGTCATGAAGCGTTATTGGATGTCAGGGCTGAAGCTCGTTGTGCAGGATTCCTTTACAATGCTACATTTCATCAGGGCTATGTAATTGTGGTTGAAATATCCACTGCTGTAATTAATCCTGGAGGGCCACCTACCCCTTATTAGTAATTATTCAATATTTGTGCGCCCCCGTCTCTGATGCCTTCCTAATGGCAAAACAGCTTCATTGCAGCTCAATTTCTCTGGAACAGACTCTGGGCCATGGTTTGGCATAATGTAGCCCGCCCTCCTCCCCTCTGCTCAGGGCCATATCCCTATCGATTCTCTACTCTGCTTTCCCCACAGCTGAAAGCTCCATGTTAAGAATGCACGGGGGACCCTGTCAATGTTAAAGCCCTTGGTTGCTGTAGCCACTTTGCAGAACAGAGCAGAAACACAAATACCAGGATCCCATTTTACCAAATGTGGTCAAATTTGTGATGACACAAAGAGTGAAGCCATGCGAGATAGGGAGGGGAGGGCCCGATCCCCTGTCTGCCACCAGGAGGGCAAATGCAGCTGCCACATTTTGAGCCACCGTTGAGAGCAGGCCACACAATCCGTGATCCCTGCAGGGCAAGTGGGTGGGCACTGCTGGCACAAGTCTCACCATGCCATTGGGCAGGCCAAGGAGCTGGTCAGCACACGTGGGCGCCTGGCCCCACCCCACCCTCCAGCCCGCCCACTATCCTTCCCCCAGCCATGACGTGGCAGCATGGGAATGGCAAACGCGCCTCCTGCTCAGTGGTGCCGGCGCACCTCACCATGGGGTGGGGCAGCATGAGGATCAGCCATGGGAGACAGCCTGTTATCCCACTTTGGGCAACATTAACATGTGTTGCATCGCTGGCCTTCTCCACTGGAGTCTGCCCACTCCAGGGCGGGGCTGAGTGAACATCTGGCAGCTGCTGGCCATACAATTTGCTGCATTGTGTGTTAATGCTGCCCACAGTGGAATAACACTGTCCAAAGCGGGGAAACGTTTTGTGCGGTCTCAGCCAAAGTTATTTAAACTAGCTAAGTCCAAAGCAAACTGTAAAGAGTTACAGAAGGTTATCACATAATGGGGAGACTGGGCAATAAAGTGGCAGATGAAATTTGATGTTGATAGGAAGCCGTGATCATGCTACCTGTGGCGTAATGAGTCCAGTGTGGGTGTGTGTGTACTCTACTCCTAGCCCCCTCCCTCACTTGTGCCCATCACCATAACACTTGGGTTTTGCTGCCATCACCAGAGCTATGAACTTCCGGGGGTTAAGGGCTGCTCTGGAAGCCCAAACCCTGCTCCTTATTAGAGATTGCTTTCCCAGCGTAAGCCAAACTTGGGAAGCATTTTGGGTCACAGCACATACACCAGGCACTCTTGATCAGAGAAAACAAGATTTATAGTTTTTACTAGCTAAGTTAACCAAATTACAAGGATACAAAAAGGTAGGAAAAAGGCATTGAACTCGTGAGCAAATACAGGCAACTCTGAGCAGGTATGGTAACCTGTTTAGAGCCCGTCTAAGCCTAAACGGTCCCTAACCCTGCTTCTCTGCATAGAAGAAATTACTCACAGTGTCTTTCTCTGCAGGGTAAGTGTGGATGCCTTAGCTCTGCAGGGTTTGGTTCTTTTCCAGCTGGATGGAGAAAGCTGGGTGTTGCAAGTTAGTCCAGCACAGCTACCGGCTGGCCATGAGGTCTCTGTCTCTGGAAATTTACTAGCCTTCTTTTAAAGGGCGACGCTAGCATCTCAGCTATTGGCTCCCAGCCACAGGTGATCCTGTTCAAGGTGGCCAATCAGTTAGGTTATCTGGCCTAGGATTTCTTTTTTGGCAAGGTATGTAAGGTGTGGTCAGTCAGATGGGCTAAGGTGAGCACATATCCATATACGGTCTGCCAGAGTCCCTTGCCTTGGGTCAGGGGGGAACCTAAGGGGCGATCTAGCCAGGAGGGTTTCTCCACACTACGCCCGCCCTGTGCACTCTGCATTGGCTGCCTGTAGAACAATGGATTGAGTTTAAGATCACGCTGCTGGTTTTCGGGACCCTGAATGGTTTAGGCCCTGGCTATATTCGAGACCTTCTGCTGGAGTTTCTCACTAATGGGTATCTATCTGCGCTCAGGAACCACCCACTGTTTAGGAGTTCCGCCATTGCATCTTAAGTCGGTGAGTGACCGGACTTTTGCTGTGGTGGGCCCCTTGGTGTGGAACTCCCTCCCTCTGGATGTGTGTCTCAGTTCCTCCTTCCTTACCTTTAAAGAGGACCTGAAAACATATTTATTTTCTAGGTTCTTTTAGGATCCACTGCTGGTTCCCTTAATGTACTCTGTCCTCCCTTTTTCTTTCCCCGATCTTACAATTGTAAAATATTTTTAAAATTACTTGTTTTAAATTGTTTATATTGTGTTTATGTTTATGTAAAATGTGAAGTGCTCTGAGTTCCATGTAGGCAGGGGGGTGGAGGCGCTATAAAAATAAAATAATAATTAATTACTAATTGTTAGTGCAAAGTGATGCAAATGGGGGCAGGGGCAGAAATAATCCTACATGTGGTGTTGGGTTCTAAATTAAATGCTACCAGCCAGGAAAAGGATCTTGGGGTCATTTTGGATTGTTCACTGAAAATATTCCTTCAATGTACCAGCAGTGATCGAAAAGGCTAAAAATGTAGGAATTATTCGGAAAGGGATAAAAATTACTAAATATTATAATGCCACTGTACAAATCCATGGTGCACCCTCACCTTGAACACCGTGTGCAGTTCTGGTTGCCTTGTCTCAAGAAGGACCGCGTAGAACTGGAAACGTCACAGAAGAGCAACAAAGAAATCAAATATATGGAATAGTTTCCATAGGACGGGAGGATCAATAGGTGAGGGATCTTCAGTTTAGAGAAAAGGAGACCAAAGGGGGATATGACAGAAGTTTACGAAGTCATGAGTGGTGCAGAGCCTCGGAGGAGCCGCCATTTGCAGGACTTTCACGATAAAAGCTGCCTTGTCTGCCACAAAAGTGACCTGAATCTCAGCAGCCTCATTTGATTGTTCTCCTCCACCCTACACTCTCCCGACTGGCTAGGAGAGCATTGCTCTGCCGCTTTGGCATTCCATCTCGAGCAGGGACCTCGAGTAGGTGGGAAGGGGTCCTGGGGCAGAAGATGGAATGAACCCCTGCTGGCTGGGGCATCCACTCTGGTGTGCGTATGCATTCTCCATGCATGTGGGTTTCCGTGGCTTCTGGGCCCCAAAGTGGCTGCACCGATCATAAGCAGTGCCCCTAATCTGGATGGAATAATCCCAGCAGTGAAGTCCAGCAAAGCGTCGAAAGAGGGAATTCTTCTTCCGTCCGGTATATGAGACTGTTTTAAGAAAAGGACCTGTGAATCCTTTTGCTCCTTTCCCTCCACTTAGCTCAAGTCCCAATCTCACTACTTCTCTTTTTAATGACCTTTGAAAATACCCTGCCCCGGCTTAGAGAAATAGCAAGGACTAATGACTATCGGTCCTGCCTTTCTGAATATTAACTCCTTTGCCATCTATGCAGCTCTGTTCTTCATCACATTATAACCAGGGGCCCACATTCACTGCATTGATGGCAATGGAGAAATTGCAGTGAACGTGCATCCCCCGATTAATTTACTACTATAATTTATACGTCTTGCATCTTTGATTTATTATTTGAACTCCCTCCACCTCCCTGCCCCTTAAGGATTTCAAGATAGTTCCTTCGTATGTTATCAGCTTCATTTAGTCTCTTTAATTTTCCTGTACTGACTTACAAATCTTTTCCCTAGTCTTTCAAAACCAGCTGTTTGCTGTGAAATCTCCGCTGAAAACATTCTGGTTTTAGTCATCTGCTGCATATCGAATCAAATCAAATCAAATCAAATCAAATCAAATCAAATCAAATCAATCATATCTCTCTCTCTTTCTCTCTCATCTCTTTACACATAACAATCCTCTGGAAGTCATGGTGCAGTAAATTAGAGCTGAAACAGGTACCTGATTTTTGGTACCCAGAGGTGATATCTTTTTTTGGGGTACTAGTTTGGGTATATGAATCAGTACCCAAATACCAATCGAGTACTCAAAACTGAATTTTTTCATCACTGATTTTTCAAGTACCTGGAATTACCCCCAAATCCTGAAATCCACGAAGAAATTGGGACAAAAGTTGGTGTTTCGGTATACTGGTTGTCCGTATTTTGGATACCAATCAAAAACTGGTTGGGCTACGAAAGAGTACCCTAACTATTTGGTTAGTTTCAGGTACAAGAAATTCGAAGGGTATACCCATTTGCGTGGATACTTATTTCAGCTCTAGTGCCACTTTATCCAGTGCTAGTGAGGGCTCATCTGGAATATCTTTCAGTTTGGGGCACTGCACTTCAAGAAGAATGTCAACAAATTGGAAAGAATTCAGAGGAGCAACAAAGATGATTGACAAACTGGAGTGCTATCAAAGGTGGATGGACTGGGAAATGTTTAGCCTAGAGAAAACAAAAATAAATAAATGGGGACTTAATAATCAGCTGTCAAATATCTGGAGGTCACCACAAAAAAAAGATGGACTTAAATTACAATAGGGTAGATTTTGGTGAAATACTTGGAAAAAAACTTCCTATGACTATATGATTGGGCAATGGAAGGAGTTGCCTACAGAGGTTTGGGAATCTTTTTTATTGGATGTTTTCAGAAATCAGCTGGAGAAGCACCTGTTGATGGTACTGTAGAGTAGCCTGCCTTGGAACAGGAACTAGACTGGATTAATTTTATTTATTTATTTATTCCTCCCATTCCCTTTAGGCTCAGAATGGGTTACAATATATAAACATATGCACAGATACACAAAATAAACCCAAATATTAAAATACCCAAATAAAACCAGATAAAAACTGCTAACCTGCAACACCTCAACCCTACCCCTGGCCTTCCAAATGTCTGACCAAAGAAGAAGCACAGACTCATCGGGGCTTTTCCATCTGCCGGACCTCCGTGGGGGCTCGCCGTACC
>QEPC01006683.1:2571913-2585170 GCA_003113815.1 Sphenodon punctatus | reverse complement strand
ACATACTCAATGAGTCTGTACAGTGAAATGCATAACACAAGGTTTCAGTTTAAGGTTTAAGTTTCATTTCAGTACAAAACTGAAATGAAACTTAAAGCAATCTAAAAATCCTACTCAACGCCTGCTGTTCAGGAACAGTGACTAGCTCAGAAGGTGCTGGGAAGGGGGGAGGCAGATAATTAATTTAGTTTCTTGCAAACCTCTCCACTCCTGGTGCCTGGAAGTCTGCTCCTCAGTGACTGACTACACCTCCCTATCATGTTTGACCTTCCAGTGAACCTTTTTTTGCCACCCAAACGTGATCAGAACTGACCGAACTGTTCGGCCATTTTGCCGTTCGGTATTCGGTTTGTTCAGTATGTTCACGTTTGGGTTCATGTTCATGTTCGGTCATCCGAACAGGCCAAGTTCGGGCCAAACTCCGAACTTCCAAACCGCGTTCGCCCATCCCTAAGGAGTTACCATTCAGGAAAAGGATCTGGGGGTGGTTGTGGACAATACAATGAAATCCACAGCGCAGTGTGCAGCAGCAGTCAAAAAAGCAAACAGAATGTTAGGAACTATTCGGAAGGGAACAGAGAATAAAACTGAGGATGTCATAACGCCTCTATACAAATCAATGGTGCGACCACACCTCGAATATTGTGTGCAGTTCTGGTCGCCCCATCTAAAAAAAGACATAACTGAACTAGAAAAGGTACAGAGAATGGCAGCAAAAATGATCAAGGGCTCCCATATGAGGAGAGGCTTGGTAGGTTGAGATTCTTCAGCTTTGAGAAGAGACGACTGAGAGGAGATATGATAGAGGTCTATAAAATCATGAGTGGGGTGGAATTAATAAACAAGGAGCAGTTATTTACCCTCTCAGCTAGTACTAGAACTAGGGGACACTCCATGAAACTCCTGGGTGGCAAGTTTAAAACAAATAAAAGAAAATATTTTATCACTCAGCGTATAATTGGGTTGTGGAATCTACTGCCAGAGGTTGTGGTAATGGCCAGTATTATAGCTGAGTTTAAAAGAGGTTTGGACAAGTTTCTGGAAGATAGATCCATTAGCAGCTGTTAGCCAGATAGGATCAGGGAACATGACGGGAGCTGGGGGAAAACAACAGGGAATGGTTCCCCCATTATGACCTGTTGGGCTCTTCTCCCAAGCCACTGTGATTGGCCACTGTCGGAGCCAGGATGCTGGGCTAGATGGACCATTGGTCTGACCCAGTATGGCACTTCTTATGTTCTTATATTCTATTACTTCCAAAACTGGGTAAATTGCGCTCACAAAGCGATGACCAGATTACACTAAAATACCTGCAAGGCCCCTGAAAGAGCACAAACCCCTGTAAAAGCTACCGAGTAAGATCCTGACCATCAGGGTTACACCAATTCCGACCAGTATCACCCAGAAAAGAACCTACCTGCATGGTTAATTCAGTGGACTTTATAACTCTAAATTTGTTGCTAACCAGCTGGCAAGGCAATTAGTGCAGACGTGCCTCTAAGTGTGTAGGCTTGAAAGCAAATTGTTATCTTGGCAAGGCTGATAGCCTATTACTAACGAGGTGAGGATGTTCCCTTTTTAATTAAGGGCCTTGATCAAAGTGCAGAAAGGAAGGAATTGGATTTAAAGACAAGGATCAAAACCCTCCTGGCTGGACATGGGTGACAGCTGCCATTTTGGCAGATAGCAGGGACTGAACTGAGGAACTCCAGTGCTCAAAGCAGGAGTCAGGACAGGTTGTGCTGTACTGAAAAGACAGTCTTTGCAACTGATTGTCATAACAGTCACATAGCTCCAGTGTAAGGGGCAGCTCCAATCCTTCCCATGGCTCCATTGCACGCAGGGGTTGGAGGTTGAGGTGTGGACCATGGGCTGGGCGCACAAGGGGTGTGTGACGCAGTAGGAGTGAGACTATGGGCACAAGGGGTGTGGCTATAGCCAAGAGAGACAGAGCAGGGGTGAGGCTACAGCTGTGAGTGGCATGGCAGGGCCTATGGCTGAAAGGATTGGAGCCAGTGTGTGATTAGTACAATGTGAGGCAGAGATCTTGACTAGAGCTGTGACTGAACACCCGGCAAGTCAGGCATCCTGTCAAATCTGGGCTGCCCAACTTGCCCCAGTTGTGTTTCAGAATGCCACCCAATGGGCTCCCCAGGTTGACTCACCTCACTGCAAGGCTGCTGCTCCTCCCGTCCAGGTGCTGCTGGCTTCTCCCGGGCACACGTGTTGCTCAGCTAAGCTTGGGACTTCCCTGCTCAGCTTTTCTGAGCAGGGTGGGGAGAGAAGAGCGAGGAGGCCTCTTCCCACCTATGTGCACCCCCTAATGAGTCTCCTGCTCCCAGGGGGACCCATATCACGCGTGTGCATGTGTCCTGTGTGCAGCCATTAGGGGGTGCATGCAGGTGGGAAAAGGCCTCCTCACTTCCGCTCCCTGCTCAGAAAAAGCTGGGCAAGGAAGTCCCCAGCTCAGCTGAGCAGCACACGGTCTGGGGAGAAGCAGCGAGCAGCAGTCCAGCGGTGAGGTGAATTAGCCTCGGGAGCATCCTGGGGCAGCCCATGATGTCCCAGTCATACCCCCAATGGGGGCCAAGTAACCTGTTGGGTGCCCCAAAATGCAGGTATTACCCGTTCTGCAGCTCTAGACTTTAGGGGCCAGGGCTGGCCAGTCCCACATGTTATGAATATTCTGCTATTTCTAGTTTTATTTATTTTATTTTATTTACTAGGATTTCTTAGCTGCACCCTCCTGCCACAGCTGCTCGGGGCGGCTTACAACATAATAAAATACAATAAAAACACACATAATAAATATACAATATAAAAATATAATTTAAAACCACAAAACATAGGCAGCATCACAACAACCCCAACAACACACCCCTTTCTCGTCCCTCTCACCAAATGCCCAGCGGAACAGCCAGGTCTTACACTGTCTTCAGAAAGAGGGGAGATCCGGAGCCAGACGGACCGCCATTGGGAGGGAGTTCTACAGCCACAGTGCGACCACCGAGAATGCCCCCCTCATCGTCACCACCCAGCTGACCTCAGGGGCCAGTCCAGGACCCGAGGAGTGAGGCGGTCTCACAGGTTTGTGGGGCCCAGGCCATTTAGGGCTTTATAAGTCAAAACCAACACTGAATCAAGCCCGGTACACTATAGGCAGCCAGTGCAGAGAATGAAGCACTAGTGTAATGTGCACTTGGCGACCCATTCTTGTCAGGAGATGGGCTGCCGCATTATGCACCAGCTGCAGTCTCTGGACCATCACCAAAGGTAGCCCTACATAGAGCGTGTTGCAATAGTCCAGTCTTGAGGTCATGAAGGAATGGATGATGATGGCCAGGTCAGTGTCAGAGACATATGGCTGAAGCCATCGCAGCAGATGTAACAGGCAAAATAATTCTCTCACCATGGCCTTCACCTGGACATCCAGGCAGAGCCGTGAGTCAAAGAGTACCCCCTGACTATGGACCTGAGGAGCCAACAGAGGGCAGACCCCATTAATGATGGGTGCCACCACTCCCTCAGCCCTACCCACCAGCATCACCTCTGTGTTGTCAGGATTTCGCTTCAAACAATTCGCCCTCATCCAGTCCCCTACAGCTGCCAGACACCGGGTAAACACCAAGACTGCCAGGTCTGGGTCAGTTTAAAAAGACATGAGCATACTGATGGCACTGCACACCAAACCCTCGAATGACCTCACCCAATGGCTGCATATACATGGTGAACAGGAGAGGGGACAAAATAGAACCTTGTAGGACTCCACATGTGAGGTCCCGGGGAGAAAATGAATAATCACCCAGCACCACACGCTGAGTTCTCCCATCCAAGAAAGAGTGGAACCATTCAAGAACAGTTCCGCCCACCTCTGCTTCGTCCCGCAAGCAAGTCACCAACACTTCATGGTCAACGGTAGTAGTATATGTTAGGTACCTTATGTCAAAATCTAATCGAGAATGATTGATAACACTTATCAAATGATAAGGTCATGATTAATGACCCTTATCAAACGATGTCAACTTTTAATTGAGACTGATTGATGACCCTTATCAAATGATATGCCAAATGTTAATCGCGAATGATTAATAAACCCAGAAATGCAAAGTCAGCTCAAACTGGTTTTAAAGAGGCTACGTCATGTCCTAGGAATGTTGAACTTTAGTTGAACTTTATTGTTCTTATGAAATGAGTTTTAAAAAGGAATGGTATGGTTGCACAGTGCTATATGCAGAGGTAAAAACTTTAATCAAGAAAGGAGCATTAGCCTTGTTTTATGAAGGACTGGTATGTTGCAGAGATAAACTTTAATCATGAAACGTGCATTCGCTAGGGGTAAACATCAGCAAGCAGTAAAGGTTTGCTTTTAAACTTGCATGAAGTGTAAAACGCAGAGATGATAAGTTTTAAAAGAATCGCCACATACGTCGCTATCCTCAGTCAGGTTTTTTTTAAAATACAGGGTTCTGAGAGATGTTGCTCCTTCGAAGGCGTTTGGTGGAATGTCTCCTTTCCCCCTGGCTTTGGGGGTGGTTTAACGGCAGGCCAATCAGAAGCAGCTACATCACATCCCCTCGGGGGTGGAGGCCAATCAGAAGCGAGAGATGTCACGTCGTGCGATAGGATGGGGGCCAATCAGAAAGGAGAGCACAGTTTGATTTTTTGGGCGGGAACCAATCGGAAAACCCTCTTTGTAAAGGGGGGGGGCTTAAATGTATAAAAAGAGATCCTTTGTCAGAGGGTGGGGTTTTAACATCAGCCATGGAAGTGCCCAAGGCCCTGAGCGATGCAGAGATTTCTGAATTTCCACCCTTTGCACCTGGGCGTTTATTGTATCAAAGACTATGCAGCTGTGATAGAGCATGTGTGGCACCCCTGGCCTTCTTTTGATGAGGATAAGGAAAATAGCCCTACCCTCCAAGTTCTGATGGAGGAAAGGACCGCGAATCCATGCAAACCAGTAAGTAAATGTAGTATGGGGGTGTTGGTGGTTTCATGGGGTATGTGACGTTGTTTTGTACTAACAGGCGCCTCTGTACGTGCCGATGCCTACTGCATATGATGATATCTATGTGGAGATGGAGGGCGCTGCAGAGAGTAAGCCTGATGAAGAGGATGATGAAGATTATTTGGAAATAGATGGGCCCATTGTGGAACAGAGGGATACGCTCATCATGGAAGAATTGGAGGATGAGAAGGTACAAACGGTGAATAAGGCGAGTAAGAGGCTGCTTGTGATATAGATCCATTTTAAATAAACACACAGGCTAAGTGAGTTGTTTCTATTTTAGCCTGCAGGCGATTGTGAACCACCAAGGGAGAAGACCAGGGATTCTGATGAGGAGGTAGAGCTGGGGGTGTTGGCAAGTAGTAGGGGGGAGGTACACCAAGTGCGAATCTAAAAAATCCTTTTTTCTTTTTACAGTCTTTTGAAGATTCTTCCTCGGACGACGAAGGAGATACGTCTTTGGGTCGCTTGTGCACATGTTGTTTTTGCAGGTGGAGGCAGTCGCAAAGGCTGCCTTTCACCAGTTGCATCTGGTGCGGAGACTGCGTCCATTTGTCTCCGGTCCAGACCTGGCCTCCCTCATCCATGCCTTCATCACCTCGAGGCTGGACTACTGCAACGTGGTCTACGTGGGGCTTCCCTTGTGCCTGGTCCGGAGGCTGCAGCTAGTGCAGAATGCGGCAGTCCGTCTCCTTTCAGGGACGGGTCGTCGGGAACACATAACACCTGTGCTCCAGGCTCTGCACTGGTTGCCGATAGCGTGCCAAGCCAGGTTCAAGGTGTTGGTATTGGTTTACAAAACCCTGCACGGTCTCGGCCCTTCATACCTCAGGGACCACCTCGCCCTCCGCGCCCTGGGGCGGCTCCTTCGGTCTGCCGGGGGTGCCTTCTTGGAGGTCCCCTGTGTGAAGCAGGGGGCCACAATGGAGAGGGCATTCTCAGTGGCTGGGCCGTGTCTTTGGAACTCCCTACCGGAGGAAGCTCGCCTGACCCCAAGCCTTTTGGTATTTCGGCGAAGGTGTAAAACCTGGTTGTTCGTCCAGGCTTTTGGGGAGGGTGGAGGGTTTAGTGGACTTTTATCTCTGCTACCCTATTGTTTAATGTATCCCAGTCCCTGTTATTAATATCTTCTTATTTGATATCGTATTTTTATATGTTTAAAATTGTTTTATATTTATGTATTTTTTACTGTTGGAAGTCGCCCCGAGCTGTGTTCAGGAGGGGCAGGGTATAAATTGAACAAATAAATAATAAAATTAATATATAAATCTTTTTACCAAAATGTGGATGATCCCTTAAGACTAAAAATAAAATGATGAGGGACTTTTGCTTATATATATTAAAGGACATGTAATCATGCTTAACTATAAAAATTAAAATGAAGAACTTTTACTTGTATATATTAAAGGACATGTATGAATAAAAATAATGATGGACTTTTGCTTTCATATATTAAGGGGGCCCAGAGCGGTGTAAGGTCAGAAATGATGGGGGTGTTAAAGAACATTTATTACACCACCGAGTACAAAGAATGAAGAAAAGCATCGCTTACCCCTGTTTGAATTGAGCCAAACGGTAACATTTGTGCGGTGGTTTAAACTTTACTTTAAAAAAAAAAAAAGACAAGGTACAGTGGCTCTAGCTGTAAGGTCTAGGGCAGCCAAGACCAGAGAGAGACGCCTTAAAATAAAACTTTAATTACCCTTAAACGTTTGTGTAATAAAGCAGAATTGATAGTAGATTATAAGAGAATAGGAGAGGGTGCCTTAATACATATAAAATTTAAATAAAACTAGAAAATAAATGCAGTTGCCTATTACTATATACATATAAAATAAAACATTAAAAAAAAGAAGCGAAATTGAGATTAAACATCAGATAGCCGTGTAAAATAAGCAGTTCATTTAAATACAATTTAAAGATGTTGATGCCTCTAGCGGTAACGAGTCCTTTCCCTCCAGGCGTTGGTTGTAAGAAACACGAACCAGTCAGACGCACAACTAGTCCTATTGGGTAGTTTTAATTTTGATGACAGGATCTTGAATGGCGTGACTGATACATGTGGATAGGTTTTGATGGAAGAGAAACATTTATTGAGTTGTGTTTTGTAATTGTGCTATTTTAACTTTAATATAAATTTTATTCACCCTTAAACTGGTGTGTAATAAAAAAGCAGAGTATGTAGAATCAGAATGAATAGTAGATTATGAGAGAATAGGAGAGGGTGACTTAATACATATAAAATAAATAAAAATAAAAACAAGAAACAGTGTTAAGAAAAGAACAAAGGAATGAGAACATAATGACTTTAAAATTAGTGGGGTTACTCTTTACATATAAAATAAAAGTAGAAACTGAATTAGGTTAATTAAAGATTTCCCCGCTCCTCCCCCCCCCCTTCCTTTGGTGCCTAAATAAAGAAATCCATCCTTTAGGCATGAACCAATCAGAAGAGAGTGATGTCACAGCATGGCATACTGTAAGAAAAAGAACACAAAATCAAAAGGTTAATTTAAATGCAATTTAAAGATTTTTTACCCCATATGCACAGATTCCCAAACATGGTACATAGAGACTAGGGGCTGTAAATTGTTGCAGCGTCACGGGACTATTGGTAATGAGGGCTATCCCTATCCACTCCCACCACCTTTCTTTGGTGCCTAAATAAAGAAATCCTGCCTTTAGGCATGAACCAAGCAAAAGAGAGGGATGTCACAGCAGGGTTTACTGGATAGTTTGAATTTTTGTTGTTGTTAGTTTACAACCATCAGACTATCCTCTAAGTAAATTTTGCAGGGGCCTATATGAAATTTAAAAAACCATTGTAAGAAAAGAGAGTGTGAAAAATCAAAAAGGAAATAGAAAAAACAAAAGATTATTAAGTTATAAAGATATTGAAAAAGAAATGAAATGATTAGCTGTGTATATAAGGTGAAATGAGGAGGAATTATGAAAGAATAATTTGAAATTGAAACTGGATATTGAATTAAGAAAACAAAAGTATGAATTAGATGTGTAAAAATAAGCAACAGCAGCATTTTGAAATGATCCTAAGATTAACCATTTTTGTAAATAAGATATCAGCAGGAGAGTGGGAGAGTGGAACAGCAGGAGAGTGAAACAGCAGGAGAGTGCAGGAGAGTGAAACAGCAGGAGAGTGAAACAGCAGGAGGGTGGGAGCCAACCGAGCCTCCTACAGGAGTGAATTCAAGAGCACAGGGACGGCCACCGAAAAAGATCTAACATCGGTGGCCACCCACCTCGCCTGCTCGCTGTGATACTTTTGCCAACTTTTTTGTGGATAAAATTACCCGAATTCACCATGGCTTTGATGCCGCATTTGTGGCAATGGGAGAACCAGAGGTAATGAAGGCCCTGCCTTGTCCTATTTCCTGGGATGTGTTCCAGTGGATATCACCCGCTGATGCAGCGGATGTCTTGGGCGTAGTCAGGGCCCCCTTTTGTGAATTAGATCCATATCTTTCCTGGCTGGTTAAGGCCAGCTGGGAGACGTTGGGGCCATTGGTGGCTGGGGTGGTCAACATTTCCCTTATGGAGGGCAGTGCCGGACTACCTCAACGAGGCAGTGGTGTGGCCTCTGCTGAAAAAAACATCATTGGATGTTGACTCCCTAGCCAGCTATCGGCCTGTCTCTAACCTTCCGTTTTTAGGGAAGGTTGTGGAATGGGTGGTGGCTCGGCAGCTTTAGTGACATCTGGACCATGTCAGTTTTCTGGATCCCTCACAGTCCAGCTTTTGTCCAGGTTTTGGCACTGAGACTGTGCTTGTGGCCTTGGTCGATGACCTTCACTGTGAATTGGCCAGGGTCGTACGACCCTATTAATCCTGTTAGATCTCTCGGCTGCCTTTGACACCGTTAGTAGTATATGTTAGGTACCTTATGTCAACTTTTATTCGAGAATGATTGATGACCCTTATCAAATGATATGACAAATTTTAATTGAGAATGATTGATGACCCTTATCAAATGATATGGCCTTTTTGGACTGGAAAATTCCAGTTCCAGGTGGAGGGAGACTGGACTGATCAGCCCTCTCACCATTTGGAAAAGCTCAGCTGGACGCGACTTTGCAGACACTATGAGTGCAGCAAAGAACCTCTTCTTTGCTGCCCGCACAGCCACGGCATAGGTACGTAAACTGACTCTATGTAGCAATCGGTCATCCTCATCATGAGAACGACCCCACCATCGTTCTAACTGCCGACCTTCTTGTTTCATCCACCGCAGATGCTCTGTAAACCTGGGAGACCTATGCTGTCGGCGATCAGGGAGCAGACGCCTAGGAGCTGTCCAGTCAATGGCCTCAGTTAGCAAGGTGTTTCAAAAAGCCATGAGGTCATCGAGCGAACGGTTGTTGAGATTGGAGGGTAACTCCCCTAGAGAATTCTGGAACCCCTCAGGTTCCATAAGTCTCTGGGGGCGAACCAACTGAACTGGTCCTGCACCTTTCTGGGGGCAGACGTGTGCCAGGCAACAGGCCTGAAGGAGGTAATGATCTGTCCATGACAAGGGCACAGCTGACACCTCCCCCATCAACGGACCCCCCCCCCGCCTCAAGGCTGGTGCAAAAAATCAGGTCTAGGGTATGTCCGCCATCATGAGTCAGGCCAATAACCAACTGAGAGAGTCCCATGATTGTCATGGCAGCCCACTCATGCTCCACTCCCCCAAGGCTGGCATTGGCGTAAATGTTGAAGTCCCCCAGAACAATCGCACTTGGGGACCACAAGACCACCTCCGATACTAGCTCTGCTAGAGCATGCAGCGATGCTGCTGTACACGTAGGTACGCAATATAAAAGCAGCAGCCCTAATCTATCTCCAGCCAAATCAACCACCAGATGGAGGCCCTCAATACCTGGAATAGTTTGCACGGGATACTGCCACACAGGCCATGTGTCCTTAAAAGCTATAGCTATATGCCCCTCCCCCCCCTCCCCGCCCCTCCAGTCGAGCCTCATGCTGCATGGAGTACCCAACTGGAACAAGGTCAGCCAAGATAGGCCCTGACTCAGTGTCCAGACAGGTCTCTGTAATACACACAAGGTAGGCTGCCTAGTCCAGGAAGGATTAATTCCTGGACTGTTGTTGACTTATTTACAACTGACCTTGCATTGAACAGCATCAAATCAGGGTCAGGGCCCTCTGCCCAACAACCACCTCACGACCTGCCTGTGGGCTAGGGAGAGGGACAGACACCAAACATCTGTCCCTTCTCACAGTTTTAACCAACCTCCCGGGCAAACCATATTATTATTATTATTATTATTAAACATTTATAAAGCGCCAGTTGCAACCTGGCGCTGTACAGAACATACAATCAGATGCGGTCCCTACCTGTGGCTTACAATCTAAAAGACAAGGAGGGGGAGACAAGGAGAGGGGACAGCGGGAGAGACATGGGAGAAGACAAACAAACATTCAGGCGGATGCGAAGTCTCAGGTGCGTGTACTTGGCTTGGTTACAAGGTGGTCGGTAGCAGCAGTCAGCAGAGGAGGGCTGACAGTAAGAGCAAGGGGAAAGACTAGAGGGCATTGGGAAAGGCAGCATGGAAAAGGTGGGTCTTGAGGAGGGATTTGAAGGAGCGGAGGGAGGAGGCAAGGCGGATGTCGGCAGGGAGGGAGTTCCAGGCATGAGGGGCAGCGAGGGAGAAGGGACGAAGGCGGTTGGGCGAGCAGGAGAAACGAGGGAGAGCGAGGGAGGGGACAGAGGAAGAGCGGAGAGCGCGCGCAGGAGTGCGTAGGGTTATTAGGTCCGAGAGTTAAGGGGGAGCTTGGTCATGGAGCGATTTGAACGTGAAAACCAGGAGTTTGAACAGGATACGTTCAGGAAGGGGGAGACAGTGAAGGGAGAGGAGGAGAGGCGTACCATAATTCCCCCGACCCAGAACGACACCAACGGCTGCAGCCCCCCCCACCACGTCTGCTCTCCAGACACTCCCCACCCCGAGGCTGTTCCACCCGGCAGGTGAGAGGGACCCCTCCAACCCCCCTCTCACAGGAGAGCAATCACCACCCTCCCAAGGAGAGTCAGATCCCCCCCCTCAGTCAAAGGCAAGGAGAAAAAGAAACCCCCCCAACACAGTCCCTTCCATCCCCACTCTCACTGGGGGTGGAAAACATCCCTCAACCCTCCAACAAAACAATATACTACAAGCCACCAACCCCAAAACCTATAACCACCCCAACTAAAAGCTCTCCCGTAAAATCCCCACAGCTGCATACCCCCAACACCATACCTCCTGCAACCAACCCCCACCCATCCATCTGGTCTCTGCTGAAGGGCCCCGCAAAAGGGCCCTTTTGCAGCAGCCATTTGGCATGCAGCCTGCGGCGCTGCCAAGAACCACACCACCTTTGACTGTGTTCCCCTGGGCTGGAAGCATGGGGAGGGATCTCTGGCCCCGCCCCCTCTTCCTCTGCCAAGGGGGCGGGGAGAGAAAGCACTGCCAGCTGGGCCCAGGAAAATCCCTCCCCCCCCGTGCCTGATGGAATGGCCCTCAGCAGAGCCTGACCCAACGTCTCAGCAATGGGGGGGGGGGATGAAATGAGGCAAGTCTTCCTGGCTCCCAGTCCCCCATCAGCAGCAGGCAACCCATGTATTGGAGGGCCTGTCCTGTATTGCCCTTCATTGGCTGGGACTCCTTGTTTTTTAGGCTTTGCTTCTGGCACCTATTTTCTGACTTTTATTTGTCGACTTATCTACTTCTGACATCTATTTATTGATTTTCTGGTGCTAAAATCAACTTCCAGTCCCGATTTTAAAATTTTTTGTCTTGCTTTTTTGGGTTTTTCATCCCAGTATACCTATTTTATGCCAGGGCTTCTCACCCTTGTGTTGTCATTTCAGGTTCATTTATGGACCCCATGCGCTGGGTGGCGAGACGTTGTGTATTGGGTGACATGGGGCGCTTGCCTGGCTTCGGCCTTGCCTGCATCCTGCTCTGAAAGTAAAGCACAGGAGCACGGAGGCCACACCCTTTTCCTACCTCACGCTGATGCCAGAATGGAAATGGACGCAGGAGTCTTTACCACTGCAGGCAGCATAGACTGACTGCTGCGCTGATTCTACCCGATTTTGAGTTGTTATTTATTATATATCTATGATATTAGCCCTGTTTTAATATTTTATTATTATTGTTATACATATTTTAATTTTTTTATTGTATTTTACCTGCTGGAAGCCGCCCCGGGCTGCTTTGCAGGAGGGGCGGGGTATACATTTATTAAATAAATAAAATATATAAATATATAACTGCTCCGCTCCCAAGAGTTAGGGCTGGTTTAGACCAGTTGTTCTGTTTCCGTGGAACAATTCAGAGAAAACAGACCAGCTGGCAAAATTTCGATCAGAATTCCGACTGAAAAAAGTTTCCAATTGGAATTCCAATCAACAGATTTTAAGCAAACACAAAATGGCAAAAGATGTTTTAATCATTCGGATCAGAAATCGGAATGGAATTTCATCTGTTCCAATTTTTGACCAGAACAATTGAAAAACCTGGTTCGAATGAAATCGGAATAAGGGCAAAACAGCCCTACCAAGAACTAGGCCCTACCTCCCAAAATCCTTTGGGCCCTGAATAGAGCTGCAATGACATGATGAGGGGCACTGTAGGGGACAGGGCAATGCAGGGGTGCGGGACCGGGTGATTGTGTGCACATGGGGGAAATAAAGCCAGCAGTCAGTAGCCCGGCTCACACTCCCATTTGTGGTGGACCCAGGTGGGGGACCAGCATGCAGGGGCATGCCCACGGATCAGCAGGTGGGGCCCCCGGTGGGGGGGCGTCCCTCACAACTGGGCCCCCTGGGCAATATGCCTCGCCAGGGCATTCCGGATCCATTTGGCATAACGGTACTCCCTGGGGTTCTCTGCATTCATGTAGAGGGGCACGGGACCGGGGGGCCAGTGGGGCTCGGGGTACTCCAGGGCCGCCCCCTCGGTTTCGCAGATATTGTGCAGCACGCAGCAGGCACCGATCACCAGGGCCGAGGTCGAGATGGTGTAATCCAGGCGCCCAGCTACACTCCTCCAGCGCTGCTTGAGGGCCCTGAAGGCACGCTCCACCACGGTCCGGCTGGAACACAGGCGGGTATTGTATAACACCTCCTCAGGGGTCCATGGCACAGGGTACACCTTCATCAACCAGCGGGTGAGGGGGTAGGCGGGGTCCCCCAGGATACAGGGGGACATCGGGACCCCCTCGATCCACTTCATGCCCATGTC
>QEPC01006683.1:2526548-2539004 GCA_003113815.1 Sphenodon punctatus | reverse complement strand
CCCCCCCCCCGTTTAAAAAAGGCCAGAGTGTCATGACATCACAACACTCAGTGGGGAAGTCTATTGGAAGGAGGCATTTAAAAGGGGCTGACAATGCCCCCTTTGTGACATAACTCACACCCCTGCAGAGTGTTGCAACATTACAGCAGTCCACAGGAGTGAAGCCGTGTTGGAGCAAAAGTGAGCAAGTCCCTAGAGCCCTCCCCATTCTGGTGTGGCCACCTCCTGCTACCCCTGGAAGTCCTGATTCGCCAAGTCTGCTACTGGTGTCCCTGCCATGGGTTTCCCAAAGGGCCCATAGATTCTATGTCAAAACCTGGAGTCTGCGAGTGAAACTCTGAGGTGTGGCATCTCAAGCAGCCTGCTGCTTTTCTCCTCACCTCCTACTGGCCTTCTGGGTGAGATGTCGTGTGGGAGCAGATGCTTGGTGGGCTTCTGCAGTAGCGGATGGACGGGGAGCCTAGTAGGGTGGTAGCAGAGGGCAGGACAGCAGCAGGCTGCTTGAGGAACCCTGGTCTTTCAATCTTTTGGGTTTACAAGTCCACAAGTAAGTTCCAGATGCATTATTCACACACACACTACCCTGAGGCAGTTCCTGGATGCATTCTTCACACAAACACTGCCCTGAGGCAGCCTAAAGTAGCCGCAACTGTAGACGTGAGGGGCTGTCATGGAAACCAAGTGACCACAGCTGCCTGGAGCAAAGCAGTTTACCAGGAGAACTTTTTATACACAAAAGTTCTGGGAGAAGTTCTATGCAGAAGTTCAACGAGTCCAATGTTTAAGATCTGGGTGAGTGATTTAGACACGCAAAGTTCAGGATGTAACAGCAAACTTGCAGGAGAAATGTGTGTGTAAAAACACCCTTTGAAGTCTAAGGATGCTGGTCTGCACAAGTGACTCTATTCTCCAATGGGTGGGCCAGCTGCTCTGCCTCATTCTGTTGTAAGCCGCTCTGAGCTGCCTGGGGCAGGAGGGGCAGGGTAAAGGTTTTGCAATAAATAATACAAATAAATAAATTATTTCATGTTAATGGCTAAGTAGATTTCTCCTCACATGAGTCTTTATTCAGCAAAACACTTAAATGCTTGGCTGGGCTTAGGCCTAAGTCACTCTATTCTACTACCCCAAATAAGAGATAAACACAAAGACTTATCTACCATGTTCAGGAAGTGGCTGAGCACAGAAACCCAGCAATGCCCTTTCACAGCTCTCCCTCCAAAACATAGACAGAGTGATGAGAGCAGCCTGCAGCACATAGAGAAAGAGCACGTACTACTGGGATTGCTACAGTTTCATTTACCCTTAAAAGGCTGGGTGACCTTTCTTTGTTACTTCCTTCATGATTCCACTTGCAGGGGGATCCACTCTTCACTTTGGGATAATGAGGTAAATCCTGGCCCTTTTCCCAGTACCAAGAAGTGGTTTTTTTTTTTTTTTTAATGGTTTGGAAAAAGTTTCAGAAAATGATTCCAAGACAAAATGGTTCCTTTTCCCTGTACAAAGCTGTAAAGTGATTTGGGAACTCTTTCATGACCAATTTAGGTAATCTTCTTGTAGAACCACAGAGCTGCCAATTGGCAAGAGGGAGAGTTTCATCACCTTCCTTGTGGGGTGCTATTTGCATAAAATTTACATGTGTGAATTTATAAAAATTAAACTATCCATTACTTAAGGGCTGGGGGAAAAAAACCTTAAAAAAAAAAAGCAATCTAAAAATGGAGAGTCGTTCATCCATATAATAAGCTAATCTTGAATACTTGTCTTTCCAGTATTTGTTTCAAAATCCTATCACAACCGTTCCCAGTTGCTTGGCTCTACACCTTCTGCTTCCATCAAAAGTAAGCTGTAACATTTACACATCCCTCCTTCTAACTGTAAAGCATTCCCAACACTCCAGACTTTTCTCCTCCTGTGTAGATTCTCTGAGATATTGTGTCGATTCCCTCATAGCCCAGTGCATTGAGGTCAGGCTGACATTTTTTATTATTGTTTTAAAAAGAAAAACATAACACCAAAGAAATCACATTCTTATCCCATTACAAGGGCAAGATTTGAATTCTTGACCCACCAACCATATTTTCTAGGTTCTCCTACCAGAACTGGGTAATGTTTTTAATTCATCCACTAGAAAAGAACTCTGGATTTTGCTTGATAAGCTAACCAACTGTTTGTAAGGCTGCCACAGCAGCAGTAGGAGGTAAAGCTTTGTAAACGTAATGCCAGGAGCTCTGGGCACTAGTCTGCCTTGACCCAATATGCCAACTCTCTGTCAGCTTCATTAAAGAAAAACGAAGGGACATCTCCTAGTTTCTTAATTCAAAGTGCTCAGCAACCAATAATCTGTGTTTCAATACCCTGAAACACATATTAAACAGCAAGTTTCCAAGATGCCAGGAAACTCGAAGTGAATAGGTTTAAGAAATTGTTCATCCAAATGTTGGCCTGATACTGTCCCCAGTGAATTATCCCAATGGAGCCAGTGAGAGGAATCAACGATGTTTCACAGTTAAGAAAAACAAAAGCAAAATTCACAACTTGTATTTTTTTCCCAGTGAATAATTCCACCAACTGTGGTATATATCATTAAAAAAGCTCATGCTATGCAGTAGCCCCAGATGGCCGGTATACAGAGGACCAGTCGTCTTGTTTGTAGTTTGGAAGGTACAGGGCTTTCCAACATAGTCAAAAGAAAAAGGGGGAAAGATAAAAAGGATGACAAACAAAGAGAAAGAAATGAAATAGGGGGAAAACATTTCAAAGGGCCATCAATACAGAAAAGGGGTCTTCCACTGATATTAGATTGCCTTCAAATGGAATTGGCTACAAACAGTCTGAGAGAAAAACCTCAATACGCTGTAATAAATTTGTGAGGAGATGGATGATCGTAGCGTAAGTTATAGCAGTGAGAGAGGAGTTGCTAATGATTTGCTGAAATCGCTGCAGTATCTGCAGCCTCAGAGGTTGTTGAGATCACAGAAATGAAATCCAAAATGTTTGGGGTTTTTCCCCCTGGAAGAGAAACAATATTCCTTGCAATGGGTTTATCTGTACTTCTCTACCTTTTTGCTCTCTTCTAGAAGTTGCATATGTATTATTGGTTTGCAGCTGAGAGACTATAATTAAGACCAATGACAGATTTTTCACTAGGGAAAGACTGCTTAATAACATTGGAATCATTCAAGGTATTTATTAAGGAATGCATTTTAATCCTTCAGGTGAGCTCTGATTTTCTGTGTAATGTCTGTATGTGCGTGTGCATCTGACCATTGCTTTTTAATTCAACTCAACCTGTGAAAAACTGGAATTCCAGCCAAAATAACTGTAACCACCTAGCAGGAAAGTCTTTTGCCCACACACTCTCCGCTCCTCCTCTGCCCCCTCCCTCACTCTCCCTCGGCTCCCCTGCTCCCCTAACCACCTTCGTCCCTTCTCCCTCGCTGCCCCCCATGCCTGGAACTCCCTCCTTGACCACATCCGCCTTGCCCCCTCCCTCCGCACCTTCAAATCCCTCCTCAAAACCCACCTCTTCCTCGCCGCCTTTCCCAACGCCTGTTAGAACTTTCCTCTCAATATTTACTGTCTGCCCTCCCCGCAGACTCCTGTCTAACTGCAACCAAGCCAAGCACGTGCACCTGAGACCTCGCATCCGCTTGAATGTTATTTATCCCTTGTCTCCCACTATGTCCCCTCTCCTTGTCTCCCCACTCCGTGTCTATTCGATTGTAAGCCATAGGCAGGGACCGCGTCTATCTTATTGTTCTGTAAAGCGGCAGGTGCACAGCTGGCACTATACAAATGCTTATAATAAAATAATAATAAAATAATAATAATAATAATTAATAATAATAAATAAGTAAACAACCACATTTGGTTTGTCTATCTCCAATATTTCTGTAGACCACAGATTTCCAAATGGTGGGTTATGATCCCAAGCAGGGAAGGGATCTCAATCCTGAATGACAGTTAAATTTTTTTACATGTATTTGTTGTTTCTTGGGGTTGCGGAATTATATGTAAGTCACAAAAGGTACATAAAAATGTGACGCTGGGCTGCTGGGGCCTACTTTGACCCACTTTGCACCAAACCTCACCTGCAGGTTTGTACAGGCACCGCTAGATGTTGGCCCGGGATTGCCCTGACTCACCCCCAGACTATATCCAGGTCACGGCCCGTACTAAGTTCTACCCGATTGTGTGAGAGCAGGCTATCATGTCCGCTGTGGAGCAGCAGACATGGCCCGCATTGTGCCCACCATGGCCATCTGCCACGGCTGGCCATCATTGGCCGTTGTTGTGACTGCCTGTCACGGCGGGGTGTGTGGTGCTGGGTGCAGCACGAGGGCAAGGACAGCTGGCTGGCACACTTTTCTATATCTCCCCACCCACCCTCCCTGGCAGCCGGCCGCAGGGACGTTTGTTGTGTGGCCTGACCTGGTCCAGACCGTGTCTGCTGCGGCTTCCCAACTCGGTATGGGCCACCACCGTACGACCGTCACATCTGTTTCCACTCAAAATGGGGTTATACAAGCACAATTTTGGGAAGCACATCTGTAGATAGGGACCTGTCGTCACTGCATTTCCCCCATCACCACCAATGGGCAAAATGTAGTGAACAAGGTTTCCTGTTAGAGCATCTAGTACAATGGAGCTCTGATCTCAGCCACGTTTTCTAGGACTACTATAATATTAGAAACATTTATTAATGTGGCATTTTTCATGTTTGGGGTGAAGGTTGCAGGAGTGATGGGAGATGACAGTGGTATCAACATGAGTTTGGAACAGTGTGGGTAGGAATATTAAAAGAGACGAGAAATCTTAGAAACGTACTGGAGTTTTAATTAGCAAGATTTTGAGTGGGTCGTTTGGATGCATAAGACAAGAGACATGTGAGAATGGAGTGACGGAACCTAGGTCAGGAGTGGGAAGGCAGATCTGTGAGTCATCCACATAAAGATGGTAGCTGCAGCCACGTGAGTGGATGAGATCACCCAAGAAACAGAAGAGGAGAGGCAAGAGGACTGAGAAACTACCCACTCAAGAGCTCAAATGGATTGACTCCTACTTGCCTCAGCTGCAGATGGGAACTCGAGAAGTTCTAAGAATGCAGCGAGTACGTCAGTGAAGAAGGCAGCTGAACTCATTTGCATGGGCTCTCCATCTCCCCAGCAACACCACAGCTCTCACCAACAGAAGCTGGTTCAGTAAAAGATATGCTCTCTGAACGACATGGTCCCCACTGGAACCAGCACAGTAACCGTACACTCTCTCCTTTCTCTGGTTCCATGGTGATCTCTCTTGCTCCAATTAAAGCCCAGGCTTTTTATGCACACTGGGGTCAGCTGGCTGTCAGGGTCCAAGTAAGTTGTTGCAGGATTAGGGCCACTGGCGATGCTGGAAGGAGCAGGAGTGGAACTGCTGGGTGGTAGTTGGTGCAGGCATCTGGTGGAGGATCAATCAGGACCGTGGTTAAGCTGAGCATAGGTCAGGAGCTGGGAGTCAGGTAGTGTGAGCATCTTGGCCAGAGGGTCAGGCAGAGAGGTGTGGTCAAGCAAAGCAGAGGTCAGGAGCTGGGAGTCAGGTAGCGTGAGCACTGGAGTCAAAGGGACGAATGAAAGCAGCAATCAGGAGCCGAGTGGGAGTTTGGGTGCAAAGTGGGAAGGAGAGGGGTGTCATGGAGCTGAGGCAAGGGAGGCTGTACCAGGAAGGGACCAGGCCTCTTCTCCTTATGTAGGAGTTCTGAGCACTTCCTGTCCCGCCTTCTGGGAGTCAAGTCTACCTCCAATTGGCTGGGCAGAGGAACTGGTGCTACCTGTGTGCTGCCTGGTGGGTGGAGCTACCCTGAGTTGCTGGGGCTATGGAAGTACCGATGTGCTCTCTGCTCCAGAATGCCCTCCTTGGGCTGCTTCCCTGGCTGCTAACAGAACGGTCAGAGCCCCGATGGCGCTGATGGTGGTGGGTGATCTCCTCTTCAGCATTACTTGACCATAACATCATCTCATTTAAGGCTGTAATTCCCTTCATCTGGGAGAAAAACATTGTAGCAAGGTGAGCTGAAGTTGCATCTGCTCCATAAGTCCTCTGACCCTGACTGCTGCTGCGCTCCATGAGCCCCAGATGGGGCTACAAAGGCTAGCTGGGGCACATGATAGGATGGGCGTGGTCAGGTGACCAGATACCCTCCGCTAAAAAGGTATAAGAGCTGGAAAGCTCACAGGGAAAGGCAAGGGAAGCCAAAGGGCTGTGCCTCAGGGGCAGAGACTTGCCTGGAAGGACCAGAGAAAGAGGCCAGGGAGCTTGAATGTCATTCAACAAGGCCCCAGGTTAAAAACTGTTCTGTTGAACAGGGGCCTAGACCTAGGGGTGCCCTCAGCAAGCGGCCTGAGTACTGCTAGAAAATGTTCAGAGTGGGTAGGGGAGTAAAGCAGAGCCAACACTGCCCCCACCCACTCTGAACATTTTCTAGAAGCGTTCAGGTCTCTTGCAAAGGGCCCCGCCAAGAAGGACATTTTCAGAGTCAGCAGGGGTGGAATGTTGGCCCCATCGACTCTTAAAACTTCTTTCCTGGTGGGGTTGTTGCCACTCCAGGGTGGGGACCTCATTGGGAGCCAGGGAAGCACCACAACCTTTGCAGGAAAGACCCTGTTCCCCTTAAAGGGGCATTATTGGGGCAGGATCCTGGATCCACCATAATATTGCTCAGCCACTGAGCTGAGTGTTTTCTAACTCTTGTGTTTTCTAACACAAGGCATGCAAATCCATATTTGCAGGGAGGTGTTCTCAGTTGCTGCCCTGATGCTATGGAACTCCCTTCCCCTGGAGGTTCATTTGAGCCCAAGCCTGGGCATCTTCCGAGGTGGTGCAAGACCTTTCTATTTGTTAGGGCATTTGGCTGGCAGGAATAGGGACTGGAGGGGTTGGTGGGTGTTTAGGGTAGGAGTGTGATGTGGGTAGGGGAGGGGAAAGGCTGGGGGGGTCTGGGTTTTTTTAATGCTGTTTTTATATGTATCATTTTTATTTGCTTTGTAAGCCACCCTGAACCATTTGGAAAGGGCAGGAAACTGAACCAAACTAATTAATTACATAAATAAATAAATAAAATATTCAGCCAGTGAGGCGTCAGATTCCCAGGTGCACTGAACATCTGTGGCTTTCACATCAAAGAGACACATCAAATGCTTGTAATTGTCAGTCCATGTTCTTCACCCCAAGAGGAACAGGAGTGCCAACCAGATTCTTCCATTGTTCCTGATACAAGGACATCACCTCACTCCACGTGAGGCCCAATTGGGTGAACTCTTTGCCCACAGTGTAATGACATTGCATACTACCATCAGGGGGAGATGCATGTGCTCAGAACCTTCAGAAATCATGTGTCTACATTGGGTGAGGAGGATCCTATGCTTAAATTTATGCAACTATTTGAATTCTCTGTATCTGGGAATTCTTTGTATTTTGTGTCCTGGGAGGTTCAGAAATGAATAATACGGACGCTGCAGTTGTCTTAGGTAAAAGGAACAGACAAGCAATTTTATTCTTGTGGATTGTAACACAACAGCCTAGCTAACTGCTATCTCCTGATTGCCCCCTATCTCCTCTTCCAGTGTAAAACATGGGCTGGGATGGGGCGGTCTGGATCTATTACTAACAGTAGGTACTTTGCATACCAGCTAGGATTCTTCATAAATACTTCCGTTCTCCAACTTATTGTTGGACCAATGGGCTTATGCCAACCGTCAAACCTTCTCATGGACAATCAAGCACCCACTAGAGACGGCCATGGACTAGCATATACTCATTGCTGGCTGCCCAGCACGTACAGTTCTAGGGACTCTGGGACAAGCATATGTGCATCATGGTTATTCCCTGCCTGTAGCAGGTAATCTCTTCCCAGTGGGTGAGAACAGACGTAACAGTGGCCTGCATTGGCCCAGGACTCACTTCCATGTGTGTTCTGTCTCTACCAGATGTGGGCCTGTGACTGCCCTGGGGTGGGTAGCCACTGCCACCTGCTGCAGGACACGTCCTCTGGAAAATGTTGGAAATGCATCCCAGGTCAAGGCTTGTTTACCTGGGCCAATGCGGGCCTGCGCATAGTATAGCCCTGCTGTGAGACGGGGTTCGTGGATCAGGTGGGATTCATGGAGAAGCACGCTCACCTGGCCCCACCAAACAGCTTATCGGGGAGGCCTGGAGGAGTGCACTGGGAGGCACCACAGAGGGACTTTCCAAGTGACTAGGAGTCAGCCCCATGGCAGTGAAATGGTGTTGGCTGGCACATCCCAGCCATTTGGCGTCTGGCTATGCAGCACCAAACAGCTCATGAAGGGGCTGGAGGGCCTTCCCCCCCCCCCCCCAATCAGCTGTTTGGCAGCAGTTCTTCCTGGGCCCAATAATCCTGCTGAGCAGAATTGGCCCGGGAGTCCCGTCCCTTGTGGACAGTTCCATGGCTACCCTAGGACATGTAGGCACCTGTGCTGGCAGCCCCCACCCAGGCCCAGGTTAAGAGTTGAGAGCTGCTTGTGTGGACAGCCCTCCCCACCAACTTGAGTAATGAAAGCTGTTGTTGCTCACCCTGGGGGGTGGGGGGCGGGGAAGCGCCTTGCTGCCTGCATATCTGTTTTCACCCAGTGTCTCTGGGGCATCCCTTAGTTCCCGTGTTCTCTCTCTTTCTACAGAGAATTAGCTCCATCCTTGACTTCACAACCACAGCCTCACCATCAGCACTGGGACAGCTCCCAGCATGAACCTGGCCTGCACGACCAGAAAAACTTCTCCTTCAGCTGCCTCCTGTCAACTGCCCACATTTTCAAGCCCACAGAAAGAGGCAGGGCAGGGCCCCCCAGAAATGTCTGCCCCCTTTGCTGTAGTTGGTTCTATGTACCAGCTACATAGACCTCATGGACCATGGTTTGGGAACTGCTGCTCCATATCAGCATCTCAAACAACATTGCACAAGCTACTACATAAAGTCAGGGACCTGTATTCACTGTATTTTCACCATTGACAGCAATGGAGAAAATGTAGTGACTGAACATGGGTCTCTGGATATAGTGTGCAGAGACAGAGTAGCCTAGAGGATAAGGTCTTGGACCTGAGAGACCATAGTTTAATACCAATTTTAGTCATGAACTTACTAGGTGGCTGAAGTAGGGCCCCACTTACTAGTGGGTGAGTGTATGCAGGATCAAAGCCCCAAGAAGGCTGTCACTCAAGAGTAAAACTTCTTAACAGTTTATTTCCACCCCTTAGTCCCAGGTCAGGCACCAAGCCTCTGGTCAGTCTTTGAATCCAGCACACAAGTCAGTCACATAAGGCTACGCCTAGCCAGACAACAGTCCACTGGCTAGCTATCTCCAACTCACATCCAGGCTCTCTTCAGGCCCAGACCTCCTCCCTTCCAGGCATCCAGGTCAGGCAGCCTTTCCAGGAGATGCATTCTCTTCAGTGGTCAGGAGCAGACTGACCCGTCTTCCTGGGCTGGCTTCCTTTTATACTCCAGGCCATGTCCCCAATGGCCATTTTAACTCAGTCTAATTATATGGCAGGTGCCATCTTGTGGCATTACTCTGCCACAGTGGCCTTGGGCAAATCATTCCCTCTCAGCCTCAATACCCCATGGGTAAAATGAGAACAACAATGGCCTACCTCACAGGGTTGTGGTGAGGGAAAAGTTAGATAAGGAGTGTAAAGCACTTTGAACACTGGAAGCACTATACAAATAATTAACAACAGTAATCTGCATATTACTCCATGGTTCTGCTTTGGAAGGAAGCTCTGCTGAGAGAATCAAACCTACGGCTGCCGGGATCTTTTGACAAAATTACCCTGATTCATGCAAATAATTAAGCATATGATTGAACTTCATTCAACAAGGTTCCCATGTTTAACTGATCAGTTGAATGGCAGCCTGGACCACAAGGATCAACATAAGCAATTTCCTTCTTCACATGTGTACAATGCATGTTCAAAAACACCAATGGGATTTTTAAAAACAACAACAACAACAAAACATGCCCATGCTGATAGCAAAATAAACCCAATAAATATGTTTCAGCTTCCATCCCATTATCTCAGCAAAGTAATAAAGCCTGCCATGGAGTTAAACGTTGCAAGCAATGTAAAAGAAGAAGGAGGAGAAGAAGAAGAAAATCCTATCAGAGGGTTTGAAGCAGAGTCTTCATTTTCCCCCTTCTGCTGCTGCCCAAGGTGTAAGAACTGGACGACCCACCACGAGCATGAAATTAGATATTTTGAGGGCTATTAAACACTGTGGATTTTCTCAGTCACTCCACACAAACTTCTCCAGCACAGGTGTTTCTGTAATTGTAATGCACTTTGAAAATGAATAGTGTTCAGTGGCCCACAAACTCACACTGATTTTGCAATGGCGTGCTGCTTTAGCGGGGGGCTCTAATATTGGACAGAGAAGAATACTTGCTGGCTTCAGATAGGCTGAAGATTTCATTTCCCTCTAATGCTGCCTCGGCGTAGGCTTTATCGCACTGAATTACTTTCGCTTCGTACTTAAGTCACTGAAATATCTTGGAAGCACACGGAGATCACGGGCTTTACAAAGTTTAAGGGATGATGGTTTTGTAGTAAATCAGTGTGCCACTTTGCCACCGACTTGCTGAGAGATCTTGGGTAAATCACTTTGCCACAGACTCGCGGTGAGATCTTGGGTCAATCGCTCTGGGCCAGCCTGTCTTAGGGTGAAAACAAATGGAAAAAAATCACCCAGCCAGAAAATCTTTTGTATCATGTGTGCTCCCCGCCTCTCCCAGCCCCTCTGAGGGGATAATGTTTAGATGGCCCAGCTTGGTGGATCAGCAATAACCAACCATCAGCTTGGGGGTGGGGAGGGGTTGGTACTGTGTGGTGTGGAGTGGAGCACTCTGTGCTGCAGCCTCTGCCCCTAGGTGGGGGGGACACCCTCCCCTCCCAACCATTTTCAGGGGTCCTGTTTGGAAAGGTGGCTGGGAGAGGAGTGCCCCCTCCCCACCCCCATCTCCGCTGGTGTCCCTACTGCCGGGGGTAGCAATGGTCTCTGCTGAAATTCCAGTTCCCCAGTGTTCCCTTTTCCATGTAGCAGATGTAACAACAGTTCAGTGGAAGAGGGGAGGGGGGACACCGCGTATGTCACCTCATAGAAGACTCCGCAGACACATGGTCTGGATCCTGTGAGCACTTATGGACCAGTGACTCCTAACAACTGGCTTCCCAGATATGACCAAATCATAAAAATAAAACCAACTCCAGAACAGGGAGTCAGTCACCAGGTGCGCCCTTGTTTTCCTAACATGGCAGAGGTTCCCGCCCACTATCATCGCAAGAAGATAAGACCTTAATGAGGCTGAAGTCAATGGGAGGTTTGTTATTGACTCTACAGGGAATAGGGGCGGGGCCGATGTATTTATCTCTGCGTGCATCTGTGTTTGTCTCCAAGATGAGCAAACTAGCTAAGATGAACCAACACAAACAATCCTTTGCCCAAACAAAATCCACACTAAGCCCAAAGGAAAACATTTAAAAAAACCCAAAAATGCCACAACTTTTTTTAGGGTTCAAAAATATTTGTCTTCCCTCTGTTATTTTTTTGTTTTCACGCGACTCTGATTTAAAGCCAGGCAGCAGTGTCACAAGGCTATGTCATTCTCCTCCCAGTTCAGCAGACAGCAGGGATTTCAGAAAGTCTGTTGAGTTCTCATGCTTTCAATGTTGGTAGCTCCCTTTTCAGAGAGTTGGGAAGCAGAGACAACTTTAATAGTGGGCAAGGAAGCGGCTGTACTTTTGGGTGCCCGTGCCCTTCTAGCCTGTACTGTTTGAATCTCATTACCTAAGTGTTACGTGGCTAGGAAAGGCCTTTTTTTCCCCATTAGCAGTTCTGGAGATATTTCAGCAGACAGACACAGCATTTGCCTTTAAAGGACAGCAAGGACCTAAGAAAACATTCTGGGAGGACACAAAACAAGGGCAGAGAACCCTTAAGGTGAGTACTGAGGAAAATAAATAAACATGGTAGAAGGAGAAAACCACTTCCATGATGAGACCCCCTGCACCTTGTGGCAGGTATTGGAACAAAAGTTATTAAATAGCCCTAGATAGATACCTGGGAATCCTGAGGTGGCAAAGTTCCTCGACGGGTTCAGATTGTTTCAGTGCAAATGACAAAGATTTGGCCCAACTGAATCCAATAGAAAATCCTGTCAGGAAATAAATGGCAGCAGGGTGAGGAAGGAGGGAGGAGAGGGCTTGAAGGCAATAAAGTACAGCAACGCAAATTGAAATGGAAACAGCTCCACTCTATTCAAAATGGTGGCAGATTCACTCACTTACAAGAACATAAGAACTGTGGCTTGGCTCTGCCACTCCAGGGACTAAGAGAGCCTGAAATGTGGGGGCTCTGGGAGTCGGTGCCTGACTCTCGCAGAGAGCAGATCTTATGCTGAGCTA
>QEPC01006683.1:2511232-2525591 GCA_003113815.1 Sphenodon punctatus | reverse complement strand
GGCTTGGGGGACAGGCAGGATGGTGACTCCATCAATAGTTATTGACAGTGAGGAAGGAGAGGAAGGATGAGGGGGGAAGATAAGGAGTTCAGTTTTAGCCATGTTGAGTTTGAGTTGACATTGAGACATCCAGGTAGAGATGTCAGAGAGACAGCTGGTGAGGCGAGCTTGAACAGATGGGAGAGAGCGGGAGTAGAGATAGAGTTGAGTGTCATCAGCGTAGAGGTAATATTGGAAGTCATGGGAGGCAATGAGTTTGCCTAGGAACAGGGTGTAGATAGAGAAGAGGAGCGGGCCAGGGACAGAGCCTTTGGGAACACCAACCGAGAGGGGAAAGGAGGTGGAGTTGGCAAGAGACACCTTAAAGGAATGGTCAGAGTGATAGGAGGAGAACCAGTCAAGGACGGAGCCACAGAAGCCAAGGGAGTGAAGTGAGTCCAGCAAGAGCGAGTGGTCAACAGTATTGAAGGCAGCAGAGAGGTCAAGGAGGACAGAAACGAGTAGAGGCGATTAGATTTAGCCACAAGAAGATCGTCTGTGATCTTAGCGAGAGCAGTTTCAGCGGGAAGGGGTGGGAAGCCAGATTGGAGGGGGTGAAGGGAGGAGTTGGCGGAGAGGAAGTCGAGGCAGCGGGAGTAGACAACACATTCAAGAACCTTGAGAAGCAAAAGGAAGGAGCGAGACAGGACGGTAGCTAGAAGGGTCAGAGGGGTCAAGAGTGGACTTACTAGGGATGGCTGAATAGAGAACAAGCAGAGAGCAACGGGGGGTGGGGGGTGCAGGGAATCAGGCATTCACAGTCATACAACAGGAAAACTACCAAGTAACCAAAGTACAAGAACAACTAAACAACAATAGGAACAATACAACTCACAAACACGGAGTAACTCTATCAGGCAGGCAGGTAACAACAGATGAGCAGCAACAGCAATGAGAAGGGGAAGAGTGGCTGATTTACAAACTAACAGCACTGTTAGCCAGCAACTTGCTAGTAGTCCAGGCAGCATTTAAATAGAGAAGGGGCAAACTCTACACAACTGTGGAGAGGAGTTCAGGATGCCAGGGCAACTACCATGAATGATGTGTCTATATTTAACAAGCATCCTTCCTCTGTGTAGCAGTTGGGATTCTAACACAGCCAATGTATGCAAAGATGTGATAAAGCTGTCAACAGGCTCTGAAGGTTCCTGTTTGCTGAGACTGAATCTGACTTGTATATAAAAATCACATTTCTTTTGCCCAAAGATGCTCCCACCACATCACCAAATTGATTTTTTTTCTGTGTCTAAGAGGCAGTGACATCAGAATTTCATCTGTTTGAATAAGAGGCAAACTTAAGGGAGCCTGCTTTTCTGGGCACTGCTTGGCATAATGATTTTAAAATGGGTGCACTTTAAAATAAAATAAAATAAATTTTATTTGCACTAGCCTAACGGCCATGGAAACATCCTCAACACAGAATATAAAACGAACTATACAACAATAAATCTAAACAGCTTTTAAAACTAAACTAAACATTTCATTATTATACAGGATGACCACTGACTGTAGTCGATAAAGCAACAGATCTTGCCCATAGCATATACATTCCACTCCTACGCCTGCTTCTCTCCATTGTAATTTAACCTCCTAAGTCTACGCGCTGTTGTACAAAATTTCGCTACTTGAGAAGTTGTCATTAAATTGGTCACATAAAAGAGCAAATAAAACCACCTGTTGCTTTCTCCCCTGAAATTCAGTCAAAATATTACTCCAAGGTGCTGACTCAGGTAGAAGGCTGAAAGCTTTGCGGATATTAAGCAACATTTAAAGGACGCAGGGGCTGTTGTAAGGTCCAATAAGGTATGAACTAGGGCTGAAACGAGAAATCATTTTCTTTCTCACAAAATTCTCACGAGACTCAAGAACCATTACAGAGATCTTAGGATGATCTCAATAATGGTTTGAGATCTTGGTCAAGAATTTTTCTCGATATGCTGTTTACTGTTACAGTTTACCATTATCATCTTCTGTTACTGTTTGCTGTGTACCGTGTTCTTCCTGGTAATGTACGTGTGCAAAATGGCCACCACAGCTATTCTGTGTGTGCGCAGCCCTCTTCCAAGATGGCGCTGGCAGTGTTGGCACCATTTTGGAAAATGGAAGCCATTTTGCGGATGCACATTACTGGGGTGAACAGAAAACAGTAAATGGTAAACGGTAATGGTAAAAGGCATATCGAGAAAAAATCTCGACCGAGAAAGTGTCAAGAACTAGAATTTTCTCAATTATCGATTCTTGGGAAAATAAACTACAAAAATTGTGATTCTCAGCAAGAAATGCAAGAAAATAGAGGTTGCGTTTCAGCCCTAGTATGAACTATGCTATGTAATGAATTGCTGAATAAAGAAACAAGAATCACTGAGACTTCCCTGAGACTCTGGGTTTTTGAGCCTGCTTCTGCTGCCATGGTCCCAAGAAACTGGGTCACCTTCCCACAAACTGCCATACTACGTCACACCATTGGCCTGTCTAGCCCAGTATCCTTTTTCTGACAATGGCCAACTTTGGTTGCCTCAGAAAAATGTGCAAGAGAACATAAGGTGATACCTGCTGTTCACTCCCTGCTTCTGGCGGTCAACGGTCTCATCCCTTACCAGCTTGACTACTAGCTGCTTATTCACCTGTCTTCCAAGAATATATCAGGGACAAAACTAGGTTGGAATGGGCCATGGAGCAGAAAGTAGAATGGGGTCCTCTACTCTCCTCCCAGGGAGTTTTGAAACAAACAAGGCTTGAGGAGGGGTCCGTGGCCACCGAGGGAGTGAGTGGGAAGGGATTCTAATGAGAAGCTTCCATGGGTGGCCACCACAGCCACGTAGGCAACCTCCATGCACTCCCTCTACCATGGACCGACCCTGCAAAGACTCATACGAGCAGCCGTTGGCTCGTTTCCCCCCCTCAAGCCCCACCACACTGCTCACCCTCTGCCATGACACACAGCCCCGGACACCATGGGAACATGAAGCCACAGCAGCCAGTAACCCCTTCCTGCCCAGGAGCTGCTGCAGCTGCTGACAGTCCCGGGCAACAACAGAGAAACATACTGAGCGGGACACGCAGGAAGCTGCTGTCTGAGCTGAGTTGCTGTGCTCCATGGCGCTGGCTCTTCTCTTGTGCAGCGCGCACGGTGGGGTGTTGTTGTTGTTGTTGTGCTTTGAGCCAATCTAGCAGTGTATTTTGCGAGTGTGTCCATTAAGAGCTCCCAGCCGCAGCCCCATCTGCTGGTATGTGTGACTGCCCCAGTTCGTACGGGCAGGGTATATTTGGGCCCCTGTTGCTGTGCACCTTTTTGGCTTGTCCTGCATAGAGCACTCCAGATTTTTTGGCAGTGCCCCATGAGTGGGTACGGTGTGGGTCACAGGAGCATGCATTCCCCTGCACCACCTTCACATGGAGTGTTCGGATAAGTGGCTCCTGGGTGGCCATGTGTGATGAGGAGATACTGGGCTACATGTAGACTACAGGTCTAACAAATATGTAAAGGTAAAGGTTAAACATGTATGTGAAAGCTGAGAACTGGAAACTCACTTCATGCAATGGAGAAATGCTAAGTCATGACCTTAAGCGAGTGTGTAATCAGAAAAAGCCTAAACACCTTTCCATACACTAGCCATAGGCCATTGAGCTGCAAATGGATTTCTTCCTGTGGACGTGACTAATGTGTAACCGAAATCTATCTCCCGTGTTAAGTATTTGGGGGTTTGGTGAATTTGTTTGTTTGTTTGTTTATTTGTGCTATAGCCTTTGGCTTAATAAAATTTGATCTTCTGGGACAGTGGAGAACACCATCATTTTTATGACATCCTTTCAGATATTCAAAAACTGCTATCATGCCCCCCCCCCTTAGTCATCTTTTCTTGCGCAACTAAGTTTCCCAGCCTTATTGTCAAGGACCCATGTTCCCTGGCAGCAATGGGAAAAATGCAGTGAACATGGGGCCCTGCCTTACAGTCTTCTCATGGGGTGTTAATAGACGTGCAGCCAGCATGCTGGCTACACATCCCGGGAAGGGAGGAACCACCCTGGCCGGGTCAGGTGCAGGAACAGAATAAACGTTCCTGCTGATTGACCTGGCTGGGGAAGGGGGCAGAAGAGACGCGGGTTTGGCTGGCCCCACCCCTGTGCTGCAGCCTGGCCCCGACCGTGCTGCAGTCGGACCCCCACCATGACGGTAGCCATGGCTGCCAATAATGGGCAGCCGTAGCAGCCGGCTATGGTGGCCTCCGTGCCTGTTATGCCCCACCTGGGTGGCCCTTGGGCTTGGACTGTGGGGCTGGTTCCTTCCAGGCCTACAATTCCTGGGTAGCTGCCTGCCCAGTCAGGGGCGGGTAGATGCTGCCACGCACATCTGGCAGCCCGCCAACAGACGCGTGACTAAGGCTCTGGCCCAGGTGGGCCGTAGCAGGCAGTGTCACATTTATTAACGCTCATCGTTTCCCTGTTTTCCAGACTGCAGGGACCATCGTGGAACCAAGCTGGCGACGGTTCTGCAGCCCCCGCCAAATTTTCTGCTGAGTAACTTGGAAGGATGTGGGGGGGGGGGGAGCCAGCTCCACAACCTTGAGGGGACTCCCCTAGCGCAGGAGGCCGTGGCGTTTTTCTGCTGAACAGGGTTCTTCGTTACATCTGCTGTTCCATGGCAGCTAACAGCTCGCCCTTCAGTCCCAGCCATGAAGTTTCCTTCCAGCCATTTATTACTTAAATTGATTTTAAGAACTGTAAAACGATGTCGTATCCCACATTGTTTTACTGGCCGCGATTCATTAATTATTTGAATACCCACTCGCTCAGACATAATAATGGGATATTTTCATGCTGAAGCTCTTAAAGAACACTAATTCCACCCCTCCCCCCCCCCGAGAATCAGGCTATTTTTATGTGGCCCAGAGTGAAGATTCCAACTGCCGAATAAATACAGAGAAGCTTTAATAGACCGCCTATAAATTGCGACTAATCCCTTCGCTGAGAACCAGCTACAGCCCAGGCAGTCAATGTTAATTCAGATCAAGAGGTGGGTGGGAAATCACAATAGTTAACTTAAAGAAATCCCTGGAACATCTTCTTCATAATTAATAAATGAAAAATGTTACTGCAGCTAATCAATAAAGTTGTTAGAGGGAATTGATCGGATGGGGAACTCTTTTTGTGGGTACAATTTTTCACCTCTTCAGAACTAAAGACTCCCTGGGGTGCTATCAGCCTGATAGACACTTAGGAGCCTGACCCAAAAAAAGGAAGGGGGGGGGGCGGGGAATAGAAAGACGATTAATTAAAATCTTCAGGAGTGACGTCTGCTTTGAGTTCTGGGGAAATGAAACAGATACAGGTAGTGAGATAGTTAATGTGCGGCTCATGGTGGTCAGTGTAAAATGACGAGGAGGAGGAGGAGACCATGAACTCGAGTACTGCTTCCCCTTCATAAGAGTCCGTGCTTTAACCAGACAAAAGGGGCCAAATCGATTCCTGAGGTAACTCCACAGATGACTTCCAGCCCTTACACCAGCAATGGAATTTGGCCCACTCTGGCTTCTGCTGTTTTAGCTGAGGTCGGAAGGACTGAAAGAAAAGGTTTAGATAAGCCGTGAGCCAGTCCTTACACATGCAGCTCAAGACTGGCCAGTGCGGCGTATTGGAACCACAGCTCTACACAGACAAACAACGGATAGTCCCACACTGACGGACAGACCGACCCCTGTACTTAAGTGGAGCTTCACTGAGTCAAAGGTGTTTCCACATGTAACAAGAAATCCACAGCAGTATTGGGAGTTCAAATATCCCACCCTGGTAGCTACTCGTACAGGCATGTGTGCTGTTGCATGTGCCAACAGTTATAGTACCTGCTGGAACATCTCTCCCCCCACCAGCTGATGCCTGGATGATATCATTGGTGTTCAGATTACCACAGACCAGGAGTGGGCAATCCACTTAACTCCACATAACAGTGGCCATGTGCAAGCAACGGCTATAGGCTGTCTGCACTTATGATTTCTGAAGAAGAACACACACAAACCCAACCCTCAGTGGGGGTGGGTGGGGTGAATTTGTGCCTAGAACAGGGTATCTGGCAGGCTAGCCCCTCACCCCTCCCCTGCTTTGGAAGCACAGCCCCGTGGCCCAATGGGGACAGAGGAGGGCACCTGTGGGGTTGGGGAACCAGGCAGGTAAATACCGGGATCGGCCTGGTGCCTCTTCCTCTCTCCCCTTCTGGGCCACGTGTAGGAAAACACAACACGAGAAATAGGTGTAGCAGGATTCATGTTTTGCACAACCAGACATAAGGTCCAGTGTGTGTTGGGTTCTGACAATGAGTGGCTAGCATTACGTCTGGTAATGCCTGCAGCAGGGCAGGCTAGAAGGGAGCCTGGCCCTCGAAGAACGTTAGTGCCAGCCAACGTAACATCAGTGGCTAGTCTAACAGAGGGGCTGACTGGGGCCAGCTCAGAGCTCAGTCAGGAGGAAGGTCTAGCAGGAGACAGAAGAGTAAGGAAGGACTCTGGCTCCCCAGGGCTCCAGAGAGGGAGGGCTCTGCCTCTGAGCTGGCAGTGGCTTCAGGAGGAACTGTGCCTCGACAGCAGAGCCTATGGGGAAGGCTCTGAGCCCAGCATGTAGTGAGAAGCAGAAGCTTAAGGAGAAACTCTGCTAGAGGACTAGGTAGCCCCGGAGTGAGGGCTGGAGAGCGAGAGGCAGGGAAAGGAAGTAGCAGGGCCAGGATGCAGATCCCTAGTGTGACTAGGGCTACCATACACCCCCTTTAAAAGAGGATGCTTATGAAAAATACATGGTGCAGGGCTGCACTGATTACAGTGCAGCCCTGCACCATGTATTTTTCATAAGTGCCCTCTTTTAAAGGGGAGGTATGGTAACCCTAAGTGTGACCCAGGGCAGGGCTAGGACTCCAGGTGGGAGGGCCTAGCTGGCATGCTAGGGAGGCCAGAGAGTGTAGGCCTTGGCCTGGGGGAATCTGAAGGGTGATCTCCCAGCTCCCCAGGACTCTGAGTAAGCACAGCCCAGGAGCAGCACCAACCATCTATCATGGAAGGAGCAAGTCTGAGTGAGAACTGGACCTCTCAGGTGGAGGCCTAAGTGGACATGGGACTCCTCGTTGGCTGGGTGCTAATTCCCCAAGCTGACCAGCGGCAAGGATGTCCCCAGACAACAGAGGGTGTAAGTAAGAGCAGAGATCACCTGTGCAGAAGGAACACCGTGCTGCTACAATGCCCGATAAGCTTCCATCTGTGGAAGCCTGACTCTACCGGAGTCAATGGGAGTTCTGGCACTGGACCGACTTGCAGGACAGAGGCCCATATCTGTAACCGGGTTAAGAGGGAACACATCTTATTATTACTTGTTCTCTTGTTCATGCTCTGGTCATCTCTCGCCTCGATTACGGTAACCTCCTTCTTTCTGGCCTTCCCCGGTCTCACCTTTCTCCCCTCATCTCTGTCCAAAACTCTGCTGCCAGGGTCATCTACCTCGCCAGTCGCTTCGACCGTGTGCAGCCCCTCCTCTCTTCGCTTCACTGGCTTCCCCTTCCTGAACGAATCCTGCACAAGCTCCTAGTCTTCACCTATAAAGCTCTTCACAACCTTGCTCCCCCCTACCTCTCTGCACTTATCGCCCTCCATACTCCAGCCCGTGCACTTCGCTCCTCCTCTGTCCCTTCTCTCACCCTTCCACGCCTTCCCTGCTCCCCTAAGCGCCTTCGTCCCTTCTCACTTGCTGCCCCCCATGCCTGGAACTCCCTCCCTGTCCACATCCGCCTTGCCCCCTCCCTTCATACCTTCAAATCTCTCCTTAAAACTCACCTCTTTCGCTCTGCTCTGTCTGACTCTTTATCCTGCTGAGCCACTATTCCTATACCTACGATCGGTTTACCCTTATCCTTGCAACATGGACCTGCCTGCTGTCATTCTCATCGTAACCAAGCCAAGTACGTGCACTTGAGACCTCGCATCTTCATGAATGTTAGACCCCTTGTCTCTCCCTCTGTTCCCCTTCCTATGTCTCTCCCCCAGCTCCTGTCTCTCAGATTGTAAGCCCTAGGGGCAGGGACCATGTCTATTTTATTACTTTGTAAAGTGTCAGGCACACTGCTGGCGCTATATAAATGTTTGTTAATAAAATAATAATAATAATAATAATAATAATAATACTTGTGGTAATGCAGATACTCGTGGGACTTAATGCCATAGATGGTCTTCCAGTTCTATCTAGGGGTTCCTATAGACATCAGTGACCCTCTGAGCTCTGTCTCTGCCCCAGAAAGTGTGCAATCTACACAGAGTGGACAGAAAACCGGAGAAAGGAAACATGAACTCCAGCTTAACATTAACTATAATTGTGCTGTCGTAGTCAAATTTCACCGGAGAGGGTTTTATTTTTCTCGTAGACTGGGCTTTACAAATATGCTTTTTTTTACAACCTGAAAAGAAAAAAAAAACAACTAGACCTACGCCTGCTTTTACACAAGTGTGGATATTTGAAGGAGGCAGGAATACACTCATTTAAACTAATGTTGAGCCCACATGAACCACCTACGCCCGCATTCAGCACAACACAGAGGGCGTTTTCAAACAAGCTACTACCCTGCATGGCCAATCAGGAGCAACTCATCCTACCGCCCATCTGAAGGTGGAGCGGGGGAATGTGCACTCCCATGAGCCACACTGCACCCATTCACGACGCACTGCAAAGAAATCTGGAGTGCGCCGTAAGCCAAAACATTGCATAGCAATGGGCACCCGCGCCTCCCCTGCCCATATGAACCAGGGCAGCCACCCATGCTAGCAGACCGGTCCGCCACTCACAGGCACTGTGGGCAGGGGACGCAGCCTTTGAAAGTCACAGGAACTGGACGTGGGCGCTGGGAAGCCCACGTTCACATGTCCATTTCAAAGGCCAGCCTGGCACGCTTCCCCCTCCCTCATGGGCTGTGGCAGAGGGAGTGTGGGGTGGCTGCTGCAGTGGCCACACCGAGAGCTGCCTGTTAGAATCCTTCTCCCATGCACTCCAGCTGAGTGGCTGCTCCGCGGCTGTGCCACTCGGACACCATGGGCCACCCCCCACCAGCTAAAGCCCAACCAACGCCAAGCATTTTCCAGGGGCAGTGCAAAACCTATCTAGTGGCAGTCCAGGCATTAAACAGGGTCAAGATTTGGAGTGTAGTTTTAGGGGAACTTTATATATTGATCTATTTTTTTATGCAGTTTGTATGTGTTTTTATTTTTGTATTTTAAATGTGTATTTTTTTGGTTATGTTGTTATCCACCCTGAGCCTTCATAACGCATATGCAGGAAAGGCTGCCCTTTTCCAAAATGGTGCTGACACAGCCGGCACCATTTTGGAAAAAGGCTGGACATGCGCAAAAGGGCCCTGGTGGCCGTTTTGCACATGCGTGGCGGCATCAGCGAGGCCTCAGCGGCTTGAAAAGAAGGCTTGCCGGAGTCCGGTAGGCTTCTCCCAGCCGGGCTGGCTCCAGCGTAGCCTGGAAGGCTTCTCTCCGCTCGACTGGCTCTGGAGCAACTCTGGCACCTCTACCCTCCAAGGCCTGCGGACCAGTAAGTACGCACAGGGGGTGGGGGTGGAAGCCGAGTCAAGATGGGCCCTGGGGGTTTGGGGTGTTAGGGACACAGATCCCCACCCCCACCCTCTGAGACCAGGGAATGATCCCCTTCCCATTGAAGTCAATGGGAAGATTTCCCCATTGACTTCAATGGGAAGGACCCGTTCAGAAAATTTGGAACAGAGACGGCTCAATTTTCGGATCCCTCGGTTTTAAACCGAAACAGCCATTTTCAGGCTGCTTCGGTTCAAACCATAAACGAAAGTCCCATCCCTACCACCGATGCAAATTTTTAAGGAATGCTTATGAAAAATACATGTTGCAGGGCCTACTCCTATCTCTAGCACCCAACATCCTCTTGCTCAGTGCACTTTCACATCCCCGAATAGCTCGCATGGGATGCAGACCCATG
This sequence comes from Sphenodon punctatus, assembly GCA_003113815.1. Classification (NCBI taxonomy): domain Eukaryota; kingdom Metazoa; phylum Chordata; class Lepidosauria; order Sphenodontia; family Sphenodontidae; genus Sphenodon; species Sphenodon punctatus. Next base: position 2,515,574 of record QEPC01006683.1, on the reverse strand, counting down.
GGATTCTGGGGTAGAAGAGAGGACTGGATTGCAACATCTGTTCCTCATTTTATAAGGGCTTGGGTTCAGGAGCAGAATTTTGCTGGTGGGGGTGCTGTAGCCCTGACCCCCATCTTGCCTTTCCATAATAATAATATGATTATTTTTTTTAATATAGCACCGCCCTGCCAAGGTACATGGAACGCTTTGCATAGAACAATTTAACACAACTTTTCAAAACCCTCACAACAACTCTGTGAGGTAGGTTAAGCTGATAGCATATTGTGACTGGCCCAGTATTACCTGTTTCTGGCTAAGACGAGGCTTGAACCTGGGCCTCCCCCTACCTTCTGGTCTAGGTACTGCGCACTTAGCCACTCTGCCCAGGATGGAAGCAGGGCTCGCCCCTGGCCCCAGCCTAGCTTTGTGCTTCCCTGCTACTGCTAGTCTCCAGCTCCGTTCAAGAGCAAGTAACAGAGTAGTGGCATCAGGCTGAGCAAAGACGGCTGCAGAATTTGTGGAGCCAAAAGAGAATTTTGTTTCTGTTTTTTTGCCTTTTTTAATGTACTGTTTTGGTTTTATGCATTGTAGTATTATTTAATGTGGTAAGCCGCTGCGGGCTGCTTGGAGCAGGAGGAACGGGGTAGAAAATGGTTTTATAAATTATAAATAAATAAAATAAAATAAAATGCAGGGTCCCTATGGCCCCATCAGTCTGGTGCTTCCTCACCTCAATAGGTTAGATGGAGGGCAGCAGCAGAGGGCCTGGCAGAAACAGCCCATCCTGGGGCCTCAGGAGTGCTGGGCTGGAGGCTACCAGGACTGCCCTCCCTGCTGGGCCCCATTGGACCACAGGGCCTGGCCCATAGCTCCTACTGGTCCTGCTTAATGCCAGCCCTCAGGGTGAGGGAGGAGACCCGCCAGCCTTGAGCCAGAGTTCCTCTGCTCCCTTCACAATTCTCCCCTACGAAGAACTAGGGAAAGAGAATGCTATGGAACAAATCACCACTCCTTCCGTATCTGCTTGACAGAGGCCAGGTTTCATGTCAATATGTTCTGTATTGTCCATCTCCTGGATTTTGATCTCACACTGGGTTCTGGTGAATCCCCAAACTTAAAGGAAACTGCATCTGAGTCTGGTCTCAATTTTTACTTTGTCACGAGATGCAAATCTCTCAGGGGTCAATAAGCTGTGAAGGGAATGGCTGTAAGTTATATTGCCTGGGTGTGGGGAAGATAGAGAAACACATCGGAGCAGTTAAAAGGACTATCCCTCAATCCGACATTTTTTAAACATGGGCCTATTTCATCTCTGACTGGCTCCGTCTTGATGCTGGCACAGCTTCACTGAAAAATTCAAGGCGCTGCAGCAGCATTAAGTTGAAATAATGCCATGGTGACTAGGACTCATTCATGTTAAACTAAGCCTCTTCTGGTATGTCACGGGCTGGCCTTTGGGGTGGATGAGTAGCCACAGGATTATGAGACCCACTCCCAGTGCTTGATTTGTAAAAATGAAGGAGCTCAAGCCTTCCCCGAAATCCTACCCACAGACCTGGGGTATTCAGAGGAGCCAGATTAATTTTGATGAGAGCAGCTGCTGCTGACAGCAATCAGCTGTTTAGTGGCTGAACAGTCTAACTGCTGAACAGCTGATACACGTCAGGAGAAGCAGGCTCCCTGATCATCCACTGCAGCGCTAGCACCAGCTCAGTCAGGGGAGAGAGAGGGATGGTTACGATAGGATGGAGGGTGCTGCAGACCTGAGTTCCCCAACAACCCCCGCAGCATGGAGAGTTGAAAACAAGAGAAAGCCACCTTTGTTCCTCCACCATTCCCAGGGGTGTATCTAGGTTGGAATGGGCCCTGTGTAGAGGTGGAATGGGCCCCCAACCCCTCTTCCAGTGGCTTGGGATGTGGCTGCACCAAAAAATGTGGCTCCCCACCCCAGGCTTGTTGGCTGCAGTGCAGCTATATCACCTGTCCTTATTCTCGGTATGCCTTTGAAACCATTCTGGGAAGCAAAGTCGTTCGTCTAAGAATGAGAACGGGCTGAGAATTGGCTGATTCTCAATCCGTTCTAGTGAGATTCTTGTGTGGCTGAAAACTGTGCCAAAAACCACGTAAAAAACTGGCCGAGAACGAGAATGGGTTGAGAATTGGCTGATTCTCAACCCGTTCTCACAAGATTCTCATGCGGCTGAAAACCGGCTCTGCGCATGCGCGCAATAGCCATCACGGGCATTCTGCACGGGTGTGGCTCCTGGCAGCCATTTTGCAGATGCACAGAGCAGTTTTAGGGTTCTTGAGAATCTCATGAGATTCTCGCCACGGTTGAGAAACTCTCACGTATTCTCGTGATAATGGTTTTCTGTTCTTGTTTCAGCCCTACAAATGATATCTTTTATTGAACCAACTGCTGTTGATGGAAATCAGCAAGCTTTGGGGCCACACAGGGCCGCTTCCTCAGGCATGTAGTGTAGCCAGTCAAAATTATATAAACTGAGCAAATACAGGGTGGTATATAAGGATGCAGGAAAGGGCGGGGTTAGATACCACAAGGTGACTGGGGTGGATGGGTTTATAACGATAGGGAGAAACGTGCCAGACATCTGCCACACAGCTGCATTGATCAGCGGTCTGATGCACTCAAGAACCAAGCCCTCTTTGGGTGTTTTCAGGTGGGACGGTGGCCCGCTTTGCCACGGTATTCCCCGCCTTGCCATGGGGGCCACGGTCAGGTTTGAAAGCTGCTGACTGGCTTCATCCCGGGCACCAGATGCTGACACAGGATAGATCCCAGCCGTGGTGGTGGCTAGCCTTGGCTGTGACTCAGGGAAATCCCCGAGTCACAGCCCGGGATAGGCTAGTCGCCACCATGGTTGGGATCTGGCCACTGGACCCGGAGTAAAGCAGGCTTTCACATCTGAAAGCCCGCTTTACTTACTATGAACTGGAGTGGCGGATAGGGGCCAGGCACCATGGCGGCTGTCACTGGACACCATGGGTGCCTGTCAGCTTGGGGGCGGGCCACTACATACAGTGCAGGGGTGGGGCCAGGCAGACAGACATCCATGCATTTCTCCGCCCCTCCCTGGCACGGCTGCCATCATGTTTGTTCGATGGCCGGGCCAATTCCCGACCAGAGTGACGGCTCTCTCCGTGACAGCGGTGGAAGCCGCCATATTTGAAAGCACCCTCTCTGCTTGCCTGGGGATTCTGTGTTCACTGCTAGACCACACAGTTCCTTCAAGTGTTCTTTTGACTAGCGAATAAAAATGAATTCCTTGAAGCCAGTCGCACTGTGTATAAACTCTTCAGGAAGGGGCAGTGTTAATTCTCCCATGTTTCTGCACAACACAGCTGACCTGGTTAGCTGTCAGACTTGCTTGCGAAATCGCTCTCGATGACTTGTTCATAACAGGATCGTTTGCATTAGAGCGGGATGTCTGAGCGGCCTCAGTAAGCACTGGATCAGCTTTTCCATAATTATCCAGTTACTCCTGGTGGTAAATAGACCCTAGTTTCAGATGTTTATAGGGTGATAATGACCAGAAATAGGAAGTCAGGATTTTCACTTGGCATACAAGGAATTGCCCTGGGAGTCATTTTTTAAAGAATAATAAAGTTGGTTTAAAAAATTTTAAGCCGCCTTTATTGATGTTTGGAAGTTGGTTTGGCTGCACAACCCTGCTTGTAAACGGTCTGCCTAGACTGGGAGGACAGTGTTTAAAGGGCTTGATTCTGACCACCCCCGCCCCCTTCCCCGGAGGCAATGACAATGCTTGCACCAGATTCAACTAGAGCAGGATTAGGCCCTTGCCATATAAAGACCTGCCTTCACGTGATATACTTGAAGTCCTGATCTAATATTCACACATGGAAATAGCTTTACAAAGGTGAATAGTCCCATTTCCGTCTGTGGGTACACTCACAAGCAAAAAGTTAATGGTGTAAGATTCTGTGTAAGAATGTGCACCCCACTCCCTCCCAGGGTGACCAGAAACACGACCACTTCTAGAGCTTCCCAGAGGGGTGGGGTGGACTCACTAGGCACTTATCTTTGCCCTGGGCCCCACAAATTCTAAGGCTGGGAGCATCGTGACATCACCTTGCTCCACTGGGGGACTTTAATATCCACACTGACACCCAACTTGGAGGAGCAAGGCATGAGTTCATGGCCTCCATGACAACGATGGGCCTGTCCCAAATCATCTGTGGCCCCACACATGAGGAGGGACATACACTGGATTTGGTTTTCTGCACCGGCCTTGAGGCGGGGGGTCAGTTAGTAGGAGTTAAGGGGGTAGAGCCTTTGTCATGGTCTGACCATTACCTCCTTAAGGCATGCATCCTGGCGCAT
>QEPC01006683.1:2488522-2501648 GCA_003113815.1 Sphenodon punctatus | reverse complement strand
GGGGGGGGGGGGGGGGGAGGGGCATATCATCTTACCCTTGCTCCTCCCTAGCAGATGGTCCAGGCATGCACCACAGGAATGCATAGGGCTCCTGTTGGCAGAGCTCTTTGAGGACCAAATTCAGCACAGCCGTGAAGGATGTGATTAGGCACAAATGACTTTGGGTCCCTAAACCTGGTGTAACTGAGGGCACTTTCAGACATCCCGCCCGCCCCGCATATTCTGGCTGGGGGGGATTCACAGCCAGAATACGCGCGGGGGGAGGAATGTCTGAAAGTGGCCTGAGATGAGCATTGGTTTCAGCCAGTGGCAGGTCTGGGTTCATATCCCAGTTATGAGGCCCCCTTGGGGGCAAGGAGACAGAATCTCCCTCATCGGCAGCCCTTCCAAGGGGACTCCTGGCCAGCCTTGATCTGCACTTGCAAAGGCAGTGGTGTCACCCTGGCCCCCAGAAAGTCCCCATGGCGCAATAGCAACCCTGTTGGGAAGAAAGTTTTAAGTGCAGGTGTCCTGAGCACTGTGTTTACAGCGGGTGGAGGCAAAGTGTTGGGCCAGCACCCTTCCCCCCCCAAATCTGAAAACTTCCTAAGTCTTCTTGCAAAGGACTGCCCTAGAGGCCAAGGCCCAGGCTCAACTGATCCCCCTAGGTTCATGGTAGGTAGCTAATTCCCCTGGGCTCTCAGCATATGTAACAGGCTCTTGAACACATCACTTCTCTGACTTGACCTTCAGCTTAAGCAGTGCTGAAGATACAAAAGAAATCTTTACAAATGGCTTGTGTTAAATACACTTCAACAGTGTTTTCTAATAGATGGAAAGAGATGCTGGCCACCTTGACCAAAGGAGCTGCAGTAGATAATCATCCATTTACAGCAGGGCCGAACTTAGGGGCAGGCAGCATAGGTACCTGCCTAAGGTGGCAGATTGGGGGGGGGGGGCAGATTTTGAGGAGTTAGGGGCTTCTGTTCTCACACCACGTCCGCCCGGTCATGGCACCCCTTCCCCTCGCTGCCGCTACAACTGCACTGCCTCACCCTGGAGGGGGAAACGTCCATCCTCATCTGGAGACGCCTCGTTCTGCCCGGGAGCCCCCGCAAACCCGCTCTGTGGTGCCGCCGAGCGTGGAGGAAGGGATTCTGCTTCTGTGCTGGGGGCCGCCATTGTCTCCCTCCCTGCCTCAGACGGCAGCCTGGGTGCAGCAGAACTTTGTGGGGAGGAGGGACGTCAGCCTCAGTTGCCAAGGGGCGCTAAAATCCTAAGTCCGGCCCTGATTTACGGTCCCTTCTCTTTCAAGCCTTGAATTTGATATTAACCACTGCAATAAACAAATCTTTCAACTTCCAAAGCTGGGCTGACCACCTACCTCCTGGTTATTAAAATAAATGCTCTGTTCCTACAATATGTGTTTTTCATTTCCAATGAAAATGTCATGTTTTCTTCTTACTTGTACATTTACAAAGCAATTCCCGCCCTCCTCCCCTCCCCCACCCCGACTAGGGAAGAACAATAACTTTAGTTTTCCTCTGATGCATTGTGTATTAGTCATCATCTAAATATCCTTCTCAGAGTTTGAACATTAATGAACTGATTTACAAAGGTGGTACAGGAAATCTCTCGGCTAATCTTCTGGCTCCTTGTCTGGTAGATTATTAGTCACTGCTCTATCTCTCTCAGGTAAGCGATCCAAAATCACACTGTCAATCCAGGCACAAGTCAACATGTTATCACTGCCATAGCGTTATCACTCCCAAGAACAATGGGGGTAACATAGCGACCTGCTTGCTGTGCCTTCCAAAGCACCAAGAGCTATCACTAAAGTTTATCATTTGCAATTAACTTGATCAAGCAAATCTCCTATAAATCAATCACGCCTTGGCTAATAAATAAATCTTGGATCAATTACTATCTGTAAATGTGTAGACAAGGGTCAGTACCCAAGATTTACTACTTCTCTTGCTGAATAGTAAGATCAAAAGATGAATAATGTCAGCGGCCTGGACGTCATGCATTATTTAAAACGACAGTGAGAATTTCAGAAGGCTGCCCCTCTGCTTGCAGACTGACATTTTCCGTGCTATAGGAGGAGTTTTGTTAGTGATTTTATATGCCCCTCTTATACATATATATATTATTTCCTGGAACCTTAGGACTGGTTCTCAGTACAATACCCACCAGAAGCCAGGAGACAATCTTGACTAAAAGCTTCTCCAGACATCAGAGCACTCGCAATTACTCCAGTCAGTGCCATGCTCTTAATGGCACGCAGACGCTTAGTCATTTCCTCCTTTTTGTTTTTTCTTGCTCCTCAGGGGGGTAATTGTTCTGATATTTGTCCCCTACCTTGGCATCGTCCGCAGTTCCGCTAATTCAAGGGCTACATTTCTTAATCTAACTACTAATTCCAGGAACGTAATCATGCACTTTAGTGGGCTTTGGTCATTAGAGAGTTTCCAAACATTTACTGGTTTTTTAAGATTTTTTTTTTTTAACTTCTCAGGCACCGAGGCACAGTGCATGCCAGGCCTTCAAGCAGTAAAAGAAGCCAGTTAGTTGCGGCATTATCTTGCCCTAAATAACATACCACCTTTCCTACCATGCTCCACTGTGACCCCTGTGGTCAGCCAGGAGTGCTGTCTTGTGGGTACCACCTGTCAATCTTGTTCATACGACAAGGGTGCGCAGAGAGGTGTACTTGGTCGCTGTCCCAGTGTTATGGAACACCCGTCCCCTGGAGGCCCATTGGAGCCCGATCCTGAGCATATTCTAGAGGCAGTGTAAGACCTTTCTTTTTGGCAAAGCATTTGGTAGGTGGGGATAGGGGTGGGGTTTCTTAGAGGATTTTGAATGTTTTATTAAGTTTTTAATGTTGTAAGCCACCCTGAGCTTTAGGGGAAGGGAAGGGTAGAAATTTAAATAAATAATTAAATAAAATACAATAGAACTGGAAGAGGGACCCCCAAGGGTCATCAAGTACATCCTCCCCACCCCCGCATGGGGGAAGTTCTGCCATGCCTAACCCATCCCAGATATGTGTTTCCAGCCTCTTCTTACAAATCTCCAATGCTGGAGGATCCACAGCTCCTCTAGGTAACTTGTTCCATTACCAGACTGTCCTTGAAGTCCAGAAATTTTCCCCTGAGGTTTAAATCTAACCCATCACCTCTTGTCCTGCCCTCCAGCTGTTCTCCATCTTCTTTATGGTAGCCTTTCGAGTATTGCTAGTCTGATATCCTAACCCCTCCTAGTCTTTTTTCTAAGCTGACAAAACCCAGCTCCTCCAAACTCTTCTCATATAATTTGTGCTCCAATCTCTGTTGCCTTGTTGCTCTCCTTGGCTTTACTGTGTCTTCCTGTGTCCCTCTCTGTGTTCTTAAGTATCTGGCTTTGTCTGAGATGAGATGCAGCCCCTTTGCATTTCCAGCTTACCTTTTGCACCTTCCCATTATTTCCAATTGGCATTCCCTGTCTTTTAGTAGGTCCCGTGCTCAGCTGCTTTTCCTGTGAGGTAACCAGGAAATAAAAGCAACTGGGGCTTCAGTACTTCTGCCTCTCTGAATCCTCTCAAAGCAGGACTTTGTTCCCCTACAGGAGTGACATAATAGGATTCAGCAGCCAAAGCAGGATTGTCCCAACTTAATAGATATGCTGCTCCTGAGGTGCCTTAGTGAATAATCAATTGACTGAAACTTTTATGGCTGCCTATATGTGAAATAATACTTCTTCCCAATTCCAGACCTTTCTGCTCCTTTGTTTTTTGTCAGTCTGGTTACAGGCCAGAGACTGAATGGTAACCGCAGGTCCCCTGGACAGAGTATCCCGCCAGAATTGGTCCCGACAACCCATCTAGCCAGGTCTCCATCACACAGACGAGGTCAGCAGCCCACTCCAAGATGGAATAATACATTATGGAGGATTTATTAGCTACTGACCTCGCGTTGAACAGCAGCAGCGGACAGGGTCACCTGAGACCATGCCCTTATGGTTATCTGAGCTGTGGGGGAGGGGAGTTGAGTGGGGCATAGGCACCAAGTACCTGGACTTGATGTTCTGCACTGACCTTGAGGTAGGGGGTCCGATGATAGGAGGCGTAGTATGTACAACTTAGCCGTGGTTGGACCATTATCTCCTGTGGGCTTGCATCCCAGTGTGCCTGCCTGACCGTGGGAATGCAGGGCCGATTAAGATGGTCTGCCCCAGAGACTTATGGAACCAGACCAGTTCTGGAATGCTCTGGGGGATTTGTTTGTAGATCTCAACAGCCACTGCATCAACGACCTCGTGGCCTTCTGGAATGGTTGGCTAGCTGAGCCCGTTGATTAGGTAACTCCATGGAGGCCACTCCCAGCGTTTCACCATTACAGGTCCCCACAGTTCACGGAGGACCTGGGGCGGCTGAAGCGTGAGGGTAGGAGGTTGGAGCGACGGTGATGCCGTACTTGCACTCAAGATGATCGATTACGGCATAGAGCATTTTTGAGGGTCTATGCTGTGGCTGTGTGGGCAGTAAAGAAGAGGTTCTACACTCATAGCGTCCACTCAGTCCAGCCCAGTCGTGCAAGGTCTGGTCAGTCCAGTCTGTCTCCACCTGGAATTGGACTCGTCCAAGGCCCGCTGTGACATGTTTCTGGAGTACTTTATGGACAAAATTGCTCACATTGAGCATGACTTTTACTCCACCATTTCAGAAGCAGTGGCGGAGTCAGAGGTTAGGAATGCCCTGTCTGATCTGAGTTCATGGGATGAATTTCAATTAGTGACACCGGCTGATGCAGTGGATGTGCTGGGTTCTGTTTGAGCCACCACTTGCGAATTAGAACCGTACCCATCCTGGTTGGTTAAGGCCACCAGGGAGATGTTAGGACCAATATTGGTCATGGTGATCATCCCCTCCCTTCAGGAGGGTCATGTGCCAGAATGCCTGAAGGGGGCTGTGGTCCGGCCACTGCTCAAGAAACCATCTCTTGATACTAGTGCTCTGGCAAACTACCATCTGGTCTCTAACCTTCACTGAACGAGTTGTGGCTTGTCAGTTGCAGGCCCATCTGGACCACACCAGTTTTCTTGATCCCATGCAGTCTAGCTTTCATCTGGGTTATGGCATGGAGACTGTGCTTGTGGTCTTAGTGAACGACCTGCTGGTAGAGCTAGATAGGGGTTGCGCGCGCACCTGGGACCTCACATCCTCGTGAATGTTCACTCATCTCTCCCTCTGTTCCCCTTCCTTCATCTCTCCCCACCCCCCGTCTCTCAGATTGTAAGCCCTAGGGCAGGGACCGTGTCTATTCAATTACTTTGTAAAGCACCAGGTACATTGTTGGCGCTATATAAATGCTTGTTAATAAATAATAATGTTATTTATTAATTTATTATTATTATTATTATTATTATTAAATAAAATAATAATAATAATAATAATAATAATAAATTAATTAATTCATGTTTTACTTTATTTAATGTTTTATTATTGTTGTAAGCTGCCCCGAGTCCCTTTGTGGGGAGAGGGACAGGATAAAAATATAGAAATAAATAAATAAACTCTGGGTGCTGTTGTTTCACTCAGAGCACATTCATATGATGTGCTAAGTGTTCAGTTTTCATTGGAACTGGGCTTTTCAATCGAAAATTGAAACAGATGAAATTCTGTTCCGATTTAAAACTGTAGCGATTTTGCCCACATGCAAAATGGTCACAACCTTACCTGACCGCACAAGCTCAAAATAGCTGCTGCTGTACATCAAAATGGCGGGGGCCGTATGCCAGTGGCCATTTTGCACATGTACAGTATGGCCGCGGTCATTTTGTGCATTTGTCTTTTTGTGCACTCTGATCAAAAACGTTTTCCAGTCAGAATTACGACTGAAATATTGCCCGACATTCCATTTTCTCTTAACTGTTTCATGAAAATGGAATGGCTGGTTTGAACCAGCCCTAGCGTTAACCCTCCAGGGAAAACTACCCCTGCATACTTTCCCCAGGGGTAAAATTGTTTTATCTGGCTGCCTTAACACCCCCGATGCACTTTTCAGTGCCTCGCAGGTGCAGAAATAGAGGATTTGGTAAATGAAGGTTAAAAAAATAAATCTATGAATGATGTTCTATTCTTCACCTACCTCAGAAAGACTTTCTGAGGAGAGATGGTTGTTGGTGAGCTACCATCTCCCTTGGAACCAAAGGTCATGCCTTCTGCACTTTTGTAGAACCACTGATTGGCAAACCTACAAAGGCCGTGGGTCCAGGGTCCAAGTGTAGCTGGGATAAGCCCATACCCACCAAACCACATAGCTCTTGTCCAGTCATGACAGGTGCTCCCAACACAGGTGACTCCTTTTCCCTTTATGCCTGGACTTTAAATGCCACACAATCGATCCTGTCTTTCTTTAAGGACCCATTGGCCTTCTACTGGTCCTCTCTGTCCTGTAGCAGCCACCAGTTGGACCACAATCTCCAGTCATTTCCACCAGGTTGCCACCAAAGAACTGCTTCACCAACCCCCCATTGGGGATTTGAAAAGTCAGCCTCCCAGACATTTTTCTACAGCTGCACCCAGAAAGACTTCTTCCCAGCTGGATCCGGCCCTTTTTTGTGCTATAGTTCTGCCCGAAGGCACTGGGTTAAAAATGGGAACTCTCCATTCTTGTTAGACAAGAGGGATTTCTTTTCATTTATGAGAACATTCTATAAGACTCCACCAGCCTTGAACCGAGATCACTGGGGGTTCAACAGCGGGTGCCTTGATGACATTGTCACCAGGGAACTGTTTACAGAACAAACAAAAAAGACAAGGGATCAAGTGTAGCGCAAAGAGAATGCAAGACCAAAAGAAAACAAGTGGCTACCACAAAACTACTTAATACAAAGTATATAGAAACCAATTATACATTCATCAATAAAAATATGGGGAAATGCTGTATATAGTACAAATAATATCAATATGTACATAAAATATAACACATAAACCCTATGTGTTTTGGGTGGAAAACCCTTCTACAGGGGCATATGGAAACGTAGAACCTTTATTAATATCCAATTGCAAAGAACAAAAGGTGGCGAATTAGGAAGCCAGAAGACTGAATCTCCCAATATATTGAGGAAGAATTCCAAATATCAAAATCTCTCTGAAGAGAAAAGCTTTCATTCTCTGGTCTTTTAAGGCTGTTAAAATGACCAGAGAATGAGAGCTTTTCTCTTCAGAGAGATTTTGATATTTGGAATTCTTCCTCAATATATTGGGAGATTCAACCGTTTCTGATTTGTTGGGTTATGAATATATGGCCGATGAGACTAGACATTTGCACAGCAGAGGGTTTCAGTCTTCTGGCTTGCTAATTAATAAAGATTAATAAAGATTCTATGTTTCCATATGCCCCTGTAGAAGGGTTTTCCACCCCTGAAACGCGTAGGGTTAGTGTGTTATATTTTATGTACATATTGATATTATTTGTAATATATACAGCATTTTCCGATATTTGTATTAATGAATTTATAATTGGTTTCTATATACTTTGTATTAAATTGTTTTGTGGTAGCCACTTGTTTTCTTTTGGTCTTGCATTCTCTTTGTGCTACACTTGATCCCTTGTCTTTTTTGTTTGTTCTGTAAACGGTTCCCTGGTGACAATGTCATCAATGAACCCAGTGTTGAACCCCCAATGGTCTCGGTTCAAGGCTGGTGGAGTCTTATAGAAAACCAATACCCAGACCAATATCCATTCTCTCACACCAAGTGGATGGATGGTGCTGCTGCCTACTTGCCTCTTTCCCTTTCTCCCACGTACACCACCACCACCTGGGGTGCGGTAGTGTCTGCAAGTTGAGACTTTGGTTGCTACTGCTGCTGAAAGAGCCCCTCTCTGGCAGACCAGAAAATAAAACACGTGCAAATCCTGCCCTTCCTAGGGTGCTGCTGTCTGCAAGTTGAGAACCCTGGCATGTCTCTGGGTGCTGCTGCTTCTGCCTGACTGCCTGCTGGCGCCTGTCTGCCTGCCAGCCTGCTCCTTCTCTGCCACCTGCTGATGCAAGAGCCCCCCTCTCTCTCTGGCAGACTATAAAATAAGACACGTGCAAATCCTGCTCCTCCGCTGCCACCCACCGATGCCCGGCCCGCTGCTCGTGCTTGACTGCCCACCCACCCGCACACCAGCAAGCTCGCTCTAAAGGATAGTAATCTTCTTGTCCTCAAAGTTATATGGAAAAATTAATACATAAAAACAAATTGTACAAACCTGGCAGTGGCGCCTCCTCTGCCGAGGAGCCCACCTCTGCCACCTCATAAGATGGTCCACCCTGGGCCTCCATGATTTGTTCCTCCTCCACCTCAGGTTCTTCTTCCTACCAGTACTGCTTTCTTCACCTTTCATCCTCAGATTCCTTGCACAGACACATACAACCCCCCCCACACACACACACAGCTAGCCACAACAGATCAGACACACACAAGTTCACAGCCAAGCAGCCACACACAGACACCACACAGCCAATCGAACTACTGTTTCCTATCAATAATGAAAATGTTACCAAAACCAAAATCTTTGTTTGAAACCAAAATGACATTGTCATTATAATGGCAATGATAAAATGACACATTTAAATAACGACAATGATAACGAAAAACGACATGGGGCCCTCGTGCACATCCCTACTTTACAGTCTGGGACTTGACCCTAAACCAGGCGGCTGTCATGATGTGTATCACGGAGACCTGGCTGGACACTGAGTTGGGCCCAATTCTGACTGACTTTGCTCCAGATGGGTTCTCCATGCAGCATTAACCATGGCTAGAGGGACGGGAGGGTGCGGGGGCGGTGTAACCATTGTTTTTAGGGACACTTGGTCCATTTGGAAATATCTGGTGCAAACTCCATCTGGAATAGAGGGTCTTCATCGCGCGGTTGATTTGGCCAGAGACGGATTGGGACTGCTGCTTGTACCTTCCCATACAGCAGCATCTCTACTTGCTCTAGCTGACCTGGTGTCAGAGGTGGTCTTGTGGTCCCCGAGGCTGGTGGTCTTAGGGGACTTCAATATACACGCTGATACCAGTTTTAAGAGGGTGGAACAAGAGTTCATGGCCACCATGGCAACTATGGGCCTGTCTCAAGTGGTATGTGTCCCAACTCATGAAGGGGGGCATACTCTGGATTTGGTATTTTGCGCTGGCCTTGAGGCAGGTTGTGTGTGTGTCTTTTAGTGGGAGATGTGTCAACAACAATGCCCTTGTCATGGACAGACCATTATCTCCTATGGGCCAGTCTCTCCTGGCAGGGTGTGAAGCCTGTTTGTTTGGTTAACCTCCGGAGACGTATGGAATCTGAGCAGTTCTGGAATACTCTGGGGGATATACCTTCCGACCTCAATGGCTGACCGCTTGATGACCTTGTTGCCCTTTGGAGCACCTTGCTAGCTGAGGCCATTGACTGGACGGCTCCCAGGCGATGCAGGGCCCCATAGTTCACGGAAGACCTGCATTGGCTGAAGCAGGAGGGGAGACGGTAAGAGCGATGGTGGCATCGTACTCGTACTGAAGCCGACTGGTTGAGACACAGAGCTGCTTTAAAAGCCTATGCCATGGCTATGCAGGCACCAAAGAAACGTTTCTTTGCTACCCTCATATCATCTGCAAAGTCTCGTTCTGCTGAGCTTTTCCAGGCGGTGAAGGGTTTAGTCCATCCAGCCTATCTCTGCCCGGAACTGGAATCTTCCAGTGTTCACTGTGACCCATTTATTGACTATTTTGCGGATACAATTGCTTGTATCCACCACAACTTTGATGCTGTGCTTGATGCGCTTGATGCAGTGGGCGTATCTGGTGTTATGGATGCCCCGTCTTGTCCAGTTTTGTGGGATGGGTTTCAGCAGGTGTCGTCTGCTGATACGGTGGAGATGTTGGGGGGCAGTGAGGGTCACAACTTGCGAACTCAACCCATGCTCATCCTGGCTGGTCAAGGCCTGCCGGGAGACACTGGGGTCATTGCTGGCAGGGGTTGTCAATAGCTCCCTTATGGACAGCAAGATCTCGGGGTGCCTGAGGAGGCTGTGGTGCAACCTTTGCTCAAGAAGCCATCTCTTGCTGTTGACTCCCTGGCCAGTTATCAGTCAGTCTCTAAACTTCCCTTTTTAGGGAAGGTTATTGAATGGGTGGTGGCACAGCAGCTCCAGGGGCATCTGGACCGCATTAGTTTCCTTGATCCCTCGCAGTTCGGCTTCTGTCTGGGTTATGGCACGGAGACTGCGCTTGTGGCCTTGGTCAATGATCTGCACTATGAGTTGGACTGAGGTCGGTCCACTCTTGATTTTATTAAATCTATCAGTGGCTTTTGATACAGTTAGCCATGAGATGCTGGTGACTCACCTGCGGGACCATGCTGGGGTGGGTGGAATTGTTCTTGAATAGTTCCAGTTTCCTGGCTGGAAGAACACAGCATGTGATACTGGGAGACTTTTCATCATCTCCCTGGGATCTCACATGTGGAGTTCTGCAGGAATCCATTATGTCCCGTCTCCTTGTTCAACGTGTACATGCAGCCTTTGGGTGAGATCGTGAGAGGGTTTGAAGTTCGGTGTCATCAATATGCTGATGACACCCAGCTTTACCTCTTGTTTTCATCTGACCCAGGCCCTGCAGTCTCAGTGTTTACCTGGTGTCTGGTTGCAGTGAGAGATTGGATGAGGGCAAGCCACCTGAAGCTGAATCCCAATAAGATAGAGGTGATGCTGGTGGGAAGGGGGTGAGGGGGTGGAGGCCCCCATCATTGATGGGGTGCGCACCTCCCTGGTCCCTCAGGTTTAAAGTCTGGGTGTACTCCTCGATTCACAGCTCCTCCTGGATGCCCAGGTGGCGGCTGTGGCTAGGAGTGCATTTTGGAAATTACATCTGGTCCTTTGTCTTTGGCTTTATATCTCAGGCTCCGATCTTGCCACCATCGTCCATGCATTCATCACCTCAAGACTGGACTACAGCAACACACTCTACATGGAGCTACCTTTGGTGATGACCTGGAGACTGCAGCTGGTGCAGAATGTGGTGACCTGTCTCCTGGTGGGGATAGGTTGCCGTGAGCACATACACCCAGTGCTCTGTTCTCTGCACTGGCTGCCTATAGTCTTCCGGGCCTGATTCAAGCTGTTGGCTATTACCTTTAAAGCCGACCCTGCTTACCTGTGGGACCACCTCATCCCTCGTGATGATCCCTGGATCGACCCCTGCGGTCGGCCAGGAGCACCCTTTTGGAGATCCCCTGGGTATCCTGGGTGGCACTGTTTGAGAGGGTGTTCTTGGTGTCCGCACCAAAGCTGTGGAACTTTCTCCCAGCAGAGGTCTGCCTTTCTCTGGACCGCCCCTCCTTCTGTAGACAGTGCAAAATCTGGCTGTTTTGCCAGGTGTTTGGTGGTGGTGGAATGAGTAGTAGTGGGTGGTTTTTTTGGGGAGGGGGGGGAGTGTTATTTATTTGGGCTTTATTTGTTTCTGAGATTTTTTATATTTGATATTGTAGTTTATAACTTTGTATTTATGTTTTTATTGTTTACTGTTAGCTGCCCCAAGCTACCATTGGGCAGGAGGGGGCGGGTTATAAATAAATAAATAAATAAATAAATAAATGATTTTGCTTGCTTCCTGGCTGACAATGACCCAGCACCCTGACCTGACATCTCTACAGGGGAAGACTCAGTTTCTCTGGTTCAGCCAAGAACACTCTTGGCAAACTGGAGAATCTAGAGTTGGCCATGTCAGAAAGGTGGTGGGCCGTAAGGGCCTTGTCGCACCCCTTCTGAAATGGCCCCACTGCTATGGAGTTTGATGACATCACGATGCTCTTAAAGGGGCAGGGCTATATTAGAAAGGGGTGTGACAGTCTCCTTGCCACGCCCCCTTTCTGATGTGATCCTATCCCCTACGGAGCATCATGCTTTCACAATGCTCCCTATGGGGTGGGATTACAGCAGAAAAAGGCATAACAGCCCCTTTGTCCTGCCCTGGTTGGCATGGCCCATCTCATCTGTGTGAAAGCCCAGAGGGAGCTGGTAACTCTAGGCCTGACCCAAATACCTAATACCCTCTTCCCATGAGGAGGAACCTCTTTGTGGAATCACATTTCAGAGGGGATTCTCAGAGTTACCTCAGAGTCACTGTGAAAGCCCTGCCAGCATGGCTCCACTGAAAACATACTACAGGGCAAACCCATGTGTGGCAAAGCCTAACCTGCCCTGGATGGCAGGGGGTGTTGGAGAACTCTGCTAGTTGTAAAAATAGAGCTGAAACAAATAGTAAATTTATTACCCATAGTTAATATATGCAATTCTGGATAGTTTGGTGGTTGTCCGGCTGTTAACCAATTAGCACAATGACTAACCGACAAACTGAATAACTGGATAATACCATAACAGTTAACCAGTTTATTACCATTATTGTTTTACTGCATTACCACATAGCTGAACATTACTATTACTAGTCTGAAACCAGTAAAACAGTATGGGCAAACAATAAATTTATTTTATTTATTTATTTCGTTATATTTATATGCCGCCCCCCCATGCCTACAACAACAACAACAACAACATGCCCCCCATGCCTACGGCATCTCAACAATAAACAGCAATATGACAAGCTGAGCACTGTGGTATTATGAGGTAACACAGTAAATCGGTAAAACCGTTAACCAGTTGAATAGCTGAACACAAAACGGATACTGTTCAGTAACCGTTCCTTGCTGGAGAGGATCAGATACCGTTGATCTGTTCAGTTACCAAGGTGTCTGGGGGTGGATAACTGTTTCAGCTCTAGTGAAGAACTCTATTAAGTCTGCCCACTGGAAGCCATCAACATAGCACAATAATGTATTGGCCAGAGTCAGACAAAAGGACAGGAACTATGCTTTGTATTCATGAGCACTACCTACTGGCTCCAAACCTATTAATTGTTTCCATATCTGCATGCCTGGTTCATTCCTGGAACACCAAAGGGGCTCCATGGAGCTTTCTCTCTAACACTCCCTACTGTCACCTGTGGTGTCCACCACCGCCAGCAACCTGTTATGAGTGGTCTCCAACAGGACACAAAGATGACATCTTCCAGCCAGAAGCCCCCAGCAGCCTTTGCAGCCCCCAGCAGCCTTTGCAGCCCCCAGCAGCC
>QEPC01006683.1:2456643-2484545 GCA_003113815.1 Sphenodon punctatus | reverse complement strand
CGCACCTGAGACTTCGCATCCGCCTGAATGTTTGTTTGTCTTCTCCCATGTCTCTCCCGCTGTCCCCTCTCCTTGTCTCCCCCTCCTTGTCTTTTAGATTGTACGCCACAGGCAGGGACCGCATCTGATTGTATGTTCTGTATAGCGCCAGGTTGTTACTGGCGCTTTATAAATGTTTAATAATAATAATAATAATAATAAGAAGAAGAGCAATGGACCGCAATTAGCACCGGATGCAGAGACGCTATCCACTGGCCAGAACAGTGCCAGACCCCAGTTAGCACTGGGCACAGAGATGCCGTCCACCAGCCTGAATGACACCAGGGCACATTTAGCGCTGGCACTGCGCTATGTACTTCAGCCTTGGCCCACAAGGACCCACCCTGGGAACAAAGGGGGAGGGGCAGGAAACTCCTAGAACTTATTCTTCCCTAGATTACACATTCCATCTTTGGCTTGCCAGCTGTGCAGTTCTCCTTCACCAGCTTGCCTTCGTTTACCCTGGAACTAAAGCTGCAACTGGGCAACCGGCAAGTCAGGTAACCCATTGAATCTGAGGTGCCTAACTCGTCCTAGTTGCATTCAGGCACCAATTGGTACCTGAACACAACCCAGTAGGATACCTGACTCCTCAAGCTGACTCACCTCACTGCTGGGCTGCTGCTCCTCCCGTCCGGTTACTGTTTATTTCTTACCATTACCATTTTACGGCATTACCGCATAACTGAACATTACTGTTCAGCTGAGCTTGGGACTTCCCCGCTCAGCTTTTTAGAGGGGGAGGAGCAAGGAAGCCTCTTTCCACTTGTGTGTACACCCCTTATGGGCCCCCCATTCCCAGGGGGACCCATATCAGGCAGGGGTATGCATGGATCCTGAAAGCACCCCCCATTTTGCTCCTGTAATCTGCCTCCCGTTCAGACCTTCTGCCGTAATCCCCCTCATGGAAACTGACCCTGGCTTAAGACTGACTCCAGGTTTGGACTTACTCTTTTTCTGGTGGGTGCTTACCTAGAACCTGGGCCTTGCTTGGGCTCCCTTCGGACACATGCCTGGCCTCCTGTCTTACACCTACACCCAGCAGGCACCGCTGAAAAGCAAGCAATACCGCTCATACCCATCACCCAAATCTCTTTCCCCTCAGGCTAGCTGACTGTATTAAAGCAGCTGTTTTGAAGAGTTCTGGAGGAGGCCAGGCCCCTTTGCTGCCGGAATGTATAATGAATAAAACCAAACTCTTTCTGGATTTAGTTTTATTCTCAAGCATGAATAAAATTTTAAGGGTCCCTCAGGCTTCATTAATATGTTCATTAATGTTATCGGACTCGCTCCTATTACTCTCTTGTCTTTGTGGCTAAAACCCAGCAGGATGGTAAACAGATCCTTGTAACCTCTTAACGTCGCAGTAACCTCGGTCCTCAGGCTCCTAGCAGCTTTCAGGATCTGAAAACATTCCAAGAGGAGAAAGTAGCTGTAATGATTAATTTTGTTAGCCAGCATTGTTATGAACTGGTTACAGGGGAAGGGCCAGTCCCTTAGAACACTTATTTGTGATGCCTGGCATGAAGCCACGTGAAAGCCAGCCGGTCTGGTGGGTGAGGGGGTTCCCTGGAGCTTTAACGTTGGCACTGAGGGAAAAGGGGTGTCCTTCCCTGGCAAAACCCCAGCTGCTAGAACAGTTCCTGGAAGCTGTGCGCAACTAGGAGTAATTGAGCCACCTTGAGGTGTAGCACTTCAATGTATATGACAACTGAGGTAATTCACGCGAACAGACTAACCTCTGCCTGGGATACTTACTGCAGTGAGGATCCACTTGGCCGGCATTCATACTTTGCAGAGTAATTCCCCAAGAGGCGCTTACCCCATGTGAGCGATGGAGGGGTGGGAGGGATGGGAGTCTTTTTATATATATTTAAATGGTTTTTTGTTGTTGTTAATGACGCCATCGTTCTTCTTTCGGAAGCTGCCTTGAGCCCCAGGCGGATATTTAAAATTAAATACAAATGCAAACATTTAAGCCCCACCTCTTAGGGAACACCATGTTCTCATAACACCCTATGGATGAAGTGACCACCTTAGCCCTGTGACATCGTCGTGGTGCTCTGTGGTGAGGGCGGAGCTGCATCCAACCAGGGCGCGGGCCCAATGCCGTTGGGCTCAATCCCAACCCTCTAGGCCAAGCAGAGTTCTAAAACAAGTGGCGTTGGGGTTATGATTCCAACTGATATTGGATACACTTTGTATATTATCTTTGTTGCTGTCCGGGGGTGGGGGGTGGGGTCACAGGATTGTATGAAATAGTGTCACAGAGGCAAAAAGTTTGGGAATCAATACTCAAAATGTTGGGGGCTGCAGCACCATGATACCCGGGAACTCCTTCCAAACAGTCGTGGATCTCATATCTCTACCAAAAATGAAAGATTTTAAGTTTTAGAAGCAAAATGCTGAGGAGTAAGTCTTCAAATGGGTTTCATCTTTAAGCCAGCTTCCTAGCGCTGATTGAGCTGTCTGCTGCCTCATCAGCATAAGAGCAAAAAGACCCCACAAGCCTCTCAACATCACTTATCTTCTCCCCCTCTCCCCTGCCAAACAATGCTGCCCTGGTTCATATATTTTTCATTTCAGTTGAGGGTACAGTGTCAGCTGATGACCTTTGTCACACCCCAGTGCTTTCTGGGATGTAAATTAAGGGCATTTTCCTTCCATCTGGACAGATAAGATGCACTGTACTTGAGTGTCGCGAAGTCAGTATTTATTGTAAGCTCACTGCTACTCTCAGGAGGTGGCTGCAGATAATGCTGTCGTTAGACGCTCAGGAGGGGGAAAAAACGCTTTGTAAAATTGTGTAAAGTATGCAGAAGACTCAGAATCCGATAATGTCTGCCTGAGAGGACTGTACTCCTGTAAACAGGGCTTAGAAAACAGCGCCCACTGCTTCTCTACAGGAGTATTGATTTTTGGTAGTGGAAGGGGTCATATTCAAATTGCTGGCACAAAGAGCAGCTGCTTCTCCTCAACTTGGGACCATTTGACAAGGAACAAAGTCCTGAAGAGTTAGGGAGAGAGAGGAAAGTGAAGAAAGACACAGAACCACTGACTCCTTACATTTCCTGCGGTTGTAGCCAGTGGAGTCCCTCTTAGCCAGTGTGGCGTAGTGGATAAGGTGCCAGACGTGGACCTGGGAGACCAGAGTTCAAATCTTGCCCTAGCTGGGAACTCACTGAGTGACCTTGGGCAAGTCACAATCTCTCAGCTTCAGTTTCTCATCTGTAAAATGGGAATATATGTGTGTGTCTGCCTTTCTCTCTGTGTTCCTCTCATCCTTGTCCATTGTGGATTGTAAGCCCACCAAGCATGGACCTGTCTCCAAAAAACTGTGACTGTAAAGTGCTGCATATGCCTACTAGCACTATAGAAATGATAAATACTACTAGTAGTGGGTTTTTGGCTAATAATAAACCTGGTTCCATTGTGCACAGATGATAAAAATTCCTCAAAGGTTCCTGTGAGCCCAGTTCTTCAACCCCTTACTCAGAAGAGCCAATGAGAAGCATCAACATGTGAATGAGGATGGCAGCATCCAGCTAGAAAATAAAGCTCTACTCCACCTGCACCCAGCAAGGAAGTCACTTGGGGTTTATTTCACAAGCTATTTGGATGGAGTCTGAGAGAGGAACCATCTCCAGTGGTTGCAGAGACCCTTGAGTGAAGCTGCTCAGAAAATGCTAGGGAGAAAGGATGAGTGGGAGAGTGAGATTAGGGGGTGAGTGAGAATACCATCACCCCAGAGTGCATGTGTGTGTGTGTGTGGGGGGGATTTACGAGCTGCGAGGTAGGGGGGGATTTGGGGTGTGGGTATATGGGAAGGACTGATGGAAGGGATTCCCCTGGTGAGAGTGACAGGAGTGGGAGGGTCACCCTGGCCCCTGCCGTGAACAATTCTGTTGAGGTGGGCTTTTAGTGGCCAGAAATAGGGACTAGGGGATGGGGATACATTTTTAAAATTGTTTTTGGACAGCTTGGTTAATATATATGGGTTTACTGCAACCTGCCCCAAGCCTGTGATCTTTGGGAGAGGGCAGAATAAAAATGTAAATAAATAATAAATGTAGGAAAACAATATGCCATTCATTTCTCTCTCTCAGTGTCTTCCCTTCTCCTGACAATAAACCCAAGCTGGCTCCGACTGCAGCTGGGGAAGGGCGGTGTTGGAGGTGGCATGGCCCCTCCCACTGCGCCCGGGGTGCAGGAAACAGTCCCCAGGGTCCAAATTAAAAAGGAGCCTGTCCCTTTCACTCCAGGCCCCTCCTCCCCACCACATTGGGTCCTTTTACATGGATCGCACCCATGCCTCTGCTCTGCCTCACCCGTTTAAAGATGACCTACCAGATGTGCAGGCGGAGCAGAGGTGGAGCAGGCCATCCAAACCTGGGGTACCAGCCAGAGGCAGAGCTGCAGTCTGTTTACCGCAGCTCTGCTCCCAGGTGGGGGTTGCTGTGGGCAACACCATAGATCTGCGGGTGGCAGCCTAGAGTGGCAACTGATCCACCCACAGCTCTATGGTGTGGGGGAAGAGGGGAGCCGTGCAGGCCGCAATCGGGTAGACGAAGGAGTGTACCACGGGAGCAGGTCCGCGGGTGCACCGTCTAAAGACACCCAATGTGCATAGCTGATTAGGGGCAGGGCGGTCCTCCTACCTCACTTTGCATTGGTGCTAATCCTTTGGCCAAAGCCCTGAGGTGTTTTGCATCTACTTCATTGGGAGCCGGATCCAGTCTTGTTACCACTCTTAACACCACTCTCGTGTGCTCATTCTGCACATGAGGTTTCACATCTCAAAGCTGCTCTCCTGTTGCTTCTGAAGCCCCTGGGAAAAAACAAACCACCCCTCATTTATTTCAAGGGGCGACAGGGCTGTTGGGCCTTTGCTATCCCAACCAAGCCCCCTTTGCATTGTACACCACAGTGCTGCATCCTCATCCTGAAGGCTGGGCATCCAGCATAGTGCCTGCGTGGGGCTACACGGAAGCAACTCCCATGTTGGGGGGCCTGGCAATGGTAAATGCCCATGGGGAGGAGCCCGTGGGTCCAGCAGTAGCAACTCTCTGTCGTACGAGGAACCTAAGACAAGACAGCTTTCCAGGAGGACACTCTAATTTTGTCCTCTCTTCTGTTCATGCTGCTGTTTCTCAGGTGCTGGAGTCATGAGGCCTCCTGAAGGGGCAGGCTCTACACACCACTCCTTGCACAAAGAGGAGCAGAGGGCTCTAGGCTACTTGCTAAATAAAGGTGCCATTCCCCCTCACTAAGGCAGCGCTCCTAGCATCATTTGGTTGCTGCCGTCTGTCTGCTGACTGCATTCTGGCCATTGATATTGAAAACGTGTCGTTTATTCTCTTGCACATGTAGGAAAACAGCCCTATAGAGAGAGACCATTTGTTACAGAAACAGATGTTGCATTAAGTAACAGCATCCTCATTGGCATGCCATGTACAACTGCAGAGACAACCAATTACTCAGTTTCTGCACAGCCCTCTGCAAGACAGAGCATGCCGAGCTAAGCCGTCGCTTTATCCAGTGCTGCTGTCAGAATTGCCAGGATCCTCTGGCATTTCAAAGCTGTGGAAAATACATAAGAAGAAGTTCACTCTCCAGGAAGTGACTGGGTTCCTAGAAAAGGAGGTCTGGTTCATGCTCATGGTGCCCCCCTACGAGCGACTCAACCACAGCATCGGCCTAGCTGTGTAGAAATCCTCTGCCTCCCAAACCATTTCTCATGCCGAAGCAGCCCCACAGAGCACAGCTTTTGCTACAGGCAGGGGGTGCTGATCCCACGGCTTGGATTCCAGGAATCCTATCCCAGCCCCTCTCATGTGTGGTGTCAGGGGAGGGAGAGGATGGTTTGCCCTTTTAGCAGAGAAACTCTTAAGAACATCCATGCAGCATGAGTGACCAGAATGGAATCGTTTTATCTCCCTTCCCAGCTTTTTGTCTTAATTAGCTGACATTATCCGATCTGCGAGAGGAGAAGAGAGGAAAGCGAATTGGGCGTGCAGTTAGGGACGTCAGAAATGAGCTGGATTAAAGGCCTCAGCAATCAGGATGGGTTAAAGAAGGAATTACATGCAAATGTTTTAAGGCATCGACAATTAACAAACTGGTGCTAATTCACTGGCACTAATGGTGTAATTATGTCCATTTCCAGCCACGGATGTCGCACTAGGAAAATACAACTTCAGGCATGAGAGGATATAAACCTGTTTAATAAATATGGAAATATGTGTGTCCTGTCCACCCCCACCCCCACAGCAGTTCTAACAACAGTTCCATAGAGGCCCATCTCTCTCTCTCTCTCTCTCTCTCTCTCTCTCTCTCTCACACACACACTCACACACACACACACACACACCCTGCTTGCTCCTGCTTTGTGATCTTGTGGCAAATTCAAGATTAACTGCTTTTTTTTAATCTGTTATCCAAAGTTAACAGCACCATCAAAACAAAACAAAACAAAACAAAACAAAACAAAAAAGCAGCCAAGCCAACATGTGTCTTCCCATAGGAAGACTGTGCAAACTTTTCTTAAGGATTCTTCAAGGTCACCCTTAGCTGCGACTCGGTGAACTGTCCAGAAAGCGTTGGAATGCAGCCAAAGACTGTGTGCAGTGACGTTTGGCTGGAGTGTTTGCACAAACCTCTCCCTTATCCAGGGTTAACTAGGTAAAGCTATCCTGGGATTATTTTACTCGGCGGGTGGAGGGGAGTCATTAAATCCCTGCTGGTGACTGTAATCGTATGAGAGGAGTTACATCAGGAGCAGGGAACCTCAGGCCTGGGGGCCCAATGCATCCTGCAACTGGTTTTCTGTGTGGTCCCTTTCCAGTTCCTGGATCTGGCCCCCAGATCCAGCTCAGACCCCTAAGCACTGAACAGCTGGGCTCAGGGAAAGGGAGTCGAGATGAGAGATGGCACTCAAGACTAGGGGACAGATCCATGGCACAGATCTATGACCTGGACCTGCCTCTTCCTGAACAGGCTCTTTAAGCAGCCCTACCCGCAACTTCTATGTGCTCCTCAGAGCTTGTGATACGGCCCTTGGGATGGAAAAGGTTCCTCACCTCTGAGTTACTCAGAGACTTACTTCAGGGGTTTAAGTACCAGTCACTAGGGTATGCCTGCCTGCCTTCCCCTTCCCCCTCCTGGTTAATTGTTTGTGTGAATGCTCTGATCTAGTTACAGTCACCAAAAGGGGATTTAACTACTCAAAAGGAGTGGTCATTAAGTGAGCTAGACCCCTAAGGAAACTAACCTCAGGGTGGCCTTATCCAGGGGGTCAAGGGAAAGGCAAGTTTCATGCCAACAGTCTGATAGCATGGTGCACTGTGTTAATAGTCTGCTTTTCCACAAGATGGAGGAACTATGGCTAACCGTCTACCCTTCCAACTATTACTAAGGAGCTCCCCTGTAGATTTTCACTACAGGGGACTTATTCTGAGAATTGCTCTGAGCACGTACAACTTTGCATTTGAGTCAAACTCTGCACCCCTTAGAATCAGGCTCTCAAACTCTCAAAAATGAGTTAACGGAGACAGGCAGGCAAATTTTCCTTGTGCTACGCTGGCTGTGCGCATGCAGCAAAATGGGGCTGAGAGCGGCTTTGTCCCCTTGTGCTGCATGTGCCCTGACATCCCAGCTGTAGAGCAGACCTGAGCAGCAACTCTCGTCTCCCTCTGCAGAAGCAGCACAATCTTCATGACTGCACAGACAGCAGAATAGCTTGGGCTGGCTGGCGGGAAATGTTGTGGGGTGTTATCTGGAATCTAATCCTGTCATGGTTATCAACCCTAAATGTTCAAAATCATGAATTAGGAGGATCCCTCAAATCATGGGATTTGCTTTAAAAATGACAATTTTAATAATAAAACAATGATAGTAATAGTGGTAGTAATAAAATAATCAAATAACAAAACAAAACAAAATGATGACGATGCAGCAGCACCAGCAGCAGCCTGGGCTTCTTTTTACATCCTGTTTTTTGCCGTTTAAGGTACAGCTATGCACGGGTCTGGCATTTGTACTTGTATTTTTAGTATTTTTGTCTAATTTTAAGTTGGTGTTTTTTTTACATAGGAGTGCAGTGTGGCTCTGCCCATTTGATGGGTCTGTATGGAACTGTGATTAGAACTGCTGCTAAGTCTGCTACCAATTTTAAAAGGGTTGTAAAAATATTTTAAAATTTTATTTTATTTTATTTATGTATTTAAACATATATCCCTTCCTTCCCCTAAAGCTCTGGGTAGGTTAGATAGTCACTCACACACCCTAACCCAGCAATGGTAGATTAGTTTAAAAAAAGACAAGTGTCTCTTCAGGTTGCAGTTTCAGATTGGATCAGAGGGGGTTTACGACATAAAATTAATAATAATAATAATAATAAATAAATAAACTTCCCACATGTTTATGCCAATCCTCAGTCATAACCTTGCACCTAGCTGCAAACAAATACTGTCAGTGGTTCAAGCAAGAGCTCCTTATCAAGTTGATTGATATTAAGCATTATCAAGTGGATGGTTACAATCTACCAACAACAGGCAAATCTATTTAGAGTGCCAGGAGTTCTCTCTGTACTATTTCACTAAGCAGCGCTGCACTGGTATGGTCCAAACTTTCAGCTTGCAAAAGGCACCAGCATTTGCAGACAGATGCTCTGCAGTCAGTTTTACAGCAAAACAAATGAAGATCCGCCGGCAGGTCTTGGAGCACTTATTTCATAATGTCAGTGGTGGAAATTCACCATCCTAGCTATCGTCCCACAGGAATGCCTTGAAAATGTTTCCTAGACATAGTCTAACGGGAAGCAATGCCCTCAGCAGCAGAAAATAAAATGCAAAAGTTGCACACATGCACACAGCGGCTAATGCTTAAAGTAAAAAAATTCTACCCAAACAGCATCTGCCAGTCCAAATATCCTTCATCAAAACTTCATTATTTATTAATAATTAAGACTGGCTGTGATCCACAAATCACTTACTCTGGAGTAGTGGTCCTGTAGGCTTCAATGGGACTACTCTGAAGTAAGTGGCTTGTGGATCACGGCTGTTGTGCATATTTCTGATTTTTAAGAGAGATGCAATCGATAGCACATATGTTTTTATCTCTTGTAAAAAGGGGAAATGCTACAAATGTCCAGCTTTAAACCTGAGGAAAGAACTCTGGTTGCAAATGTCTTACTTGCAGAGACTGCCCTAATTAGGACAAACATATTTGAAGCCAGTTGTTCTACCAGATAGAGACTGTTAGCTGCTGCTGCGCTTATAATAATGAAATAAAAAATAACTCTATTGCCTATATTTGGAACCAACACGGCAAACCCTACTTTCTCTACACTTAATTGCTATTTTAATACTAATGATAGGTGGGGGCATCTCTACATATAGCACTTGCTACCATTTCAACCACCTAATATGGTGGGCAAACCTTATATTTTGTTACAAGAACAACCTACAAAGTAGGGAACACAGGTTTGTTCAGATTTGTTCCTTGGACCAAATCTGGAAAACTCCTCAGCAGACCCATGGAGCAGCCCAAAACATGCCATGGAATCGACATCTGTTCAGCACTGAGGCTTCAGGCTTCACAGTTTCAGCATGACCAAGGAGCTTTGCCTTGCCAATTTCACTAGCGGGGAGCTTTGCCTTGCCAATTTCACTAGCGGGGAGCTTTGCCTTGCCAGTTGCACAAGCGGGGAGCTATGCCTTGCAGCAAAAAACTTCCTTGTCAACTTTACCAGAGGGGAGCTTTTCCTTGCAGCAGAGAGCTTTACCTTGCCAACTTATGTGGAAATGCGGTAAATTGGTAAAACAGATAAATGGTCAATCTGCCAGACAATAAGTGGACACCTCTCAAAATCTAGTCCTTGCCAGGGCGGGTCGGATACCACGGATCCAACTGGATGCCCAATAGTAGCAGATAACATTTCATCTCTCATAGTAAGAGGCTAAAATGGTGAAAAACGGGTAACAGTGACTTGCATATTATTTGAAATACTAAGCTCTTTTAGGTAGCGAGAAATAAAATGGACAGTCGAGGCTTTCTATACACTAACGCGAGGGTCACATTTGATAACGATGCAGCAAATTTACAGTTTGGAGGCTTTGAGGTCATCCATTCCCATCAAATTGTAAATGGGTGCACCATAAAAATAAAATGGAAAGAGCCTGCACTCCAAGCACTAGTGAGGACATGTTTTTAGATCGTTTAAAACTAAATGCTATCTCATTGCCTTCTCCTTGACAGATAACGCTGGCCAAAGGGGAAGAGGTGTCGCTATTTGGCCCACCTGCCTCTACAGCATGCTAGCAGCGAGACCAGCCACAG
Source organism: Sphenodon punctatus (assembly GCA_003113815.1). NCBI lineage: Eukaryota > Metazoa > Chordata > Lepidosauria > Sphenodontia > Sphenodontidae > Sphenodon > Sphenodon punctatus. The sequence goes on along the minus strand of QEPC01006683.1, from coordinate 2,474,168 downwards.
AAAATGCTGAGAGAGTCAATCTCCCCTGAAGAACCAAGTCTCCTGCCTTTCACAAAAAACACAAGAGATTATGCTTTCTGTGGTTTTCTGCGGAAGGGATTTGGCATTTTTAGGGGCTGAAGTAAATGTCTTTCCCACTCAATTAAATATAACTGAAGGCACTGGAAAAGAAAATGGGCTTTCCTTTATGGGTCCGGGATGGCAGGAGGGCAACCATTTGATAACAAAATCATGACAGGGGCCCATTTGAGTGGAGAGAGCGATTTGTTTGCTTAGCGTATTGATCGACTTTTATTATGGAAGTAATTAACAGGCATTACTCAAAGGCTGAATCCCCCCCCCTCCCCCATCCTGAAATGAGCCATCTTGGACAATATTTCCAAATGAGGTACATTGTGAGGAGAACACCACGGCTAGAAAGTGCATGGAAATCTTAACCCTTCTAACTGACAAACACAGCGCACATGAGATCATGACAGAGATTGAGATTTTCAGGTTTTAATTTGTAGGGGAGGCTCAGCCCTGGCAATTAAATTCAAGAGGTCCTAGGAAATGTTTCCAGTAGGAGTGTGCACTCCAAAATGTGAAAGACCAGAAAAAGGCTGGCGTTGGCCAATTCAAAGCTGGAAACCAAACCCAGAAAAAAAATAATTGGATGGTTTATCTGGCTTCCATGAATGACTTTCCTACTGCACCCCCTGTGCTGGCCATGATATAGATTCAGTCACAAGAACTCCTGTTTTATATTCAGTTGTAGAGAGGCAGAGTGGTACAGTGGCTGGGTTATATGGGTTCAGTCCCCTGCTCTGACAAGTTCTGGGGTGGCAGGGGTAGCTCCTGGCCGTGGGCCTTGACAATTTGTTTTTGGATTTTTTTTTACAAATGAAACACTGAAGAAAGTACAAGAAAATAATCCCTCCCACATCCTGCTTTCCATCTTCTCAAAATTTCCCACGGGAAGCCTAGAGTTTCCCAATGGCAACAATTTTGGCCAGGAAATAATTTTTTGGCAAAGCATTTCTTTGCTGCTCTGCCTTAGCACATACAGAAATCTTGGCGAGGGGGTTTGTTCCCTCACATTCTCCACGCCTGAAGCAATGGTGTGGAAAGCAATACGTGTGAACTCCCCTAGCAAGAGTTCACAAATAGTACAAATTGTGTGGGAGGTGTCACCGTGCCCATCCTCTGCTAGCAAGGCTGTTCCCAGCCGAGTGCTCCTAGACTGCCAACGTCACTCCTCTGCTAGCAAGGCTGCTCTGAGGGCCAGCTAGGTGACAAATCCAAAGGGGTGGCTGAAGATCGAGCAGTTGAAACTGAGGAGTCAGGCAGGGGCAGTTCAGGACAAGGTCCGGGCGGGGTTGCGAGTTGGCAGGTAGGAGCAGGCTGGGCTGATGGGGAGGCTTGCTGTGCTTGAAGGCAGGCAGGCTGGGATGGAAGGCAGGCAAGGCAAGGCAAGCTAGACTGGAGCTTTGCTGAAGCGGTCTAGCAGCAAGTCTTGACAATGAATTGCTCAGACAAGGGAGGTGTGGCAGAAACAGGAAATAACTACAGGAAAAGGACCAATGAACAGCAGCCGCCTGCTCACCTGACCTCCTCGGGCTGGATTGCACTCCATGAAATGTAGGTCTATGATTGGGCAGTGAGTTGCAATAGCGTAAGGTGGTGCTGTCACAATCTTCTGAGGGACGTGGGTTCTAGACCCCCTGGTGCTTGACAGAAACCACCTCAAGCCCCTCTGGCAATGTAGGGAGTTAAAGTCTTGTCCTCAGTCGAATCTGCTAGAGGGAATTCAGGAAGGCAGCATGCCTTGCCTCTCTTCCTGACATGGCAACTGTACTGCAGCTATGCACAATGAAGGGAGTTAAACAAAAGGACAGTGGTCTTAAGTGATATTTTTTGTTGCTTTTGCAGCTTTACATCAATATCTCCCTTGCCCCCATCATCTTAATACCTCTTTCCTATTTATCATTCTCTCTCCCCCCACCCCCATGCACACACATCCCTCGCTGAGATAGACAAAGATTAGTTTTCATCCTCCTCATGGCATTACCTCATACCTGTATCATATTTGGTGTAATCTACTGCTGCTGGATTAATGTAATCCTTCCTATGACATCCCAGATTGTATCTCATTATTGCGACTGTATGGAAGATTTGATCCTATTTGCCGAATGTGACCAGTATTTGATTGAATCCAAATCGCATAATATGAAATATGGCTTTATTGCCGTGTGGAGCATTGCAGTACCGTCCTTGCCTCCTCCACTTGCAAGGAGTTAATGCTTCTGTTTGCATATTCTGCTATTTCTTACTGACTTTTTTTTTTTTTTTTTTTAAAGGAGGACCGGTGAGGGAAAACAAAAACTCTCTGACAGAGAGTAAAGAATGGTCCTCAGGCACCCTAGACCTGAGCCAGCAAACAAGAGAGCCGTACGTTCTACACAAGGCAGCCACATCTGTACAGAGCAGTTTCAAACCTTTTAAAAATCTATCTCTGGCCTTATTACTATGCACTTCAGACCAATTTTTCATTCATCTCGAATCTACAGCCGCATTTTAATGTGAGACGCTCCCTACCCCGTCTCTACCCCTGAAGAAAAATAGCTTAATTTCTCCAGCTGATAGATTTTCCTGATCCTTCAAACAGTAGAAAAAGACTCTTGAAAATCGGTCGTTGAACTATCCACAGGCATTTTATAATGGCCGTAAATAGGTCTATACTGAATAGCTCTCTAGGCATCATCTTGAATGGTGTCCTTGACACTATTATTATTATCTTCACTGCAAAAAAAAAGAAAAGAAAAAAAGTCGGTGAGCCTCTCCACTTTACAGTTTGAATGGCTGTGAGCCTCAAGCACGTGAGAGAAACACAACTCCCCCCTCCCCCAGCATACATATAAACCACCAAACCCTATGCTAACCACGCCATAGAATCATAGAACTGTAGGGTTGGAAGGGAACTGAGAGCTCATCTAGTCCAGTCCCCTGCTCCAAGGCAGGAGGTGCTCAGTTTACAGCATCGCAGGCAGATGCTTGTCCAGATGGGTTTTGCACATATCCAAGGAGGGAGATTCCACAGCTTCCCTGGGCAACTTTTTCCATTTCCCACCCACTCTCATTGTTAGGATACTTTCCAAATACCAAAATAGCAAATAGCAAAAACCAAGCTCCCCCTTATCTCTCGGACCTAATCTCCCTACGCACTCCTGCACGCGCTCTCCGCTCTTCCTCTGTCCCCTCCCTCACTCTCCCTCGTTTCTCCTGCTCGCCCAACCGCCTCCGTCCCTTCTCCCTCGCTGCCCCACATGCCTGGAACTCCCTCCCTGCCCACATCCGCCTTGCCTCCTCCCTCCGCTCCTTCAAATCCATCCTCAAGACCCACCTTTTCCATGCTGCCTTTCCCAATGCCCGCTAGCCTTTCCCCTTACTCTTACTGTCAGCCCTCCTCTGCTGACTGCTGCTACCAACTTCATTGTAACCAAGCCAAGCACACGCACCTGAGACTTCGCATCCGCCTGAATGTTTCTTTGTCTTCTCCCCTGTCTCTCCCACTGTCCCCTCCCCCTGTCTCCCCCCCTTTGTTTTTGTCTCTTAGATTGTAAGCCACAGGCAGGGACCGCGTCTTATTCTATGTTCTGTACAGCACCAGGTCATGCGACTGGCGCTTTATAAATGTCTAATAATAATAATAATAATAATAAAATATCTAACTGAAATCTACACAGCTGCCATTTAAGCCCATTTCTCCTTGTTCTGTGTTCTGTGTCAGTAGTAGAGAACAAATGTTCACCACCATTTTGGTGGCGTCCTTCGAGATGTTTGAATCTAGGGTGGGAGTTGGCTTTTTCTCAAAACTGAAAGTGAACACAGCCATTTCTCTCAGCCTTTCCCCATAGGGCTTGTCTTCCAGTCCCTTTAGCATCTTACACCGCTTTTAAACGAGGGGCGCTGAAGTGCCTCCTGAACGCCGCATTAAAGCAAAGCCGCCGGAAGTGACGTTCTCCCTGTTGCTGGTGGCGGCAGCGGCTGGAGACACGGGGCTTTGGAGCGGCGCGTTCTTAAGATTTCAATTATCAGGCTTTCAGAATGCGCCGCTCCAAAGCCCCGTGTCTCCAGCCGCCGGCGGCGGCGGCAATGAGGAGAACATTACTTCCGGCGGCTTTGCTTTAATGCGGCGTTCAGGAGGCGCTTCAGCGCTCCTCGTTTAAAAGCAGCCTTAGTTGCTCTAGGTCACAACAACTCCATTCGCCACTTCATTGTGCTGCTAATGGTGTAGAATTTCATGAACGCACACAACACCATAAATAAGCAAAACTGAAAGACTTTGGGTCCTTACAAAGGTGACGACACTGCTGTCATCCCACCAGGGAGTGGTGAGGGCTTCCCCTGGCCAGGTGCATTCGAGCCATGGGAACAAACAACCCCATGGCCTAACCCAGCTAGAGGAGGGGGGCAGGGAGTGACGTGTGGCTGCTCAGCCATGCCCACTGCGCTCCTAGTGTCACCCTGCCCGCTGCCATGACGGGCAGCTATGGCTGCCTATTACAGGCAGCCATTGCTGGCTGCCATAGCAATCCCCCCCCTGTCGGGACAAGCCAGGGCCAGAAACACACATTCCCACCCAGTTCACCCACTCTGGCCCAGCTGGGCCGCGGCTGGGTGTGGACTGTGGGCCTGCTTTGTTCCAGGCCCACATTTCCAGTCCAGCCAGCACCCCAGGTGGGGTTTGTTCCAGATCCACATCTGGCGGACCCAAAACAAATTTTCAGGCATCACTCTGGCTTATTCAGGCCAAAGCGGGCCAAACCAGGCCAACGTCATGGCTGTTAACACCCTTTGAGAAAATTAGTTGTAAGAAGTGTGATAAAAACGAGCAATGTGATTCTCCAGGCCTAGTTGTTAGCACCAACATGGACGCCATTTAGTTGAATGACCGAGCTGTATTCTGCTCATGCCTCACACTCAGTGTCCTTTCCCCCTCAGCACACACCAGCAAGCAGAGCCTGAAGGGGTGCAGGAAGGGAGGTGGGGAGAAATGAAGGAGCAGGGAATGTGTGCTCTTGGGAGTTGGAAGGCATGGCTGGAGAAGACTTGGGTTCTTGGGCTCTCCCTTCTGAATGAGTCCCTGACTGAGGTGGTAGGGTGCTACTAGTAACATTCCTCTTTCTCCTTTGACTTTTCCTTGCCTGCCTACCCCCAAATCTCCCACAGGAGGAGGTACTCAATCCTTTGTCCTGCCACACTTCTCTATCTTGTAGTTCATTGCAAGTTCCTTAACAGTTACTGCAGAGTCCAGGAGCTGCACTCAAAGGAAGTTGTTAGCATATTCTGCATTCCCTAATGACTCCATGAGTAAAAGTTTTAAGACCGTTTTAGTTTCTAAAGATGACCGTAATTCTTTTCCCCCAAAGAAGAGATATTTTTTGAAAAATGTTTTTTGGGGAAAAGGTATTAAAATGATCCCATATCTCTCAGCTTTTCCTCATAGAGTTCGTCTTCCACATCCTTTATCATCTTAGTTGCTCTAAGTCACAATCATTCCATCCTCCAACCTCATTGCATTGCCACAAATGTTGTAGATTCAGTAAGAATATTACATTTGTCAGATTTGGGGTATTCATATCCATAGTAACAAAGAGGCTATGACATGCTACTGAATTACACCTTTCTCTGCAGTTCCAAATAGCCACTGTGGTTATTTTGTCAACAGCTCTGTTCTGCAACAGTGTAGGGCACAATAGCACTGCCAAACTAGATGAAGTAACAAACCCCAAATAAGGGCATTTTCAAACAAGACGCACCTACGCATGTCCACCAATGGGACACGTGTGGGAGCATCTTGTTTGGAAGAGGAGGTGTGTGGGTGCACACTGTCGTGACCCACGCATCCCCACCCATCCCCATGCACAGGGCAACTGGCAGACAGACGGGTTGCTCTGTGCATGTAGATGGGTGGAGGTGGGTGTGCCCCTAACTGCTCCCTCCCCCCAATGCACGGCCCCCGCAGCAGCGCTCCACAACCCACCCACAGACTGCCTCCCCCCCCAGTGGCAGTCCATTTAAAAATGGCCTAAGTGAAGCTCAGTTTCTGAATAAATTTATTTATTTTATTTATTTTTTATTTCCATATACTTATATCCTGCACCCTCCTGCTCGCAATGGCAGCTCGGGGCGGCTCACAACATAACTATCAATAAATCAAACAATTATAAATGACTTTACAAATACTGCTTTGCTAACGACAATTAATTGGGATATTTGTTCAATGGAATGAATATGCAAAAAATTCTTCACAAATTCAGAATGGCATATTCATTCGAACCCTAGCAGAGGTTAATAGTAAACATGCTGTTTTAAAAATAAAATTGTCATCACTTGTAAAAAGCTGCTCAAATTTTTATTTTTAGCCCATTCACCGTGCAAAAATAGCTTGGCTTGAAAATATCAACATTGGTTTATAGATTTATCCTTACTGAAAACTAGTACAAAGACCTAGTTTAACACCATGGAGCCCACAGATCTTTAGTAATTTACATTTTCCTCCTCAAAAACATTATAAATGATGCATGGTACTGGTGGAGCCAAAGACCTCCACCAAGAACATGCAGACACAAGAGTCTACAGAAGCTCTTGGGTGGCTATTAAAACTTTTTGAGCTGGAAAGAATAGGTAAGGCCTTGCAAGCGACAGAAACTGTAAATATAGGAAAAGCTTAGAGGTGAATTAGGGTGAAGGTATGGCTGATCCAATTGCTGGCAAGATCTGATACAAGGTCCATGTGCCCCAAAGAAGTGCATGAGGCAATCTACAAAGACAGTATCAGTTCCGATGGAGCAGCTAAACCTTACAAGTCCTTCCCAAAGTGAGAACCGTCAAATTAAATCCAGTTCTAGGTGGGACAACATGAGACATTAAATTCTGCAAACATTCCGCAATGCATTTCTGCTTTTCATGGTGGGCCTCATCTAAATTCCATTGGAACCATTGGGAACCTGTCTGTTCACCTCACTGGCTTGTTGATAATCATAGAGTCATAACATTGTAAGGTTGGAAGGGACTTCAAGGGTCATCTAATCCAACTCCTTGTTCCAAGGCAGAGTATTCTCTGCTATGGCATCATAGGCAGATGCTCGTCCAGCCAGGTTTTGAAGACATCCAACAAGGGAGAACCACAACCTCCCTGGGCAACATGTTCCGTTACCAAATAGTTCCTACAGTTAGGAGGTTTTTCCTAGTTTCTAACCATAATCTCCCGATAAAGCCCTTTCCACTTAATCTGTGAAGTGCATCAAGTCTGTGGTTACCTCTGTCTGTTCATAAAGCTATTAGAGAGGCAGATTTTGCTAGTTTCAGAGTGTGCATTTTACATTTCCCCTAGTTCTCTGTAATGACTGCTAGTGGAAGTGCACCCCTTTGCATTTGCTTGTGTTTTCTTGCAGTCACATCTAGCATTTATCTCTCTGTGCTCAGCAGCAATATATTCTATTTCCTAGAATACCGTATTTTAAATGGCAGAAAATATTTCCCCTTGCACTTAGTAAATGTACAGAAAACCATGTCCCTGTCTCAGCAGACATGGCGAACCTTCCTACAGAAGGGAGACTGTGAAATCTGGCTCTGGCTGTGGATTTCTGCTCCCTTCATGTCCTCCTATCTTCCATGCAAACCATTTAGAAACAACACAGGAAAGCAAACACAAATCAATTCAATTGTCCTACAATATGACAAGTTGACTTGCGACCTGTCTCCTCTAGTACATGACAATGTTGCTTGCATCCTATTAAAGTGGATGACTGGTGCTCTATTTATACAGCGCAGAGGTTCTTTTTGATGACAGCTTTTGAATCATAGCCCTTTCTTCATCATACAATTCACTACAAAACCCCCTTCACCAATTGACATTGTAACACGAGTGTCACTATACAAAGCAGTTTATCCTTCAACACCAACAATGCCATTGTAATTTTTTCTATACCCTTTTACACTTGCTAGTCTGTTCTGCTCTTTGTACAAGCAACATTTCACAGTTATAGACAATTCATTATATTCTGTCACCCACTCCAGAAAGCTGGTTCCTTTTCTAAGCCGCAGTAAGTAGACTGTGCACCTTTGCAAAGCTTCCAAGAGTTCCTCAGCGGGCTCTTGTGTGAAGGTTGACATTGGTGCGGACATCTTAACCTGATTTGTAATAGTTTAAGTGTGTTTAGGCTGTGGTGAGCTTAATAGACTGGTAAAGACATCCTGCAGTAGTGTGCAGGGAAACTGACTATTCTCAGGTTTGGTCTCTTACGGCAGAGAATAGCATTGCTCCAGAGCTAAGAAAAAGAAGCAGGGAGCACTTTGCATCATTTTTAAACCACCCCAAAAGTTTTTGCAGGAGTCCTGCCCACCTACCCTTGGATGGAACACTAATAGTTGTGGCCTTCAAGGTGAGGATTTAAAGGGCCTGCACCAAAGCCCAGTGAAATCAGTGGAAATACTTTCATTGCGCACATTCACTTGAGTCTTTTCTGTCACTTTAAAAATTTCCCGTGGGAGATAACAATTGTGCCTTGGGGCTTTTCACATATTGCATCCCTCACTTTCAATATTGCCTGTAAAGAACATAAGAAGTGCCATACTGGGTCAGACCAATGGTCTATCTAGCCCAGCATCCTGTCTCCGACAGTGGCCAATCACGGTAGCTTGGGAGAAGCACCCAACAGGTCACAATGGGGGATCCATTCCCTGTTGTTTTCCCCCAGCTCCCGTCATGTTCCCTGATCCTGTCTGGCTAATAGCTGCTAATGGACCTATCTTCCAGAAACTTGTCCAAACCTCTTTTAAACTCAGCTATAGTACTGGCCCTTACCACAGCCTCTGGCAGTAGATTCCACAACCCAATTATACGCTGAGTGAAAAAATATTTTCTTTTATTTGTTTTAAACTTGCCACCCATGAGTTTCATGGAGTGTCCCCTAGTTCTAGTACTAGCTGAGAGGGTAAATAACTGCTCCTTGTTTATTAGTTCCACACCACTCATGATTTTATAGACCTCTATCATATCTCCTCTCAGTCGTCTCTTCTCCAAACTGAAGAGCCCCAACCTACCAAGCCTCTCCTCATACGGGAGCCCTTCCATGCCCTTGATCATTTTTGTTGCCCTTCTCTGTACCTTTTCTAGTTCAGCTAGGTCTTTTTTGAGATGGGGTGACCAGAACTGCACACAATATTCGAGGTGCGGTTGCACCATTGATTTGTATAGAGGCATTATGACATCCTCCGTTTTATTCTCTATCCCCTTCTGAATAATTCCCTAACATTCTATCATCCTTACGTGACAGCTTGTGCATCACCCCTACTGCAATCCCATGATGCTGTGTGGCTCTCTCATGCCTCTCTGATGTTGACAACTGAAAGTGGAAAGTGTCCCTTCCCACATTACAAGAAATGCGCAAGGAGGAAATAGCACAATTGTTACACCTAGGTTTGTGCCCTCACAGTTGTGGGTTATTTGAAGAGACATCCTTTAATGTGATCTATTCATATGATTAAAGAAACCCAGGGAGATGGTTTTCATCTCATGAGAATGCACCCAGAGTCGTCAGCAGTGTTTGAGCTCCCCTCCTCCCCTTGCCCCGAGTGGATTGTCAAGGTTTTGGACGAGTTAAAGCCTAAGGCCATTCTCTCATCAGCTGCTTTATGCAGACAGGCCAGGGCACAGAGCCTCACTGAAGTCAACAGAGCTCATTTGGGGAGCATGGGTCAGTGGGTCTGGAGCATGATATTGGATGTGGTTTGGAGATGCTTTTTTCAGCTGTGCAATTTGCATATCTTTTCACCATAGACTGACCTTGCCACAGTGGCACATGCCCTGGTGACTGCAAGGCTTGACTTTTGCCGTTCTCTCTTCCACTGCCGGTGGTGCTTCTCCATCACTGGCAGCTTGTTCAGAACGTAGCAGCGCAGCTGCTTGCCGGTTTCAGCATCTGTGATCATATTACGCTCACCCTGCATTCTCTGCCCTGGCTGCCTGTAGAGCAGTGGATTGAATTTTTTAGATTGTGCTACTGGTTTTCAGGGCCCTGAATGGTATAGGCCCTGGGGTGGGCAAAGTTTCCTCATCCCGAGATCCGAATCCATGTACCACAAAGGGAACCAAGAGCCTCATGTGGCTCTAGTTCTGGTATAGTGGCTATATTCGAGACACGGATGCTATCTGCACTCAGAAACCAGTGCCACCGACTATTTGGAGATCCCACCACCATGTCTTAAATCAGCAGGTGATCAGGCCTTTGCTGTGGCAGTCCTGCAGCCTGAAACCTGCTCCCTCCAGATGTTCCGTCATCTCAGTTCCTCTCTCCTCACCTTCAAAAAGCACCTGAAGACATTTTTATTCTCCAGGTGCTTTTAGAGGATCCACTACTAGCTCCCCTTAACAGATCTGTCCTCCAACATCAGCCTGTGATGCTGTTGGCAGAGGATATCCGACTTTGAAGCAGGGAGTTCTAACCCTACAGGTCTATAATTCTGTGAAGCCTTCTGCACCCGTCCTGGATGAGCCAAATTCTGCACTGCATCTCCTGAGAGATCCAACGTACATTCTCCTGGTGTTCACCAGGGTTGAGACTTTTATTATTTAGCACTAGTTGAATATTGAGCTGCGCATAGCACGGCGGCTCACCGATTTTTCTATAAAGTATTTATCTCAGGGTTCCTTGTAGGAGAGATCACTAGGCTTAGCTTCCCTTCCTTCACCTTCATAGCAGGCTGGAGGGCAGCAGGATGGAAACTGGAGTCCTGAGAATTCTCCTGTGCTATGATGTACTAGTGGAGAGATGTCAGGCATAATAAGCCAGAAAGGAAATATGAGACTCGGATGTCCTGAAGAGAGGAAAAGTCAAACAAAGAAATATCAAGGCTGAGGAATCCAAGGGCTTTAAAAGACAGAAGACAGGGATAAGCTACAGAGAAGGATAAAGAAAGAGACAAGGCCAAAGTCCTCATACCACTTATTCCACAGTAGTTCTCTGGGGCTGAGGCCTACAGATTGATACAAACAGATGTGTGAAGAGGAAATTTAATTGGCTAATGTGAGTGTGCAACGAGACAATGTATGCCCAGGGCAGCTCATACTGGGCAGTGCAGACTGTGTGACTTCACAGGGGCCTGTGTTTTGGAGGGAAGGGGTCTGTGTGGGCCCCTGGTACAGGGAGTCCATGAAAAACCATGAAATGACAACATGAGTGAGAGAAGCATTTGGTGTTTGCCGGCGCACCCCCACCCCAGCAATGAAACACGGAGACATGAAATGGAATTAAATGGCCGCACTCTTTAATCAAACATAGCAAGAACGTTGGTGCGATTGCTACTAAGCAATCATGGGTCCAGTATTTTTGCCTGAACTTTATCTAATAACGCACTGAACAAGTGTCTGGCCTGGATATGCCCTCCAATGCCAGCACCGAATCAATCTCAACAACCTTCCCCTTCGAACAGCTCCCTGGCCAAGGCCAAAGGGGGAAACGCCCGGATGGGTACAAGTAAGGAGAATGGTGTCATTAAGGCTGAGGACCATGCTTGCCCTTACCCCCCACTTGACACCCCTCCCAGGGGAACGATCCCGTTGTTAGCTATGCCCTGCTTATCGCCAGGTATCGCCCCCCCATCTTTTATGGAGATGACGCTTTCTTCTATCCTACAACTACCTAACAACACGCCTATTAACCATACTGCATCCATGCCAGAGTGTGACTTAATCAATATCGTAAAAAAATTCACAATATGCCAAATTAGTTGCCACATCAATTAAATGACCAAATTGTAAGGTGAACGTCCAAATAATTATAATCAAATTGAATTTATACTCTTTTAAATTAGCTGCCAATAATGGTTGAGTCCGAATTAGCTCAATTGTATCCACTGATTACTGTATTACTGATAATTAAACTAATTTAACCTATTCGAATAGTGCGAAGAAGGCAAAACAATCAGGCATCTCATTAATAGTAGAGGTGCCTTCCAAAATTCCTTCTTGGTCCCCTAACAGCAACCAGTTACACCCACAGTACTACAAGGACGGGTGGGTGGGTGCTGACTGCTCGGGGATCCAGGCGAGACTGACTCGCCTGGTGATCGCGCACGCGGGCAGCACTTCCACTTCCCCTTCCTAGCAAAGGGGAGGGGCTGCCCCCACGCCGACCAATCAGGTGCTGCTTCTCCAGCACCTGATGCCTGGGCGACCAATCACAGGACCCCAGGCCAACCCTTTGAGGTTTCCCGAACCCCTGCGGCCCTCTCCGTGCTTCCCCTGGGGAAAAGGGGGCGTGGCAACCCCCCCACCTCCATTTTGTCGGCGGAGGGCCCATGTGCCCACAGAGCCTCAAATGAAGAGAGCCCTGACCTTGCGGAGGGCCCACGGTGATTCATAAGGAAAGCCCCTCCCCCCCAGACACATAGGCCCATCAATAAACTATGAATAACAGCACGCACGTGTAACATTCAGGCCTATGGGGCACGGAACAGCAACGATCCCCGATCCGTGAAGGGAATGTTATGTTTAAGTGAACATCAGCAGGGACGTACGATAACATTTCCCTTTTTCTAATAGGTGTCAGTGTGCGTCTATTAAACATTTCTGTGTTAGGAAGGGGCCCAGACCACCATTTTACATGGGGCCCAGTGCTTCCCTGGATCTGACCCTGCTCATCCCACCTGAATTTAATAGAATCATAGAATTTTAGAGTTGGAAGGCTCATCTAATCCAGCTTCATGCTTGGAAGCAGGGTGACTACAGCTACAACATCCCTGATAGACGGCGGTCCATCGGGGATGGAACGTTTGGTTTCGGATTAAACCATAAACAACCCAGAAAAGGCTGTTACGGTTTAATCCTAAGTAGGCTGTAAATCAGCCTGCCCTTTTCAGGGCCTTAATTTTCAGATCCTCCTACCCCTAGGGCCCTGGCATGTACTTAAGTGCGGTGGCCATTTTGCACATGTACAAATGGCCCTGGCAGCCATTTTGTACATGCGTGCTGTGGAACAGGCAGCTCGGCAGTGCGCCTTGGCAAGGGAGCCTGCAGAGCTTTAGTTAAGCCCTCTGAGACCAATAAGTACATGCCAGGGATGGGAATGGAGGGGAGAAATAGGGCCATGGGGGATGGGAGTGGGGGGCAATGGTTTAAAGGTTTCCATGGATTTAAATATGGACCCGTAATTAAATCCATAAAAACCTTTAAACCAAAACTGAAACAACCCCTGTGTAATTTGCCCTAGTGTACCAATCCTGCTGTCCAGCCTCTTTTTGAAAGCCTACAATAATGGAGAGCCTATAACCCCCCTGGGCAACTCGTCCCATTGCAGCACAGCCCTTATTGTTAGGAACTTTTTCCTGATATCTTATCCAAAACCTACCTTCCTATAACTTGAGCCCACTATATCTAATCCCACCGTCTTTAGAAATGCAGAACAGTTCCTTGCCATCTGCTTGGTGGCAACCCTTTGGATATTACAAGACTGCTATCATGTCTCTCCTTAGTCTACTCTTTGATAGGCTAAAGGTACCCAGTTCCTTCAACCTTTCCTCATAAGACTTGTTTTCCAAACCTTTTGTCATCTCTGCTGCCCTCCTCTGAGTCTGTCCCAGTTTCTCAATGTCCTTCTTAAAATGAGGCACCCAAAACAGGATACGATAATCCAGGTGAGGTCTGACCATTGCCAAATATAGTAGAATAATTACTTCTGCTGAATTTGGACACATGCCCCCTTGATTAGCCACAGTGACACATTAGGTGCCAGCGAGGTTTGAAGGCATCTCAACCTCCAAACTGTTTGCAACTGTGGCTGTTTTAATGAACTCTGCTTTTAAGGTATCTATGGAAAAGACAGTATTCTCCGATTCAGCTATCAGTGAGCTAACCAATCAATGATTCACAAGTTAATATTTGTTAAGTATGTAGGAGGTGTAAAACTCTGTGTAACTGTTAAGTATTAAATTGTTCCGTTGTGATGAAACACTTACCATGGCACGGATATGCCTTATAAAACCTTGACAGGAACTGTAAGGTGTGGAAAGGCATGATCAACAGGAGCTCAAAGTGAGTCAGGACTGGAGGACAACTTCCTCTTGACCCCACAAAGCCCTACCCATGCCAGATGTCAGTGGCTCTATCCAGTTGTCCAATTCAGCTTCTTCCACATTTGAATGGCAATGCTGGTTTGGACTTTGGGACCATCCCCTTCTGAATTTTGACCCCTTCAAATCTCACAACTGTGGCCTCTGCCACAGGGGTTCTGGGGAGACTGGAATCAAGGAGGGAATTACTGCTGCCTGAACCCCAAATTCCAGGACACATGCCCCCTCCTTTCTCATTTTTATACCCGTGACAGGAATGCAAGGTAGAGGCTGATCCACTTGAGGAAGGAGTGAAATCAGGAGGCAGTCTCCGGTTTAAGAGTTTGAAAACCTGTATGGCGAATTTTCCCCCAAGTCAAGACTCGGCTGATCAGTTCTTCTGCTGAGGTTGTTCCAGGTTGTTCCAGGTTCCCCTGATGTAAGGAATTACATCAACACAGTCCCATTTACTTGGATGCCATGAAAAGGGGGCCTTCTGGCCAGTTAGAGCTGTTGACTTTTGAACCACCCATTTCCCTGAATTTTCAAGATGTTTTTCCTCAGGAATCAAGTGCCTTTGCCATATATGCTCTGTCTAAGAGCAAAACTCTTTGTTTATGGGAGTAGTGTCATGATTATTAACTCCATGTGGAGCAGTATATGATGACAGGATTGAATGTGATCATTATACCTAGCCCGTCGCTCTGACCACGTGCAACATCTCCTCTCCTCTCCTCTCTCCACTGGCTCCCTCTTCCTGAGCGCATTCTGCACAAGCTCCTTGTATTCACCTACAAAGCCCTCCACAACCTTGCTCCCCTCTACCTCTCTGCCTTGATCTCCCTCCGAACCCCTGCTCGAGCCCTCCACTCCTCCCTCACCCTCCCACACCCACCTTCGTCCCTTCTCCCTCGCTGCCCTGTATGCCTGGAACTCTCTCCCTGCCCTCATCCACCTGGCTCCCACCCTCCACACCTTCAAGTCCCTCCTCAAAACCCACCTCTTCCGCTCCGCCCTTCCTAACTCCTGCTAACCATCCCCACCCAGGATTATCCCCCACCTGCTATCTGTAAACTCCCAACTTACTGCAACCAAGCCAAGAACGTGTACCTGAGTTTTCACATCCTCATGAATGTTGCATCCGTTGTCTCTCACTCTGTTCCCCCTTCCCTGTCTCTCCTCCCCCTGTCTTTAGATTGTAAGCCCCCGGGCAGGGGGCGTGACTACCTTATTCTTTGTAAAGCGCCAGGTACATTGCTGGTGCTATATAAATGCTAATAAAATAATAATAATAATAATAATAATAATATAGGTGTTGTGTCCTTCCTACACGGGCATGGAGGTTAAATACCCTGCTTGGCTTGCCCCTACCTCTTGAAGTTTTGCCATGTACCCTAGAGGTTGGGATTTATTATATTTTATTTATGTATTTTGCCAATATTTGGTTGGTGTGTTGTATGTATGTATATTTTGTTTACTTGTAAATTTCATATTTTTGACCAGGGCAATAGCCAGTGTCTAATAAATAATTTTGAACTTTTAATTTTCAAGTTAATCTGAAGGCAGCAAGCGTGCAGTGTGTCCGGAGCATCCCGTCATGGCTCCAACCACTCAAAAGAGGAAGCAGAAGGTGAAGCAGTTTCAAATTCTCTCATTCAAAAGCACTGAGGTTCAGGGCCCTGCACTGAGTTTCCACTTTCTTTTAGGTGTGAGCCAAGGTGGTGGTGGTTATTTTGTATTTGAATCATCAGAGGAAACAGTAAAGCATCAGGGGTCCATTTTGGATAACGTCATATACACTTGTGATTTTGAAAAGATTCTCTCTGCCCCAAGAAGCAACGGTCTCTGGCGTCCTCAGTGCTCTGGATGGGATCCAATTACCCATAAGACTGGCTTTCTTCTCAGACACTGTTCCAGTGATTGAGAATTGCCTGGGCTGCTTGCAAGGTCATTTCCAAACTCTCGGGTAGAAACAAACACGATGGCAAACTCTACCCGGGTTGGGTGGGAAGCTGTTGCGGACGTCCAAACCAGGTCGGGCTGCCCAACACATGTTCCCACACCAGGCCACTAGGGAGGGCATGGAGACACACACGTGTGGTCAATGCCGCCCTGCACCATGATGGGCAGCCATGGCAGCCAGTGACAGCTAGCCATGGTACAGGCCATGGCGGCCCCAATCCAGGCCAGGATACGGCAGGCCACCACAGAAGTGATAGCCCAATGTGGCCTACTTTGCTCCAACTGGGTGGATCATTGCCTGGGCTAATCTGGACCTGGAGCTAATCTGGGGATGAGAGCTCAGGCTAAGCACCAACATGCCCGGGGACAATCCCAGGCAAACATCGGGCGACCCTTAAACAGACGAGTCAGTGGCTCGCCAGCCAAAGTGTGAAAAAACAAGCCACAGCAGGCCACCGTCATCTTCATTTTTACCCTCTAATGTCAGCTGGAGGGGAACCCAGCTGAATTCCCCAGACAGCACTCAGCGGGATGCTCCCCCCAGAGCCCCGGTTTGGCGGAAGGCTTGGTGATTATGGGTAGCATTGATTCATTGCTTGGGGGCTGGGGGATTGTTTGCTTTTTCAGCTGTAGTTGAATCTTTCAACCCTTCCACTCATTCATTTTCTTTCCTCCTGCTGCTCCTAATCTAATCTAATCCATCCTTGAGCACATACCTTCATCTCCGCTCTTTTTCTCCAGAGTTCACTCCTTCAGGGCTTGAAGGTAGGGACTGGACTTGTGGGCCAGCTCCAGGAATTTGAAAGGGATCAAATGGAATAAGCTGCCCGGGAAGGCTGTGGAATCTCCTTTCTTAGAGGTTTTCAAAACCCGACTGGACATGCATCAGTCTGTGATGCTATCGACAGAGATATCCTGCCATGGAGCAGGGGGTTGTACGAGATGACCCCCTCCAACCCTAAGGGGTCCTTCGGGGACAAGATGACCCCTCCAACCCCTCAAGGTCCCCTCCAACCCTAAAATCCTATTTTAAACAGCAACAACTACAGGCTGGAATTTGCCTATGGTCCTCAGGTTCCCCGGCCAAAGCTCTGGTCTCCTCTTGCTCTCCCAAAATGCAAACTGCTCTTTTCATATTTAGCACAGGCCAAGTTCTTCTTAGGACCTGATCAAAAGTCAATCGTTATATAGTCACTGATAGTCAGTCGGAGCCCTAACTGTGTGCGCAATTCTCTGCCATTAAAGACAATGGCAAAACTTCCATTGACTTTAATGTTGGAGGATTGTCCTATTGAGTAGCCCTGCTGAAGTCAGTAGCGTGACCATAATTTAAAGTTGCCTTAAATCAAATGACTGGAGTTGTCATCCCCATCTGCCTGTTTATGTAGGGAATCTGTAAGACATATGCTGCCCTGAGCTGTTTGCAGGAGGGGTGGGGTATAAATATATAAAATAAATAAATAAATAAA
>QEPC01006683.1:2443907-2455138 GCA_003113815.1 Sphenodon punctatus | reverse complement strand
TTTTTTCATTCAGTGTATAATTGGGTTGTGGAATCTACTGCCAGAGGCTGTGTAAGGGCCAGTACTATAGCTGAATTTAAAAGAAGTTTGGACACGTTTCTGGAAGATAGGTCCATTAGAAGCTATTAGCCAGACAGGATCAGGGAACATGACGGGAGCTGGGGAAAAACAACAGGGAATGGATCCCCCATTGTGACCTGTTGGGTCCTTCTCCCAAGCCACCGTGATTGGCCACTGTCAGAGACAGGATGCTGGGCTAGATGGACCATTGGTCTGACCCAGTATGGCACTTCTTATGTTCCTAAGTGCTGTATTGTGTCAGATCAGCGGTCGATTGAGCCCAGCATACTGTCTCCAACCGTGGCCAGGTTGAAAGAAGTGCACAACAGATCACAAGGGACTGATTTAATCCCTGCTAATTACTCCATGCTTCCAGCAGTCTGAGGGTATGTCCCCAACCAATTTGACTAATAACCATTTATAAATCAGTCTCCCAAGAACTTAACCAATCTTTTATAAAACCCAGTTACACTATTGGGCAGTGTAAATGCAACTTTGGATATCCTTCTGGGTTTTGCCAGGGTTGAGATTGTTCTATTATTTAGCGTTCTATTATTTAGCGTTCTTATCAACACTGAGTTTCACCACATCCTCTGGCAACAAGTTATTCAAGGTAGTTAAAACCAAGCAGACTGGGAAGAATTGCAGGAGGATCTTATGAGAGTGGGCAACTAAATGGCAGCTGAAATGTAATGTTGACAAGTGTAAATTGTTGTACGTAGGGAAAAACAATCCAAACTAAATTTATTTCTTTTAACTTATACCACACCCTTTCCAAAAGGCTCAGGGTGACTTACAATAATAAAAATACAATACAATTAAATAACCTTTAAAATACATTACAAAAAAAAACCCTACCCTCATCCCCAAACCCCCCACTCCAACCCAAAAACCTCCCACCCAAACCCTATCCCTGCCCACCAAATGCCTTTATAAACAAAGTTCCTCTGGAAGATGCTCAGGCTTGGGCTCAAACGAATCTCCAGGGGAAGGGCGTTCCATAGCAATGGGGCAGATCGCACGGGCTGCAATGGGGCATGGAAGGACAGGTGGTCTCTCAGATATGTGGGGTCCAGACCGTTTAGAGCTTTAAAGGTCAAAACCAGCCCCTTGAATTGAGCCCGGATTAAGCTATAAGAAGCCAGTGCAGATTGTTGTGTGCTTCTCCCAAGCAACCAAGATTGGCCATTGTCGGAGACAGGATGCTGGGCTCGATGGACCATTAGTCTGACCCACTATGGCACTAGTTATGTTTTTAAGTTTCACAAGTTAACTGTACGAAGAGTGAAAAAGTACTTCCTTTTGTTCGTTTTAAACCAGCTGCTAGTTTGTTTCATACAGTATCCCCTAGTTCTAGTACTGTCTGAGAAGGTAATTAACTGCTCCCTATTTACTTGTTCCACATTAGTCATGATTTTGTCAACTTCTATTATATCTCCTCTCAGTTGGATAAAAAGTCCTGGAGTTCAGCCACACGAGCTGCGGAGGAGGAGGTGGGCCCACGGTGGGCAAACGCTGCCACCACACAGCGCCAGCACCCGCCACTCAAAGCTCCACTGTGGAGCTCACTGCTCAGCGGGGCAGAGGCAGCGTTACATCATTTGGGGTAAGGCTGCTACATGTGTCCTTGGCCTTTTTGCGAGGATGCATCGTGCCACCATGCGGCCGGGGGGTGGGGGGGACAGGACATATCTGGTAGCAGCCGGCCACACGATACACAGAATCACGTGGTCCAGCTGCCCAGGATAGTTTAAGGCTACCCAAGGCGTGGTATCCTGCCCTAGGCATCTTGTGTGGCTGCAACTGTGCTTTAGTTACTGGGTACAGTGATGCTGGCACCATCGTAATGGCTGCTGTGTTCCACCATTACAGAAGTGGACATATTTGACATTTCAGTGGTGGGGAAGGAAATCAAGGATGCTGGGTAGTGTTGAGTTCAAACTGGTGATCTCCTCCACTGCCCTGGTGATGACCCTGTCCCTGAACCCCACCCCTTTCGGCTCCTCCCTGATCCTGCATCCGTTGCTCCAGGCTGCACCTCTTGTAAGACTGGCCCTGGGGACTTGCATGTCCTCAGTGCCCTTAGTGCTACACCATGTTACCGAGAGAGAAATAGAGAATGAACCCTAGGGAGCGAGACAGAGACTGTACTACTGGGTACGTGAGGGTCAATAGCTTTCTCTGCTTCTGAGAGTATTTCCTAGGGAAGAATGAGCACCATGTTCTTCACCTCTGTACAAAGCCACTTTCCATCCCTCTACGCGCAATGATTAGCAACCTTTACCAGTGGTGTTTTATTGTGCCAATTCCTATTTCCTCATTATCAACACTTAGCTTCATTTCACTTCTCCTGCAAGATGCTCCTTTCCCATGTTCTCTCATTCACGCAGATGTTAATATGATACTAAGAAGCCTCTCTGGAGTGGCGACAGTAATTACTGTGTCTTCCATTAGTCGCACAAAGCGATGAGTCAGATCTTCCACAGCCAGAGTGCTGAGGCTTAAGAAGCTGCTTTGGAACAAGGCCAATTAGGGGTTGTACCCGGGCAGCGCTTTGAGGATCAGAGCTACAGGGTGTTAACAAATGAGATGCGAGCCCACACTAGGTGGGTGTCCAGACACAGAGCCCCCACTCAGGATGGGGTTGCAGAGCCCGCCATGCGAGCAAATGCAGGTTAATGTGCACCCACATGTTCACATCCCGTCAATTAGGTTGCGTGCAATGCCTCTGCACATACGGGTCTGCCAGCACGGCAGAGTTGCAGATGGAAATCCTAGAGCATCTGAGGAGCGGCTACTTCCTGCCCCTCTCTCCACTCTCACTCCCAGTAATGCCGGAGGTGGGAGTTGCCCGCAAACACATGAAATACATGCATGGGACTTTATTATTATTATTAGACATTTATATAGCGCCAGTCGTATGACCTGGTGCTGTACAGAACACAGAACTAGACGCGGTCCCTGCCTGTGGCTTACAATCTAAAAGACAAAAGGGGGGGGGAGACAGGGAGAGGGGACAGTGGGAGAGACAGGGGAGAAGACAAACAAACATTCAAGCGGATGTGTAGTCTCAGGTGCGTATGCTTGACTTGGTTACAGAGAGGTTGGTAGCAGCAGTCAGCAGAGGAGGGCAGACAGTAAGAGTAAGGGGAAAGACTAGCAGGCATTGGGAAAGGCAGCAAGGAAAAGGTGGGTTTTGAGGAGGATTTGAAGGAGCGGAGGGAGGGGGCAAGGCGGATGCGGGCAGGGAGGGAGTTCCAGGCATGGGGGGCAGCGAGGGAGAAGGGTCGAAGGCGGTTAGGCGAGCAGGAGAAACGAGGAAGAGCGAGGGAGGGGACAACGGAAGAGCGGAGAGCGCGTGCAGGAGTGCGTAGGGAAATTAGGTACGAGAGGTAACGGGGAGCTTGGTCGTGGAGCGATTTGAACATGAAAACCAGGAGTTTAAACAGGATACATTCAGGAAGGGGGAGCCAGTGAAGGGAGAGGAGGAGAGGCTGAACATGGTCGAAGTGACGGGCAGAGTGAATGACCTTGGCGGCGGAGTTTTGGATTGCAATAAGGGGGGACAGGTGAGAGTGAGGGAGGCCAGCAAGGGGGAGGTTGCAGTAGTCGAGGCGAGAGATAACCATGGCATGGACAAGGATTTTGGCCGAGGAGATAGAGAGAAAGGGGCGAATGCGGGCAATGTTGTGGAGAGCGAATCGGCATGATTTGGCAACAGAATCAATGTAAGGTTTAAAAGAGAGGTGTGTTTCGAAGATGAAGCCCAGGCTGCGGGCTTGGAGAACAGGAAGGATGGTGACCCCATCGATGGAGATGGTCAGGTTAGAGGGAGAGGAAGGGGAGGGAGGAAAAATGAGGAGTTCGGTCTTGGCCATGTTTAGCTTGAGTTGACGTCGGGACATCCAGGCGGAGATATCAGAGAGGCAGTCGAGAAGGCGTGAGCGGATAGACGAGGAGAGAGAGGGGGTAGAGAGATAGAGTTGCCCGTTTATTAGGTTGGTCATGCTAAACATGCAAGTGGGGGCTGCACAGATCGAACTCAGACTTCAGCGGGCTAACATCTCGTTCGTTCACACTCATAATTAGCATCTGTGCTGTCCGTGGGGCTTTCTTTCCCTCCCTCCATATAACAAACTCGTTAAGTAGTGTCCTTCATATACCACATCAAGGAGAAAAAGTAAGTCATGATGGGTGTTTTCAGATGGACCACAGCCCCTCCTCTTGCTCCGCTTCACCCTCGGGTGGCCTGTCCATTTAAAGGCACCAGATGCTGAAGTGGAGCAAAAGCATGGCAGGGGGGCAGCTCTGCCAGCGGCATTCTGGAACATCCCAGAGCGCCGCCGGTGGAGCAGCTGGCCAAACCCAGGATACCGACCTGAAGGGGAGCAGGAGTCCCTCTAACGTGTGGACTCACGCTACTTCTTCACTTCCAGCCAGCTGTTACCCTGGCCAACGCCGTCATGTTGCAGTCACTCTAGCCCACAACTCTATGGTGTGTGTGTGGGGAGGGGGGGGGCGCGTGGGCAGATCAAAGGCTAGGGAAACCCGGTGGGCCTGTTTAAACCCGACCCAGGTGGGGTTGGACATGAGCGGGTGTGTGGCGAAACGCTAGCAGGGGGCGCTATACTGCTGAGCAACCCACCTTACTGTGTTTCTCCACATCTCTGGCATGGGGTCCCCACAGCTGGCAAACCCCCCAAAACTCTTGATATTCCGCTACCACCACCTGAGTGTATCCTAGAGGGCATTCAAACCACTCAGGAAGTGTGAACCCCAAAAGGTATAAGCCTCACAGCTTCCCAAGAGCACTCCCCCTTCCAGGCACTCTCTTCCCGGGGTTTCCTCCCCTGCGTTGGAGGCCGAACCCCAGAGTCACCCAAGGAAGGCTTCCCTCGGTCCCAAAGCTGTTGGCTTCTAGCCAAATAGGGAGTCTTCCCCTTTTTAGTAGTTTGGCCTGGTTACCTGGCCAAGGGAGACGTTTAATGGTCAGCCAATAACACACACACTCCCAGTAGGGTAGGAACAAAGCTTAGAATTTACTGGTGCATATAAAAAGGAATAAAAGCAAAGCTTAAACTGAGAACCAAGTGGTGATAGACCCTTTGAGCAATGTGAGTCAGTCTTTTGGGCATGGTAGCCCGTTTGGAACGCGTCTCTCTACAACTGGATCTGATGTAGCAGGCAGATAGCGAGTACACACGCAAGGTAGGTTCTGGTCTGGTCTCTAGAGATGATGTTTTTCCTATGGGGTCAAGGTTCTTGTCCTGGCAAGGCCAGAGTTACAGAGTTCACAGCCAAGCCATCCAGTCCATGTGTGCCTCCGGCAGAGAGGTCACGCGAGTGTAGGAGAGTGTGTCAGAGCGAGCCCCAGAGAGCGAGAGAGAGAGAGAGCCTGTGGCTCAGCCTTTTTAAAAGTTCCCTCCCCGCTCCCTGTGATTCATTCAGGAGAGTCACCTGGCTCAGGTACAGATCCCCCCTGACCAGTCCAAGCCAATCAGGCTTCTGCCTCCTGCTGGCCTTAGGAATTTCATGTGCTTGTTTAGAGGCCTAGAACTCGGTTAGGCCTGACTCAGTTTCAGGCAAGTGTCCTGGTCAGGGCCAGTGGCATTTTGCCACAGGTGCACCCCCAGAGCAGCTCTAAGCGTGGCCAGCCCCACATCCATTTGAAAACACCCAGTAGAGAGATGAAATCTCTTAATAATAGATGTAAGAGCAGAGGTGAGGGAGCTTTTCCCTCAAGCTTTGAGTGCCACATAGAATTCTGGGTGCTCAGGAAGAGATGCACCCAGAGCATGGATCTGCCCCATAGCCTAGCGTGCATGCCCCCATCTCTGCTCCCTTGCCCTCAACTCCGTTTTTCAGTTCTTGTGGGTAGGAACTGGATCCAGGGGGCAGATCCATGTCCTGGAAAGGGGCCACATAAAATCTTGCTGGGAGTAGCATTTGGCTCCCGGGCTAGAGGTTCCACCCCTCTGATGTAGACAGTAAGGCTGCTTCCACGCGTGCCTGAAAGTGTCCTTACAAGGCTGAGAGAGGACATGCAATTGCAAATCTTGCACAGTTTTGTGTACATGCAAATGCACTAATCTGCCTGTTATGTGCATTTACAATGACGATTGACAGGGCTGCAAATTCCATCCCTGTCAATCGTCATTGTAAATTTGCATAAAAGCAGAAATTACACAGATTAGTGCATTCACATGTACACAAAAACGCGCGAGATTTGCAATCACATTTTCTCTCCCAGCCTTGTAAGGACGCTTTTAGCACGTGTGAAAGAGGCCTGAGTATAGTGACCAGCTACGGTTATGTCCTCTAAACCATGAGGAGAGGTGAAGGCATCCCCAAACAGGTTTCAATATTAAACATTTTATATATGAATATTAAAAACAGCCGTTACACCATACACTATCAAACTATTTTACTCTTAGCAACTACTTATGTACAAATTGTTATTCTAACAACATTATTGCTACTTGTTTATAGAGCAGGGGTGGCCAAAGTTCCCAACCCCCCAAAAGCCACATACCAAAATCTTTATAGGACTGAGAATCACAAAACGGAAGGGTGAGAGGGATGGGGCATCTGAGACATGGGCAGATGCTGAGTGTCGGGGGGCTGGGCTGGGAG
Source organism: Sphenodon punctatus (assembly GCA_003113815.1). Taxonomy (NCBI): domain Eukaryota; kingdom Metazoa; phylum Chordata; class Lepidosauria; order Sphenodontia; family Sphenodontidae; genus Sphenodon; species Sphenodon punctatus. The sequence goes on along the minus strand of QEPC01006683.1, from coordinate 2,448,445 downwards.
TCAGGATGGAAGGGGGAAGCAAGCTGAGAAGAGTGAGAATAGGTCAATGGGGTTCAGGAGCAGGGCAGAGCTAGAAACAATGACTTGGAGCAAAGCTGGGAACAAGGGGCAAAAGCAAGACAAGAGCTGGAGCAGAGTTAGGGGTAATAACTCAGACGGGAAGTTATGTGAGCTGCACCACCCAGCTCCCTTCCGCTACCTGTCCATCCCTGAGGAACAGCCCGGGCAAAGCACTGCTTCAGTCTGTGCAAAGAACTCCAGACCAGGGTAAAAATGGGCTGGAACGTGTGTTGGCCCACTGAGACTTACCCCAGTTCAGGGATGCCTTTAGACGTAACAAAGATCGGGTTCCAAAACCCCGAAGCATTTGTTTGGCCATTGTGTGTAAGCACCATAACAATCCGAACGCCAATTTGGCCACCTGTTCTACACACGATGTGGACACCATTGCATCACAAGGACAATTGGCGTGTTCTGGTTGAACACGTAGCCAACGCTGTGTCTAACAATATCGCGTGGCGTGTTAACAGGTACAACACGGGAAACGAGGCGGCAGTGCTTGCGTGCTGAGATTGGGTGGCGAGCAAAACACCAATTTGCCCCAAGATGGGCTGTGTGTCTAAGCAGCGTCACATGGTGAACACAGGGCCAAACTGGTGTTCATATCAAGGTCAAAACACATTCAGACACCCGTTGATGTTATGTCTAAAGACACCCAAGGTCTGCGGTAGTTCTGGGCAGTCACGGAGGCCTCATAGGCCATTGTGGCTGCCCATCAGAGAGGGGAGTAGACCGCTCCTGGCAGCATGGAGGCAGGGCTGTGTGTCCGTATTCTGCCCAGCCCTCTCCAGCCCGGCCTGCCATTAAATTTGTTTGGTGGCCAGGCCAAATCCTGACTGGAGCGATGGCCCCACTCTGGACAGGACTGAAGTGCGGCAGTGCTCAGCACCGTCACATCTGAAAACACCTCAAATCCAGTGTGAGGCACCTATGAAATTGTGGATAAACTGGAGAAGTCATGCAGAGGAGAGTGAGAAAGATGATAGAGAATCTGGAATGCGAGAGATGTGTGGAAAGGTTGAGGGAGCAGGCAAGGGAAAAGAAGACTGAGGGAGGGGGTGTATGACAAGTTTTCAAATATTGCCATAAAAAAAGATGGGGATCCGTTGTTCTCCACCACCACTGCAGTGATGGAAGGACAAGAGGCAATGGGTGCACCCTGCAAGAAATAAATTAGATTTAGGTCAAATATTAGGGGATTATTATCCTAAGAGTAAGAACAAATGGACAATACTACATGTCAACCAGGTTGGATTAGCTGATCCTTCAGGGGTCCCTTCCTTCCTAGGATTCCTTGGCAATGGAACAGTCTATGGTGCCTTCTCTGAATTATTCCTTTTTTGACTGATTGAGAGCTGCCCAACTCTGCAAGGGGCTAAAGAACTTCCTTCCCAGATGAATTCACTGGGAACCTAAGGCACGTAGCCCGTGAAAAATCAGGGCTGTAGTTGGCAAAGGGCTTTAGGGTCCTTCCTGTTGAAAGGTGCTATAAGCATTCATCCCTCCAGCTCCGCCTGCCGCGTCTGTAACGTAGTCATTCTAACCAATTCCTCTTTTGTGCTGTTGAGTGCTGAGTCTATCCCGGCCCCCCTTGTATCTGATGTAGATGCTGCACAGGCTTTCAACTTGGGCTGTCAGCTTAACAAAAAAACATGAGTGTGAATAACTTGGCAGCGGCAAAGGCACCCGAGAGCTCCCGGTACCTCTAGAGGAATCTTCTTCAAAAGGGCTCTTGTCCCAAAAGTGCTGAATTTCTTCAAGGTGAAGACTCTTTCATGTAAGAAACAACACCCTCTCTCTTGCTTTTAAGAGGAGTTGTACGTTCTTTATCCTCAGTCTTACAGGGAGCTGAGGTTAATGGATATTTACAAATGATTCATACTCCCTGTCTTCTCTTTTCTTCTATACTTACAGCTCTGGAATAAAATTCCAAGAAATAAAACAATCTGCCCCAAGTTTCTCTCTCTTCCTTGTTTTTAATTCACTCCAATAGCAATAGCTTTGCCTCCCTCTCCCAACTCTGAGTATCCCAATCCCTCCTCCAGAGCAGCCTGGGGCCCTGCATTTGCCACTGTGAATTTATGCTCATCACCCTCACAACTCGTAGGAATTACAGCGGAAAAGGTTTCTCTCTTTGCTAAGTGGTGACTGAAGCTTTGAATTTAAAACCTTGAAATGTCTGAGTCACATTTGTATGGACTGCTACAGGATGAAGTAGTGCTTCTAAAGTTACAGAGGTCCTTAGGAGGTGTGGGGCCATGCAGGGTCCTGTGCAAAGATCCTGGTGGGGTCCCCACAGAGGTCAGTGAACTCAGAGACTCTGGTGGGGACACCATCTGAGCCCAGGCCCAGTTCTAGTTGATTCTCTCAGAGAGTCTGGTGGGGACCCTTCTAGACCCGAACCCCAGATTTTAACCCCTAGCCTAGGTCCCACTGCAAATCAGTGCACTCAGAGATCTTGGCAGAATTCTGCACATACACCCCATCCCTACAAGGCCGCCCCCCCGTGCTTGTCTGACTGGGTGGAAGGCTGCAACCAGCTTCTCCCCCAATAAGTTCTTCTGCCTCCCCTCCCTGGCTCGGGTCCCCATCCCTCACTGGCTTTTGCCTCCTAGTACTGCTGCTGCTGCAGCAGCAGCTGAGACACTGATAGGCCTGGGAGAGAACGTTGTTTGTTTACAAACAACTCCTCCCTATGTGAGTGATCAGAAGGTTGTTGCCTTGTAAAGAAGGTTCTTCGAGATGGCTTCCAACATTCTCACAACTGAATTGTGCATGGCATGCTCACCCTATTCAAATAATAGACCACATAATGGTCTCCAGATCCTCTAGTATAAAAAGCACTCTCCCCCTCAGAATGACAGTTCCTTCCAACCCTTTCTAGGAATATAAGAAAATTCCATGCGGGCCTGGAAGGGTGGGTATTGTGAAAATGTTCACAGCCATCTCGAAGAACCTTGTTAGAAGGCAGCAACCTTCTGGTCTTCTTTGAGTGGCTTCTCACAGACTGTTTTTACATGGCTCTGCCGTGGTGTGTGTGTGTGTGTGTCTGTGGGTGCACCGGTGCGTGGGTGGGGCATGCACACAGCCACACATGCATCCCCACTCACCCACACCCACAGAGTAACCACCGTTTCCCATGGTTGCTCCATACGTGGGGACGAGTGGGGGGTGAGCGAGGATGCATGTTAGGCGGGCAGGTGCACGCAGGTACCCCCACTCACCATGGGTGCGTGTGCCACGTTGTTCAAACAGGGCTCCCCCACCCATGAACATGTAGAAATACACATGTCCATGGGTGGGAGAGGCCTATGTAAAAAGGGCCACATTCTCACAACTTTCCTACACTATCTTAGGTAGGAATTTAGGATGTAAAGCAATATCTATTCTATCTTGGAAAATCTGAAAATATGGTTCTGAGATTATTATGGCTGCTATTTCACTAACTCTTATTAATGAAGGTATTGCTGACAGGAATACTGTCCTTAAACTCCCACCCCATAACCAGTTCATTTGTGCCCCTCATCTAATGAATTTATTTATGTACAAAACATTTATATCCCGCGCCCTCCTTCAACTCGGCAGCTCGGGGCGGCAACAACATAAAAACATCACAATAAAATCATCTAATTACAATATAAAATATATAAAATCGACACATAAAATAGCAGCTAACATAAAATAAAATCCTCTCCCCAAAGGCCTGGCAGAACAACCAGGTCTTACAACATCTGCGAAAAGAGGGGGTCAGGGGACAAACGGGCCTCCCAACGGGAGAGAGTTCCACAGCCAAGGTGCGGCAACCAAGAACGCCCAACCAAGAACGTCGGGGAACTTCGAGTTGGGTGCCCCCAGCTGACCGCAAGGGCCGCGAAATGACCCGAGGCTTGAGGCGGTCTCACAGGTAACCAGGACCCAAGGTAGCCCCATGTAGAGCGTGTTGCAATAGTCCAGTCGAGGGGTAATGAAAGCATGGATGACAGTGGCGTCATGAAATGGTTATGGGTGGGGGGCAGCGTGAATTGATTATATGGGGGGCAGGGCACAAATGAACTGGACAAGCATGAATTGATTACGGGGGCACAACTGAACTGGTTATATAAATATGTCTCTTTTCATGGCATAATGTGCTTAATAGGCTGGCTTCATTTTGGGTGTCTTGTGTGTTTGATAGCAGCACCTCTGGACCGGTCGCACCATGTGCGTGCACAGGCAGCACCAGCAGCAAGAAGCAACAGGCCCTGGAGGCCAGGCTGGCTAAGCTCACCCCCTCCCCCAGTAAGGCAGTGGACGCAGTAGTCAGTCTCTATGTGCCTGCCTTGTTGTCCGCCTGGCTGCCCCTGCAGTAGAATCACTCCTGGGGAGTGGTGGTAGATGCTCGGTTGGGGAGGTGGGTGGGTGGGTGGAAGCATTGGGAGGGGATGCTTGTCTATGGCTGCTCTGCTGAGCACCTGGTAAGGCAGCCAAGGGGTGGCAAG
>QEPC01006683.1:2385584-2424996 GCA_003113815.1 Sphenodon punctatus | reverse complement strand
ATGCACAAAACCCATCATCATCAAACACCACCAAACAGGTTTCTTCCCTGGGGTGAATCCCTCCTTTGAGATGATTTCCTGGCTCCTTTCTTCTAGTCTACCAGCCTTTGCCCCAGGAATCAAGCCCCTTCTCTGGGCTCTCAACTTGCTCCCTCCTTCCTGGAACCATCCCTAGTGGTCTCCTATGGTTTGGGCTACAGAATACACCCCTTTCTAACTTTCCTATGCCCACCTTTAAGGATAAATTGATTTAGGCTCAAAATCCTGAATGTCAACATGGAGCTGCCTGCTCATACCATAACTCCCAATCCAGAAAACACAAATAAACTCCAGTGCGGCAATGGTTAAAGAAAGTTGGGTTGGAGGAACACAACAGGAGAGCAGTTATCATTAGACCATTCACACCCCAGGGTGCAGTAAGTGTGACTAATCTCTGAAGGATGTGATTATATCCTGAGAAGCTCATCCCTGGGGTTGCCTCATTTCTGTTATGGGAAATCTTTAGTGAAGTTACATTTCGTAGGGTTAGGGCAGGACAAGGCTGGGAAGCAAGTGCAAATAAATAACCAAAAAACGAAACAGCATTCTCTTTCCTGGAGTGATTTTTTCTGGCCTGTGACCTTTGCTAACTGAAGAGGTCTCCTACAATAACAACCCCCAATACACCTTGGAGGAATGAGTAATTTCAGGGCCTGGAGTTTTAATGCCTCAACCAAAGACTGTAGAAACACAAAAGAAAAGTTGTGATTTTGGTCAGATCTCAGAGTCTTAAGAAGGAACAGGTCCTACCCAAAGGGACCATTCCAATGGACACAAAACCTTCCTGATCCCCTAGCAGTGTAGAATGCCCGTCCTGGGGCTGTTCCCTCTCATTTTCCCCTTACATCTCTATGGTTATTGGAGGACTGGAAGATGCTCTGGGCTTATGTTACCTTGGTTCCACTGTTAGCAAATCAAGTAGCCAGTAGCGTCAGTTTAAACCGGGACTGATTAGCATGGACACACAACCTCCTGGACACCCTGGCAATGAAGAAAGCTCCTTCTAGGGATGTTCCCTCTCATTTTCTCCATATACGTCTATGGCCATTGGAAGACTGGAATATGCTCTTGGGCTTATGGTTGCATTTATAGGTTACCTTGGTTCTGCTGCTAGCAAATCAAGTAGCCCGAAGTCCTGGGACTGATAAACATGGATTTAGCATGTGTCTGACCCATGGTAGAAGTTCTGCAAAGATCATAAACAGCAGGTTTGGGCCAATATCTACAAGGTGATAGGCCCAAAGAGTAGCACCATCTCACCGTTGCATGGTAAGTTTCCATTGTTGTTATAGTTCTCTATCAAACCACATCTCTAAACGTCTCTGCAGCACATGAGTCCTCAGCCTACTGTCTTGGAAAAAGTGACCCTGGTCTTGCTGGTTAGGATTTTATTTTTGCCTTTCCCTGAACATTTTCATAGACTTCCCTTAACTACCCAGGGCCAGTCACAGCACCAGCAGCTCTGTTGGTGGAGGTGGGAGGAAAATACCTATCAAGATCCACCTCCTCCTATCCCATACCCTTAGAGTTGCCAGATACGCAAATTGTCCCAGGACGCTTATGAAAAATACATGTTGCAGGGCGCCAATGCAGACCCTGCAACATGTATTTTTCTTAAGTGTCCTGGGGAAATCTGCGTATCTGGCAACCCTACATACCCTCCTGGATCAGAACACTTTGGGTGCTTTTACATGAGACGGGCAGTGGGGGTCCACGCTGGTGTGTGGAGTGGGGGTGTGTGTGGGCATCGTGCATGGGAGAGCGCTTCAAACAAATGGCCCCACGCATGGCTGCCCCATCCAGGCACAGGGCACCCTGGGTTTTTCCAGAGTGCCCCAAGTGTGGACAGAGTGGGGAGTACGTGGTCACGAGAGTGCACACACCTCCATGTACTGAATTCACACAAGCGCTCCCTCATGTGGATGGTGGGTGTTCATGAATGTGGGAGTCGCATGTAAAAACTCCCTCTGAGGAACTGAAGGCCTTAAACCTTCCGGCATATTACCCTAATAACTTGTCTGATGGTAGCTCTGGCTTCTTCCACCAAGGGTAATGCCAGCAGGGCCAGTCTTACCACAGAGTGACCTGGGGCGACTGTTCTAGGCCCCGCTATTTTCTCTAGTTCTGGGGCCCCACAGTGCCCCCTGTTTTATCAAGTCAGGGTGTGGGGTCACCGCTCTCTTTCCCAGGGGTGGCCTGAACGCAACCACTTCTATTGCCCCATGGAGGGTGCCCTCACGGGGGGTAGGGCCAGAGGGAGGGGACAGGGCCACCAGGGGCCCCACATTTTCTATTCACTCTAGGCCTCACAAATTATAAGGTCAGCCCTGAATGCCAGAGCTCCAAGAAGACCCAGAGCAACTGCAGGGGAAGACACAAAAGCCACTGCACCTCCTCCCAACTCTGGCTCCCACTGATGTCACTGCTGACCTCACTTTTGTGTTTTCTGCCATTGCCTTAGAAAGAGAGTTGGAGGTTACTACTGTAATCTATATATGACAGGAATGACACATTGTACTCTCGTCTTTGTCAAATGCTGGGGTGATGAACACCCCGCCCGGGTGGGAATACATATTTACAAGATTGGTTCCAAACAAACACACCAACTCAGGCATTAAGATTAATTTATTTTATTTATAAATATTTATTTATTTTAATTTAATTTATTTATAAACATTTATTAGCCACCCCCTCATGCCAACGGCATCTTGGGGTGGCTTACAGCATCAAAACACACTATAATAAAATTCCATAAAAATCAATTTAAAAATACACAGTCCCATCAACAAATACAAAATCTCTTTAACACCCCCCCCCCTCAACTACCCCACCCTCCCATCCTCCCCTCCAAAGTCCTGGACGAACAGCCAGGTCTTGTAGGCTCGACAGAACATCAACGGACCTGGGGCCAGGTGAGCTTCCTCCGGGAGGGGGTTCCAGAGCCGCGGCCCAGCCACCGAGAACGCCCTCTCCATTGTGGCCCCTTGTCTCACACGGGGGACCTTCAAAAAGGCACCCCCGGTGGACTGAAGGGATTGTTCTGAGGTGCGGAGGGCGAGGCGGTTCCCGAGGTATGAGGGGCCCAGATGGTACAGGCCTTTATAGATCAACACTAACACCTTGAATCTGGCTCGGTATGCTATAGGCAGCCAGTGCAGAGCATGGAGCACAGGTGTTATGTGCTCCCGTCGCCCCGTCCCTGTAAGGAGATGGGCCACCGCATTCTGCACCAGCTTCAGCCTCCGAACCAGAAATAAGGGAAGCCCCAGGTAAAGCGCATTGCAGTAGTCTAACCTCGAGGTGATGAAGGCATGAATGAGAGTGGCCAGGTCGGGCCTGGAAATGTATGGGCACAGCCTCCGTACCAGATACAGCTGGCGGAAGGTGGCCTTAGCCACCATCTGCACCTGCCGATCTAGACGGAGACCCGAGTCCAACACCACCCCCAGACTCCGAACCTGCTGGGCTACAGGAGGGCGGACCCCCCCCTACAAGGGGAGCCAGTACCCCCCTCCCCCCCCACCATTACCTCCGTCTTATTGGGATTAATCTTCAGTCTGCTCTGCCACCTTCAAATCCACCACGACCTCCAAACATTGGGAAAGCAATGAGACAGCAGGACCTGGGTCAGTTGAAAACGAATGATGACCAGTTTATTTCACTCTTAGTCATCTGCATCAGGGATGAAGAACTTTTTCTGTCTGGGGGGCCACTTTGACATTAGTACAAGCTCCAAGGGCTGCATACAATTTCAGAGCTGGGGCGGTTAAGGGGTGTACTCAAGAAAAGGAAGGCCCAGAACATGGACCTGTGCCATGGATGTGTCTTGGGCCACATTCACATCTGCAACGGAGAGACCCGCGAGGGAAGACGCAGCAGCGGGGAGGAGCCAGAGAGCAGAAGAAGAGCCGGTGTGAACGAGGATGTGCTGCGGCTTTCCTCCGGTGCGAACGGGATTGTGCCACGGCTTTCCTTGTGCATGTCAGGGTGCAAAATCCTGCCCTGACGTGCGCGCAGAAAGCCGCAGCACATCCCCGTTCACACCAGCTCTTCTTCTGCTCTCTGGCTCCTCCCCACTGCCGTGTCTTCCCTCGCAGGTCTCGCTGCCGCAGTTATGAATGCGGCCTGGGATGCCCTCATCTCTACTCCCTTATCCGTTGCTCAGTTTTTCAGTGGTTGAGGTAGGAACTGTATCCAGGGGTCAGATCCAGGAACTGGAAAGTGGCCACATAAAAACTTGTTGCAGGCTGTATTTGGCCCCTGGGCCTGAGGTTCCCCACTCCTGGTCTACATCAACAGTAGGCATGAGTCCCTTCCCAGCAGAGTGCACCTTCATATCTCTACTGAGGGCATTTTCAGACAGACAAACTATTCCGGAATAATTAGAATAATCTCTGGTGATTATTATCCTGGGATAACAAAGTGGTACCTGTTTAGATGGACATTTCTATCGCAGGATACCTTAATTCCGGAAAAGTTCATGTGAACAGTACATTGTGATTAGAGTCTCTGGGATGAATTAAAAATTTCGTGGTGCTTTTCTGCCTAGTTCAGCGCGATGTTTTGTGGGACTCAAATGTCACGTCCTTTCTCTACAATGTCACATCCTCTGTGTAGCTGAGCATTCTGAGCATTTCGGAACACATACTTTGCTGTTAGACTCCTTGGCGCTAATCACTGGGATAGCTGACTATCCTGGGATATGTCGTTCAGACGGACATTATCCTGGGATAGTTTAGCAACCGGTTGTTATAAACCCCAGCAGTTGGGGTTTTATAACACCTTGATATTTTTGTTATCCAGGGATAATAATCACTGTGGACAGCATTTAAACAGACAAGTTATCCTGGTGATAATGCTCTTATCCCAGGATATGCGGCCATCTGATAACGTCCTGAGCATCCCCAAACTCCTAGGGGTTTTAGGACCCAGGACAGCTCCCAGGCTGTAGCTATTAGCCTGCTTCTTAGCTCCTTACCCTTCAGCAGCATTCTGCAGACTGATTTGGCTTCAGCAGCCTTTCCCTCTCATATACCTGTCAAAGGGGGCAGGGGAAATGTGATCAGCAGGCTGGCCTTGAGTTGGGCCATCAGAGATGAGTCCCTGGTTTCTCCACTGCACTTTCAGAGAAGGAAAAGAGGGCAAACTCAACTCATATTGAGCAGGGATACTTTTCATCTAGAAAATGTTAATGATCAAGCCTGTGCCATATGTTTTATTTAGTTTGATTTTTAACCCACCCTTTCTGGAAGGCTCAGACCAGATAACTACACATGCAAAACATTTAAAAAAAAAAAATGCAAACAAAAAATAATTATAAAAAAATCTAAACAGTAAATATAATGTTTCCATTAAAACGGTACCTTAAAACTATCCCTGCCTGCTAAACACGTGGCCAAACAGATAGGTACAGAAAATGCTCCAACTCAGACGTTGACAGACCTCTGAGGGAAGGGAGTTCTACAGCTGTGGAGCAGCCACTGAGAACGCCACTCTGTGCCCCCTTGCTGTACGGTCTTGGTGCAGGGATGGTATCTGCAGGAGGCCGCAGGGATCAGGATGGAACACAACAGAGGTGGGGGTCTTTTTTAGATATTAATGACAAGTGTGTGTAAAACAGCTTCTTTTAGGGAGGATGGTTTGCAGTGGTTTCATGGCTGATTATTCATTTTAACAGTGAGGTTTCCTTGGCCACACCAGTCAACGAAAACAATTAGCCAAATGAACTTCTAAAGTAGATTGAACCTCTATAACATACCAAATGTTTCATCACCCGGCTGCACTGAACGGGAAGGAATACTTGAACAAGAGAGGGAGAGAGTACAGGGTGTGTGTATAGGGAGCAATAATTTTAAAGCCTTCATGTTTAGGGGCCAATTAATTATCAAAACCTCCAGATTTGGGAAGGAAGATATTTAATCTCCCCTAACCCCTTGTGACTCAGACCTTTGATCTCTGTGTCATGACCTTTGGCTTTAGACCTTCTATCCCTCAGGACCTGACTAAATATAGGCACATTGTTTTGTAAACAATACTTCCATAAATCTTTGTGTGTGTTCCACTGGGTAGCTTTCTTGTCATTGTTTCCACAACGTTGCCGTGGCTCAAAACCTACAGCTGCAGAATGTCAATTTGAGCTTTCTGATGAGTGTAAAAAACCAAACAACCCACCCCCAAATACATATTGTTCATGCTACCATGGTAACTGAAAAAAAGAAGAGCCAGAAAATGTGCATTATATAGGCAAGAAATTACCCAAACAGGAACCATTCTTTATATTTGCCTTCGGTCACCAAGAGTCACTTCCCACTCTGATTTGACGATGGTAGAATTCAGAAGGTGATGAGATGACTCTGCATGTGCTTCGCTTGCTGCGCATGACACACCACATCATTGACATCAATTCTAATTACTTAAATTATCTCTCCTTTACATAATTCAAAGTTGACACTACCTTGTACAAAGAGGAAACTAGTTCGTTTACCTAGCACAGTTCTTTTCCTACCATGTACATATTCATCCAAATAGCAGGGTTGTTTTTTTCTTTTAAAAATAATAATAATAGTAAAATAGGTGATTGTGTGTAATGGCAGACCTGTGAAAAGGGCGGTATGAATTTATGGTAACCTGCATTTCATCATTTGTAAAAATAAGATGCTTCCTGTACAAGACTTTCTTTTGATGCTTTGGATATATGCGGCCAACAAAGAGATTTCATCCTCTGATGCTACAAAAGAAACTTGGTTTTGTCTAAATCTTGGTAGTGAATGCTGGAAGGGCAGATGTCAAGAAAAGGAATGCTTTCCCCATTCAGAGAGCATAACTACTAGCAATTGTGGGAGAAATAAATAAGACATCTCAAACATGTGGTTTCAAGTTTATGGCTCCATTTATGGTCCCTGGTAAGACCGTGGTCCTTAGGGAGGCAACATTGGCCTTACCTGCAGGCTTCTGGGTGAAGGTGAATTACTGCGCATAGTAAAAGCATGTCTTCGGCAGGAAAGACGATACTTAGGCACCAGGAACAAAAACAACAATAAAAGGATACTATTGAGTGATGCTTTAATTTAATTTATCCATGGATATTGCTATGTGCTTATATTACCCACTGGATGAAGCACCGTCTCTCTCCAATGAAGATTGTGCTGGCATTAATAATTAATGGTTACTTTGTGAAAAATCCACTTCCCCACTGCTGAGGATCTACGCCACTTTATGAGCAGGTGGATATTTTCAGTAAACCAAAAAATACAGAAAATTGACATTGAAATAATCACAGTGGTGTTGTCTGAAACTCTCTTTTGTTTCCAATTTTCCATAGTAAGCATTCCCCCGAGAACACATATGCCTGACCCTAAACTTTCCCCATTTTCCAAGTCAATGCACTTGATGGGAACTCATCTTGCTGCCCTCTCTTTGATTACATACCCTGTAGATCTTTAGTCGTGGAACTGTTGCCAATTTAGGGCTGCTTGAATTCACTTCACTTATGGAGCTTTCAAAATATTTGGTTGGCCTGTTTAATTCCCCTGCTGCGATCCGAGCAACTCCGACTCTGACGTGGGGTGGGACTGTAGTTTTAAAGGAGTATTTCCTAACCTCTCCAAACATACTCATGTATTTCAGTTACTTCAGAGCATGTTTGGGGTGGGGGATTGTCATTTCGGAAGAAAAACTTAAACATGAGCTTTTGAAGTTTTCTATCCCCCCATCCCACCTCTCTCCAATTTTTAGCAAGCTAGTAAAAATCAATAATCTTATGTTCCCATCTGTAAGCCACCTGACATCCTATGAATGATCAATGGAGCTTACATAGGGACTCTCAAGAAACCAGGGCACTGGAATGACCAGATGCAGAGACCAAACCCACAACGTTACAGTTTTGTCTTCTGTTAATGTGAAGTCCTTCCTCCTTACAGATTGGTATTTAGATACAAGAAAACAAGGAGCAGCCATCATCAGTGAGAACACGTCAGACTTAAAACAGTACTGAAAAATGAAATAAATCAAATACAGCACCACATGGGACTGCGAGGATCAGAAAGATACTTTTCTTTATTTCTTTAAGATTTGTGATTTTTAAAACAAGGATTCTCTCACATTGGTTTAAAGCTAGGGTGCCAGTAGCTCCTACTTAAAGCTATAAGGCAGGCTTTGGGATAGCCTGTCCAAATGAATTGCTGACTGTATTTGCCCAGCATAACAAACAACCAAATATTGAATGCTAGAATAATGGAAAATCACACAATTCCACTGCACGTGCACACTGTAACTTCCATCTGCAGTGGATCCCGGCATGCTGACTGAGTCCATGTTCTGCATATTAATGTGCAAATCTCTACTTGCAGCTCTGCTACTTTGGTGGCAGAGTAGTTCAAATGATCGCTTTTAAATTGGACTAACTTCTAGTGGCGAGAGTATACAAGCTTTTGGCCCTACCAGGCTTTTAGCTGGGATTGTAATCAGCATCCTGGTTTAAGAAAGCAACTCTTCTGAAGTTCAGGAAGCAATGGGGCTAAGTCTGTTCTCAGAGAAAAGGAACAAAAACAAAGGAGGACACAGAAAGTGCCTATCCCACCCCCCGCCCCCAGCCCTTTCAAAGCCATATTGTCACTCCCAAAACCAAGTTAAACTTCTAAAGAAATCTTTTCAAGATGTGCAAAGCGTTACAACACAGTTTAGCTCTAAGCACTAGCATAGCATCTGCCCCTCCATTTCCCAACCCATAATAATCCCTTGGTCTGCCAAAGCCATCTTTTACAGTAGCTCATGCTGTGTCCAGTGGAGAATGAGTACGAGGTAATGAAATATAAAGATTTTAGTCTCACAGAAGAGAACAATCACTTCCATACACTATACCTGCCTGAATGACAACTGAAATATCCTTTTAAGGTGTATGTTGTAGGTGTGCTTTTTACACAGAAGAACAATACAGGGAAAGCCTCATTGGAACACAGAGGGGTCACCACCCCCCCCCCCATATTTCCTACCCATGGGTGTAATGCACATATACCCGCAACATTAGAAGCTCTTTAGGAACTTTATTATTAATTATTATTATTGGAGGAAGTGTGGTTTAGGAGGAGGATTTGGGGTTGTGTGTGGAAGTGTAATTATTACTAATTATAATTAGTAATTATAATTTCTATAGCTCTTTCAGTGTCCATTGTGCTTTACAACCTTTATCTAGTTCACCCTCACAAAAACCCTGTGAGGTAGGTCATTCTTATTCCCATTTTACTGATGGGGAACTGAGCCTGAGAGAGTGGGTGCTTTTCAGAAGTGATGACTCGCAACGCCATCACCACGGACTAACCCAGCTGATGGTGGGAGCCATCACTCCTTTCGGGGGCCTGGCTGACTGCTGAACTAACGTGACGGTGGTCGGGATGGGAAGGGGGAAGGAAGAACAATGCACAGAATATATATACATCCATATATCCATATATATATCCCATATATATGGGATGGGGGGGAATCACAAACAGAAGAGGAGTCTGTAGTGAAATACATACATTACATACTCAATGAGTCTGTACAGTGAAATGCATAACACAAGGTTTTAGTTTATGGTTTAAGTTTCATTTCATTACAAAACTGAAATGAAACTTAAAGCAATCTAAAAATCCTACTCAACGCCTGCTGTTCAGGAACAGTGACTAGCTCAGAAGGTGTTGGGAAGGGGGGAGGCAGATAATTAGTTTTGTTTCTTGCAAGCCTCTCCACCCCTGGTGCCTGGAAGTCTGCTCCTCAGTGACTGACACCTCCCTGTCATGTTTGACCTTCCAGTGAACCTTTTTTTGCCACCCGAACTCATCCAAACGCAATCTGAACGGACCGAACTGTTTGGCCATTTCGCCGTTCGGTATTCGGTTTGTTCGGTATGTTCACGTTCGGGTTCGGGTTCGAGTTCGGTCATCCAAACAGGCCGAGTTCGGTCCGAACTCCGAACTGCCGAACCGCGTTCGCCCATCCCTATGAGTTATTGCCATGCTATGAATAGTAGCCACTTAGATTCACAGTGCTTTATGCTACAGAATTAAAGTGCCATTTCTCCTGGAGCTGACGGAGAGCCTTTGTTAGGTTGCAAGGATTGGGCCTACTAAAAAGGCCCAAGTGTTTGCCTGAAATGCCCTATTCTGTGAATACTTGTTGAACCAGGTGCTTTTCCCTGAATCAATGAGGTGCTTGGCTCATTACTACAGTAGAGTTCTGTTATTTGGGATTTTGTGGGGCCTCTATGAACCTTTTCATAGGTCGCTTTTACACTGACGCCTCCTCCTGCCACTCGATGTTTGGGTGGGTGTGCAGGGGGGAAGGGGTCCGTGTAAACAGCCAGCGTTGGGTAGGGGGATGGGTGTCCGGTCGGTGTTTGCCTGTGTGAACACACCGGGCCCCTCATACCTTGGGGACCGCCTTGCCCTCCGTGCCTCAGAGCGATCCCTGTGGTCCACCAGGGGTGACTTTTTGGAGGTCCCCCGTCTGGCCCCAGGTCTGTTGGCGTTTCAACGAGCCTGCAGGACCTGGCTGTTCACTCAGGCCTTTGGAGGGGAGGGCGGGAGGGTGGGGTGGGATTTTTGAAGAGTTTTTATGTTGAGGGGGGTTGTATTTTTAAAATATTGTTTTAATTAATGTTATTATTGTGTGTTTTTATGCTGTAAGCTGCCCCAAGATGCCGTAGGCATGAGGGGGCGGCTAACAAATGTTTATAAATACATAAAATAAATAAATAAATAAATAAATAAAATAACACCATGGGCGATGGGTGGGGGTGTGTGCGCGCTCCTGCGCAACACCCACCTCCACCCACAGAGCCCTCCGGAAAACCGGAGGAGGCCCTGTGGGTGGAGATGGGTGTGTCCATGTAAAGGGACACACACACACACACTGCGCCAGAATACGCATCCCCCACCTCCGTCTGTGTAAAAGGTGCCATACAGACACTCTAACACTGATACAAAATGGGTGTTACGTTTTATTATACATGTTGCAGGGCTGCAGCTGTACTGTATGGGTGCCCTGCAGCATGTATAACAACACCCATTTTATCAGTGTAAGAGTGTCTGTGTGAAAAGGGCTTATGACAGTTCGACAGGACAGAACAGAAGTCAACTTATGCAAAAGTTAAATAGATGGGGCCATGTACGTTCTACTCAAGTGCTACTTTACCCTCCCAGATAAATTTTACCTTTGAGTGGATTCATGATTTCTTGTCAGCATGTGGTTAAATATACCTTAAGCTTGCAATGCAACCCACAGTGCTCTGGTTCCTGCCACTCCCCTGAGCAGAAGGGAACAGGAGGACTATGCCTCCCTGCACAGTAAGCCCCACACCAACCTCCAACCATGCAACCCAATGACTGTTATCCTATTCCCCACCACTCAGCCAAACACAGAACTTAAACGAGCACCTGCAAAAACGGGCACACACATCAAAAGTCCAGTACTTGCCTTGACCCAGCAACATTGGGTGCTAATTTGTACCCAATTGGTGGCCAATGGGCTACTCAATATGCTGCTTTACAAATTTTTTGTCCCAATTTTTCAACTTCTGGCACAAATTTCATGACTTCCAGTAAGAACGTAAGTAGCACCATACTGGGTTCATCCAGTCGGTCGAGCCCTGGTCGATGGAGCCCAGCACCTGTCTCCAACAGTGGCCAATCTCGGTCACTGGGGCACTCAGCAATGGGGCGATCTATTCCCTGTTGTTCGTTCCCAGCTCTGGACAGTAAGAGGTTACAATATAGCTGCAAATGAACCGATCCTCCAGCTTATACTACTGGCCTTGACCATGTCCTCTGGCAACAAATTCCACAACTTAATGGTGTGTTGAGTAAAAAAAATACTTAATTTTATTTGTTTTAAATCTGCTACCCATTAGTTTTGTGGGGTGTCCCCTAGTTCTAGTACTAGTTGAGAGGGTAAATAACTGTTCCTTATTTACTCGTTCCACACCACTCATGGTTTCATAAACTTCTCTATCGTATCTCCCCTCTCAGTCATCTTTTCTCCATGCTGAAGAGCCCCAACCTATCCAGCCTCTCTTCATAGGGGAGCTGTTCCATACCCTGTATCATTTTTGTTGCCCTTCTCTGTATCTTTTCTATTTGTATATCTTTTTTGAGATGGGGCAACCAGAACTGCACACAGTATTCAAAGTGTGGTTGCACCATCGATTTTTATAGAGACATTAATAATAAATAAAATAATAAAATAATAATAATAATATAAATTTATTTGCTTGACGGAAGGTCATTGCTTGACAGAACAAACATATACAGCTCAGGCATAAACGAGGAGGAACAAGTATACAAATATACAATTTAGAGTAAGAACAAGCAAACCCTGGCTAATTTAACAAATAAAAAGTAACCATATGCTTAATTATAAGTAATCAGCTTTCAATAGGAAGCTTGAAAGCCACAAACAATTGTCTCAAGTTGAAAGCTGAGACCAGAAATTTTGCTAAGTTTGTAGCAACATTTGGGAAGGCATCGGATATCAGAAATTGGAGCATCCAGGAGTCTGATCTACCCTGATATTTCTGAAGGTAGCAAGCCAAATATTGGGATCTCACTGCATCATACAGATGACAGTGCAGAATAACATGTTGTGTAGCCTCAATACTGTCTCTTATACACATCTAGATGTGTATAAGAGACAGGGGTAAGAGTGCCCCCGCTTTTCCCAAAAAATCTCGGTAGCGCAAATGATGACCTCTTAGCCACAGCTAGTGACTTTCTAAGGTGCTCTGACCAGCTACCTGATGATGTTAAATTTAGGCCAAGATACTTAAAAGATTTAACTTGCTGAAGTACTTGACCATTAACAGACCAATTAAAGGTTTTCCTAGCACTGAAAAAACAATAACTTTAAATTTACTATAATTAATAGTTAAATGTTTGGTGTTACAGTAACTAAGAAAGACCCTAAGTTGGTGATTAAGGCTCACCCTTGTCCGGGAGAGCATCGGCGTAGAGCAAACACCCTATAGCTCTTGAAGCTAGCCGGGGAGAGAAAAGTTCATTTTCGGTAAGTAAGGGGATAACATCAATGATAAAGAAATTAAAGAGCAGTGGGGCCAATACACATCCTTGGCACACACCTGTTAGGATGTTAAAGTACCCAGAAGTGTGCCCTAGACTACCTAGTTTGACAGCAGATAGCGAGTGGGTCTGGAGCCTTATAATAGGAAATAATAGTATTTTGTCAATCAAGGATTCAGACAGCTTCCTCCAGAGTAGATCTCTAGTAACAGAATCGAAAGCCGATTTCAGATCGAGAAATGCCGCAAAGAGATTTTTTTACCAGACGATCGATATTTTTCAACAAGGTTATACGAAATAAAACATTGATCTGTAGTGGCCCTACCTCATTGAAAACCGGCTTGTTCAGCATATAAAACTTGATGCTGGAACAACCAAGATAGAGGCATTATGATATTTTCAGTTTTATTCTCTATCCCTTTACGAATAATTCCTAACATCTTGTTTGCTTTTTTGACGGCCGCTGCACAGAACTGAGGATTTCAATGTATTGTCCCTGATAACTCCAAGGTTCTTTTTCTGAGTGGTAACTCCTAATTACCAGTTTTCTGACTTCCCATCCTGATTCCCGTACCAATTTAGGTTTTATTGGTAAAACGGTAAATTGGTTATGGTAATAAGGTATTTTGGGGTACTCAGGTGCCCAGCTCTGCACTTGGGTACCGATCAGGCACCTGATAGTCTATTGGAAACGGTGAGTTTTACCCGCAGGTAACTGAACAGTGGCATTTGCTTTTGCTGCCTTGCGCTGCAAGCTTGGAGGGTTTATACTACAGTATTTTAAAGAAATTATTCACTCACTCAAAGGTACTAATAGTTTAACTGGAGGAGCATACTCTGTATACCTGAAACTTTGTCAGGGGGCCCAGTTGGAGTTCTCCAGTACAAAAGAGCAGCACGTTCACTAGGCGTGAGGCCACGGAAAACACACTTCTTCTGTTTAGGCAGAACTCTGAAGAATTCAAGTTTGATTTCTGTGGCTCCTACTCTACTTCTAGATGTAAGGGAGGCAGGAGTGGGCTCCCTCAAGAGAGGGTTTAAGCTGTGGGTGAGCTAGGAGGAGTCATGCTGGGAAAGCTGAATATTGGTTTTGGTTTTCTTTTTGTCCTCTTACTAAAGCTATACCCCAGGAAGTTGGGGAGTGTGGACTCGACAAATTATGTGGAGAACAGACAACGAATGGCACCTGCTCACAAGCCCATGGGCACACAGTTGAGCAATTCTGTTTTCATGCAATGAAGCTTTAATTTGCTCTATTCCTAGGCCGATGGCAGCGTGCCAGTGGAAACACTCGCATAATAGTCTTATGCTGAGATTCAGAGGATTGCATCGGATTTGCACCGCAGATTTCTGAAACGGGCATTACTAAGGCTTTTAAGATCTGAGAGTGAGCTCCATGACCAATTTGGCCTCCCCTGTGAGGATGCTACCATGAAGAATGGAAAGTTGTCCAGAGATGGGGGCTTTCCTGGCACTGGGCCAACTTACACCAGCTGGAGGTTTGGCTCGCAGGCCATTGCGTCACCGATAGGAAGGCTCCCACATTGGGGGGGGGAAGGGGTTAAATGGGTTCATCCAAACTGAGCGAATCATAAAGGAAGACTCTGACTTAAAATGGTTGTAATAGTATCTAAAAGTGGGGGTCTGAAAGAAGAAAGGGAACTCCAGGGTTTTGAAGACAAATCCCTGATATCCTCTGAAAGCAGCGATTACAAGAGAGAGTGGCTGTCACTCATGGGCGGAATGATAGTGTGGGATGGAGGGGATGCATAGGGTCCCCAGGGTGTGGCGTACACGACTCAAAGGGACCTGGCCTTCCCCAAAATCTTTTGCCCAAGTTACACCCCATTGGCCAAGCTTTTGGATTGCATGGCCACCATTTTGAGATTTTAGCCTGAGCCTCTGCGGGAAGGGCGGCATATAAATTTGAATAAATAAATAATAAATAAAATTTGGCATAATTCTGTGAGCAGACAGCCTCAAAGACATGCAGAATGTATTAAATATCAGTTGAAGCTATGGCCCCATCTGCAGACCCCACTGGTGGCCTCAGCCCGCAGTTTGGCAAACTCAGATATAAAAATGATCAAAAGAGCAACTGCCTTTTACATGATGGCCTCGGATCTTTCCAGCAGAACCAGTGGTATTCCATTTACCAAGAAAATGCACCTCTTGCTTTTATGGGATAAGAGTATTCCCTTCTGCTCCCTGAAAACGGCCACAAAGAACTTTGTAGAATAGCGATTCTCTATTGTTTTGTTCATGTGGCCCCATTTTGAGACTCAGGGTAAAAACAAATGGAATTTTATCTCACTGTGGCCCAGGACCCACCAGCATGTGTAAACACACACCACCAAATGTTGACTTGGGATTGCCCCAAGGAGTGTTGGCGCCGGCGGCTAGCCCAGACTGTGACCTCAGCAAACCTCCAAGGTCACAGCCTGGGCTAAGAGCTGCCCATGTGTGCCACAGCGGGCTGGCACGTCTGTTGTGGTGCGCCATACCTGCCTCGGGCCAGGGACTGCCATGACCGTACCTCATTAGCCACCATAGCTGTCTGTCATGGCAGGGTGCAGGAGCAGGGCTCAGGCAGGGCTGCCTCCCCGCATGTTTGTTGTGCTCCCAACCCTACCCAGGCAGTGTGGGTGGCATGATGGCTCCCCAGTGTCTTGACTTGACCCAGGCTGATTTTCTTCCCCGGGGCAGCCTGGGGAGCTGTCCCGCCATCCACAGGCCTGTTTTTAACCCTTAAATATCATCCGGTGACCTCAGACAGCAACAAAACCATGAAAGTCTAACAGGTATCAGTCAGTTCACGACCCTACCCAGATGTGCTGGGATCTTACTAGTTGTCCTGGGAAGCAGAACCAACTCTTATGTTCCATCTTGCTGGATGATGCCCCCTGAAGGGGGTGTGATGTTGAAGTGAACACCCAAAGTTAATTATGGTAATATTTTCCGTCTTCTAATGGGTGCCTGTCAAACATTCCTAGATTAGGATGAGACACCTGCCACCATTTTGAACAGAACCCCAGCTTCCATGGACGCAGCACGGGTTTCACAGCTGCTAACACAGAGAAACTGATAAAGTGATTTCCTTGAAGTCAGAGACCAAGAGTTGAAGTCAGGATCAGAAACAATATCTAAATATCAGTCATAGCCTAAGCTACGGGACTGGCCTTTCTTGCCAAATGAGAGCAGTCCCAGACAGAGAAATAGCAGATTCAAAGTTACAATTAAGAGTGCTGGTATAATTGTGTTCAGAGGGAAGCGTAGGGGAGGGGAAAGAGTCGCTTTGTCCCAGCCCTGTCTGTTGTGACCACAACCCTTTCTGCGTGGAGTGAGGTCACAAGGCTCGGACAAAGGGAGTGGTCACATCAGAAAGCACAACGGGTCCCCTAGCCCCATGACCACGCCCTTTTCAGAGTGTCTTAACATCACCATTCTTTGAAGGGGTGGTGCCAGATGGGAGCCAGGCAGGTGGAACCATACTTGCACTCCTCTCGCAGTGCCCATGGATGGCGCGGACAGGAAGATGACCTGCCACAACCGAGTCAGGGGGCAGGAAGGAGCAGGTTGTCTGAGATACTCCCTTGGTAACTGGTCTGAACTGGTGACTTCAGAGGCCTCGACAGAAAAAGACATAAGGAAAGGCGTTCTGTTTCCTTCTCATTTATTATAATTTTATTTTTGCAGAAGCACCCTTTTCTCTTTTTATTGGAGATTTCAAAGTGGATTTGGGGTTTTTGGAAGCAATTTAACAATTTTCTGATAGCGTTGATGTGTTCTTTTACAGTCTAGCTTTTAAGCTCGGTCGGCTCAGTTTGATTATGTGATACCTCCCCAGTAACAGCTTGGCTGGCTTTTTCTCACACATATATGGCTCACTGATATTGACTCAGTCTTGAGAGAATGTGGTTGTTGTGTTGGTCCCAAATGTAAGAGATGGAGACAAAGCAGGTCAGGTGATCTCTTTCATTGGACCAGCTTTGCCGGTGAGACTACACAAGTTTTTTGCACCACAGACCCACAAGACATTTAAAAAAATGAGCCTTATTCTGTTAGCTACTGTAGATTTCTTTGTGTTTCGTAGGTTTGATGTTCGGTGCCATCAATATGCTGATGACACCCAACTCTACCTCTCTTTTTCATCTGACCCAGACCCGGAAGTCTTGGTGCTTCCTCGGTACTTGGCGGCTGTGGGGGACTGGATGCGGGTGAGCTGACAGACTGAATCCTGACAAGACCGAGGTGATGCTGGTGGGTAAGGCGATGGGAGTGACATCCCCCGTTATTGATGGGGTGTGTCCCCCATTGGTCCCTCAGGTTCAGAGTCTGGGGGTGCTCCTCGACTCCCAACTCCGACTGGCTGTCCAGGTGGGGGCAGTGGCAAGGAGCACTTTCCGCTAATTACATCTTGTGTGGCGGCTTCGGCCATACGTCTCAGACTCTGACCTGGCCACGATCATCCATGCCTTCATTACCTCAAGATTAGATTACTGCAACGCACTCTATTTGGGGGTTGCCCATGGTGACGGTTCAGAGGCTGCAGCTGGTGCAGTATGCGGTGGTTCATCTCCTTACCCCCGTACAGGCCGCTGCAAGCACATTACAACTGTGCTCGGTTTGCTGCACTGGCTGCCTATAGTCTTCTGGACCCGATTCACAAGGAGTTGGTGCTTACCTAAAAAGCCCTAAATGGCTTGGGCCCTACCTATCTGTGGGACCGTCTCACTCCCCAGGCCCTTGACTGATCCCTGCGGTTATCCATGGGCACCTTTCTTGAAGTCCCCCAGGTTCTTCGATGGGCAATGATGGAGAGGGCCTTCTTGGTGGCCGCACCTAGACTGTGAAACTCCCTCCTGGCTGAGGCCCAGCTGGCCCCGGACCTCCCCTCTTTTTGACAAACATGCAAAACCTGGCTGTTCCACCACGTCTTTGGTGTGGGAGATGGGTAAAGGGAGTGGGACAGAAAGTAAGGGTGGGTAGTAGGAATGGGAAGTTCGGATCATCCAGTATTTTGGTGTACCGGCAGTATCGGATTACTCCGGTATTTGGGGGTACCGGTATCGGATCTTTTTACATTGCGGCCATTGAAATGAATGGCCGCAATGTAAAAAAAAGAAACAAACAAAAAAACCCAAACACTTTCCCTCCCCAGTGCAGGCTGTGCGGGTGGAAGGGGGGACACCCCCCACCCACCCTGCCCAGCCTGGATTTTTAAAAAAAATTTTTTTCCCCAAAGTCCCTGCTAGTGCAGGCTCCGGGCCACCGCTGGCGACCCAGAGCCGCACCAGCAGATAGGTACTGTGGTACTAGGGTGGTTTAACACACACCCCACCCCAGGGATCACCCTATCTCCCCAACCAGGGATCACCTACCTTTGGTGCTCCAGGCGGCAGTGGCGGTGGTCCAGCGGCTTCAGCGCTGACTGTGGCTGCTGGCTTCAGTGCTTTCTAGGCCTTCTGGGGAAACCCGGAGCACCAAAGGCAGACGATCCCTGGGTGGGGAGGTAGGGTGATCCCTGGGGTGGGGGGGTGTTAAACCACCCCTCACCCCAGGGATCACCCTAGTACCTGCTGGTGCAGGCTCTGGGTCGCCAGTGGCAGCCTGGAGCCTAAGGACTTAGGGTAAAAAAAAATGTTTTAAAAAAATCCAGGCGGGGCAGGATTGGTGGGGGGTGCCCCCCCTTCCACCCGCACAGCCTGGGAGGGGGAGGAGGGAAGTATTTTTTTTCCACATTGATTTCAATGGGGACAGTTCCCCATTGAAATCAATGCAATAAATCCGGTACTGGTAATCCGGTTTTAATCCGGTAATCCGTTTTTTTGTAAACCGGTAACTGGTAAAACCGGTAACCGGTATTTTGCCTGATGTCCCACCCCTAGTGGGTAGATTGTTATCTGCTCCCATCAGTGTTTGTTTTTACTTTTTAAGATTGTTTTTATATTGTTATTTGGTATTTTTATGTTTGGCAGCAGGGGCGGGGTATTCGCTTTTAAAAATAAATAAATAAATAAATAAACAAACAAACAAATAAATATTTATTCAGACCCTTCCCTTTCTCTGTTCAACCTGCCTTCTCCTCCTCCTCTTTTTTTTTAAAGATGCAGGTGCACCAGCAGATTCCGGATTGTTATCTTCATTTCAAAGAGTAGCCCCATAGAAGTTAGTGGCTTTTGGCTCATGGTCTTATTATCTATGTTCAGGCCTCAGTTTGTCTCACAAAGCCACTAAGGAGAACAATGGAAACTGCAATTTTACTGATGCTAACATTGGTCAACTACGAAAAGTCTACAAATCTACAGATAGTTTCACACGCAGCCTTAAGAAAAGTCACCTACTAATTTCTGGAGTTGTATTTGAACCAACTGCCCGGAGGTAAAATCTGCACCATTTCACCTGTCCCCCTGGGTCTTCCATCCCCTCTCCCAGTTGCTAAGATGAACAGAGAAGGGTAAGTGAGTGCTTGCTTGTCTTTTCCAATTACTACACATGCATATAGCTACCTATACAGGCATAGACACAGAATCTAGCAATGTTTCCAAGTTGCTGGAATGGAAGATATTTATACAAGAGAGTGTTACTTCACTTGCTTCCTCATTCAGCTAGAAGCAGGTTAATGTCCCAAAGGGACGTCTTCCTGCCAATGAACAAGCATCGCAGCTGACTCTTTCCCTTCTAAGGATTGCACCGAACCTTCCAGCCTTGGAATTTTTAAATGTCAGTAGGCAAAAACCTTGCGTGTATGTAAAAAAAATAATAAAAAATAATCCCCGACAGACGTGATAAAAACAATGCTGGCATTTCATAAAACATGCTTCCAGAGAAAGACTCCACATTTAAACACACCTGAGCCTACATGTCAAAGGCTTCCTGCTCTTTGGTGCAGACCAAATTAAGCATGGGCAATGCACGGATTTCCCCCCCACCCACTTAAAAATGTGAAGAAAGAGCCATGTCCCCTGGATATTTATAGTCTCACTCTGAGGCAAAGTCGTTGAGAGTTTCTAGAAACGCATGCAGGGCCCTGGTGTAGCGACAGTAGCAATAACATAAGTGTCTATTACGTACATTCCCATAAGGATATAGAAGTCTCTAGGGTAAATAGATGGCTGCAATTCATGTGCCAATCTCCTCCGCTATCATAAACTATGAGAGCCCAGCCTGAGTGTTTTACGGCTGGCAGGAAAGCACTGAGAATGAATTTAGCCCAAGTCTTCACTCCAAGGCCATTTGCCGTTAAAATACGGCACACAGGCTAGAGGGTTCTGAGCCTCATTTAGTGGATGGTGCTGTGTCTTCAGCGTCTCCAGAGGTGAAGACAGCCTACATGAGCCAGTTGCACCTTTCTGTACAGGGCTGCCAATTAGCTCAGGGACCAATGCTATTTGGCATGAATCTGCATGGCAACTTAGGCAAACTTGTGCAAGTTAAAAAAAATTCATTGCCTAACATTGAGTGGGCAGGGCAAATTAAAAAAAAAAAAAAGTAATAAACCCCAGCTAGTTGGCAAGCTTGCCAGAAAGCCATTTTGTGATCACTTTATGTAGTTCAGTGGATTTGCAATACCCACCCACACACACATTTAGCTCCTCTTTGTATTCTCTCTCTCTTTAGACTCCATGGTAGAGCTGCAGCAGGTAGCACATTTCCTATCCATGAGTAATACCCACATTTTAGGGCATCCCCAGAGGGCACCCAACGGGGTACCTGCCCCCCATCAGGTAAGTAGTGCCGTACTGGGTCAAACCAATGGTCCATCAAGCCCAGCATCCTGTCTCCGACTTTGTTTCTAGCGGGAAGTACCCGAGAGGTCACAATGGGCAATCCATTTCCTGTTGTTCCAGCCCCCAACAGCAAGAGGTTGCGTCCCCCAAACCTACTTGGCAAATAGCCATTAATGGATCTTTCCTCCAAGAACTTATCCAATCCCTTTTTTAAACTAGCTACACTACCAGTCTTGACTACTTACTCTGGCAGTAAGTTCCACAAGTTGATTGTGCGCTGAGTGAAAAAGGAACAGTGGAAGATTTATTTCTGACAGTTCTTCTTATTCTTCACCTACAAAGACTCACCTACAAAAGGTACCTGGTCCCCAGGTCCTGGCCACTGCTCCCTGCTTCTCCCTGGCTCATGTCCCCAGCTCAGCAGAGCAGCACGTGGGCCGGGGAGGAGAAGCAAGCAGTGACTGGACCAGAGGAGCAGCAGCCCGGTGGTGAGGTGAGTTGGGTTGCCCATTGGGCTACGTTCGGGTACCAGTTGGTGCCTGAATACAACTGGGGTGAGTTGGGCCCCCAGATTCGAGGGGCTGCTTGACTTGCTGGGTACTTGGTTACAGTTCTACTCCACGTCCTAGCCTGAGGAGAGAGAGTGCTCATGAGAATGGGCCGGAGACAAGGAAAAGCTCACTCTAAATTCTGGGGAATGAGGAGAGTTTCTTTTTCTTCAGGGCAGATGCAGATTCGAATCAATGAAATCAATGGCTAATGTTTGCTGGCTGTAAAAATGGCTATGGGATTGCTGGCGAGTGGCCAGAAGATGGATGACCAGTGGCACAGGACTTGGGGAAAAGGTCAAAGGTGACTATCACCTTGGAATCCAATCTGCAGCAAGTTCTCTCTGTGCTGGACACTGCCTCAGGGCATAAACGTAGCTTATGTCAACCTGCTGGCGTGACCTTTGGGAATCCCATGCTGGCTGCTTCCCACCAATGCAATGACTTTCTACATGGTCCCTATCCACAGGTCATAATTATATTAGACGTACAAATTGATTAAGCCTCTGCATGACCGTGGCTCCTTTACAGAAAAGACACAAGAACACAATCCGAATCGGAGCAACAGAGCTGCTCCTGCTCTCCATCTACCCTCCTTGCCTTTCCTGTTGTTTGTTTTCCATTTGAGTTTCCTTCTCTGGCCCTCCCTATTTGACAGCTACACCCCAAGTCCCCATCCACCCCCATATTCACTGGAGACTGTTTGTTCCTGACTAGGACTGAAACAAGAACCCAATTTATGCAAAAATCAAGAAATGTCAGCAAGATCTCGAGAAGATCTTATTGCTGGTTCGAGAATCTTGCAAGATTCTCGAAAAAATTAGAAATGCTCTGCCCATGTGCAAAATGGCCACCAAGGCTGTTCTGAGCATGCCCGGCTCTTTTCCAAGATGGTGCGGGTCGTGTTGGCGCTGAGACTGCATTAGTGGCTTTGGTCAATGACTTTTGCTGGGAATTGGACCAGGATTGTTCGACCCTCCTAATCCTATTAGATCTGTCAGCTGCGTTTGATCAGGTATTGTTCATGTTCTCCCCTGGACCTCACATGTGGAGTTCCACAAGGCTCTATTCTTTTTATCTATTTTTTATTTTAAAAATTTTATACTCCACCCCTCCTGTCACAGGCAGCCCGGGGCAGCTGACAACATCAATAAAATATACAATATATTATTATTATTTATTATTATTATTATTATTATTATTAACAAACATTTATATAGCGCCAGCAGTGTACCTGGCACTTTACAAAGTAATAAAATAGACACGGTCCCTGCCCCTAGGGCTTACAATCTGAGAGACAGGAGCTGGGGGAGAGACTTAGGAAGGGGAACAGAGGGAGAGACAAGGGGTCTAATATTCATGAAGATGCGAGGTCTCAAGTGCACGTACTTGGCTTGGTTACGATGAGAATGACAGCAGGCAGGTCCATGTTGCAAGGATAAGGGTAAACCGATCGTAGGTATAGGAATAGTGGCTCAGCAGGATAAAGAGTCAGACAGAGCAGAGCGAAAGAGGTGAGTTTTAAGGAGAGATTTGAAGGTATGAAGGGAGGGGGCAAGGCGGATGTGGACAGGGAGGGAGTTCCAGGCATGGGGGGCAGCAAGTGAGAAGGGACGAAGGTGCTTAGGGGAGCAGGGAAGGCGTGGAAGGGTGAGAGCAGGGACAGAGGAGGAGCGAAGTGCATGGGCTGGAGTATGGAGGGTGATAAGTGCAGAGAGGTAGGGGGGAGCGAGGTTGTGAAGAGATATATATATATATATATATATATATATATATATATATATAAAATCTTATCAAACAGAATTCTGTCCCCTTTCTTGTTCAATGTGTACATGCAGTCGCGCGGTGAGGTTGTGAGATGGTTTGGGGTGCGGTGTCATCAATACGCTGATGACACCCAGACCCAGTTCTACCTCTCCTTTTCATCTGATGCAGAGCCGGCAATCTTAGTGCTTACCTGATGTCTGGTGGCTGTGGGGGATTGGATGAGGGCGAGCCGTCTGAAACTAAATCCTGACAACACAGAGGTGATGTTGGTGGGGAGGGTGGTGGGTGTAATGTCCCCCATCATTTATGGGGTTCGTCCTCCACTGGTCTCTCAGGCCTGGAGTATGGGAGTACTCCTCGATCTGCAGCTTTGCCTGGATCTCCAGGCTGGGGCTGTGGCAATGAGTGCTTTCTGCCAATTATATCTGGTGTGATGGCTTTGGCCATATGTCTCGGACTCTGACATGGCCACTGTAATCCATGCCTTCATCACCTCAAGATTATACTATTGTAACGCACTCTACATGGGGCTGCCTTTGGTGGTGGTCCGGAGACTGCAGCTGGTGCAGACCGCGGCGGCCTGTCTCCTTACGGGGACAGGTCACCATGAGCACATTACACGAGTGCTCCGAGCTCTGCACTGGTTGCCGATGGTCTTCCGGGCCCAATTCAAAGTGTTGGTGCTTACCTACAAAGCCCTATACAGTCTGGGCCCCTCCTATCTGCGAGACCGCCTCACTCTCTGTGCCGTGAATCGACCCCTACGGTCCGCCGGGAGTGCCCTTCTTGATGTCCTGTGGGTGGTGCGGGGGGCTACAATGGAGAGGGCGTTCTCGGTGGCAGCACCTAGGCTGTGGAACTCCCTTCCGGTGGAGGCCCGGGTGGCCTCGGACCCTGCCTCATTTCGGTGACAGTGCAAGACCTGGATATTCCGCCAGGACTTTCGTGAGGGAGGTGGGTGAGGGTGGGTGGGGAGAATGAGTTTTTTATTTTCTTATATTTTATGCTTCCCTTTTATGTATTTTATATATATAATATTAAAATATTTTAATTTTTGTAAGCCACCTCGAGCTGCCTTGCCAGGAGAGGTGGGATATAAATGTTGAAAATAAATAAATAAACAAATTTTGGAAAAGGTCAGCTGGTCTGCACTTGCCCAGAGCCAGCTTCCTTTTTCCAAAATGGTGCCGATGCGGTCCGTGCGCCCTGCTGTCTCGGAAAAAGGCTGCACATGCTCAGAACAGCCCCGATGGCCATTCTGTGCATGTGCAGAGCGTTTTAATTTTTGTTTTGAGACTCTGGCGAGAATGGCCAAATCTTGTGAGATTCTCAGTTTTGAAGAACTTGCCAAGAGGCCCATTCTCCACGAGATTTTTGTGATCTGTGAGATCTCGTTTCACCCCTATTTCTGATTCATCCCCACAAGTCCTTCGTGTGCTCCCTTCCTGACCTCCGCTCTGTTCCCTACTAGGAGGTGACCTATGTTCCAACCTGTTTGGGGAGCACGTGGATTGAACGTTGGGTACAGCTAATTTAGGGGTGCCAACTCCCAATCATCATCTGGAAACAACACAAAAAGCATGGAGACTGATTCCTCCCTGTTGCTGGCCCATAGGCAACCTGCTGAAGATATAGATACAAAATCATAGAGTTAGATCAGGAGGGTCATTGAGTCCAGCCACCTGCTTGGTGCACGATTTGCCAGACCTAGACCATCCCAGACAAAGGCTCATCCAGCCTCTCCTTCAAAACCTCCAGTGATGGAGAATCCTGTTGCACTGCCTGACAGCCCCTTACAGCCAGGAATTTTTGCCAGATGTTCAGTCTAAATCTCGCTGGCTGCAGCTTGTACCCTTTGCCTGTCTTACGCTTCATAGCAAGGGAGAACAATCGTTCTCCATCTTTTTTATGTCGGCCTACAAATATTTGTAGACTGTTATCCTATCTGCACCCCGCCCACCCCGCTCTTTCAGACATCCATATAATCTTACATACAGAGATTGTAGTCGCAAAAGAAGACAGTTCAGATTTTGTTGCTCTCGTCCATGTGACTTGCCTTTCAAAGTATACCTAGAGGTGTCAACATTTTGGGATCATCATATTTCTTGGCAGCCATCAAGATTTCCATTTAACACCAAATCTCAGCCCAGCTCCAGTCATGAGAACATTGTTTGAAATCTACCCAGAGCAGTAAGTGATGATGTGACGGTTTACTGATGCTGTCCTACCACTCTCCCCTCCAACTAAGCTAAGCATGGGAACCTGTGACTTCTTAACTTTGTGACCGTATCCCTGTTTCTCTGTAGGTTTCCCCTCTCCCTTACCCGGGCATAGCTAGGTGGGAATGGATGCTGGTGCAAAAGATGGAATGGGCCCCTGCTGGAGCGCTCCACTCCATCCAGAGGGCATATGCATTCTCCATGCATGTGCGCAGCGCAGGCTCAGGGACCCTGGTGTGGTTGCACCTATTATGTTCCTTCACGGCCTCTGAGGTCGGCCGGGGGTGCCCTGTTGCAAGTATCAACTGCCTGTGAAGTTCATAAAACAAAGGCACACGGAAACGCATCCTTCTCGGTGGCTGCTCCACACTTATGGAACTCATTCCCCTTGGAGATCCACCTAAGTCCGTGCCGGGCCTGCCTTTTGGAAGAGATGCAAGACCATTTAGTTTGGCCATGTGTTTGGGAGGGTGGGACAAAGTTGGGTGGGATGGGGTGGAGGGATTAAGGAGCGGGATGGGGTGGAGGGATTAAGGAGCGGGATGGAGTTTAGGGTTTCTTTTAAATTGTTCAATATATATCAATCAATCAATCGCAATTTATTGCGTGGCTGATTAGCCATTGCAAAAACAAAACAGAAATACGGTATACAATCAACATAACACTTCTACAAGATAAAACAACAATAAACTACCCAAAAGGGTATTAAACCCAAACAACATAAAAATATATGTTTTGAAGGTTTTATTAGGTTTTATTTTTCTTATATATTTATTGTATTAATTTTATTGTATTTTTATATTCTATTTTTTAATGTTTACTATATAAAATAAATAAATATTATAGCTACGCCCCTGCTCCCTTATCTTTCCCAGAATGCAAGGCCCTTGGGGTAGGACCTGTTTCTAATTATGATTGTACAGTGTCAGGTACATTGCTTATTTACCTGACCTTGGTCCGTCCTTGGCTCACCCCCAGTATCCAGCACCTCCACTCCTGCACCCGTGCTGCTGAACACCTCTGGCGCAAATCCCACTCTCATGCTGACTTCCTTCACTTCAAATTCTCTCTCTCCTCCATTACTTCTGCTATCTCCCTCACTAGACAGCATTACTACACCTCCCGCATTGAGTCCTGTTCTTGGTACCCTCGCTGCCTGTTCTCCACCTTTGACTCTCTCCTCAAGCCCCCCTGTCCTCCTCCCCCTTCTTTCCTTTCTGCTCAGGATCTCACTTCCTTCTTCACCTCCAAGATAGACAAGATCTGTCTCAACATTGTTTCCCGCTCCTCTCATCTTCCTACTCCCTCCCCTCTCCCTCCTTCTCTCCTGTCCTCCTTCCCTCCCGTCTCCCTTGAGGAAATCTCCTCCCTGCTCTCCTCCTCCAACCCTTCCACTTGCCCCTTTGACCCCATCCCCTCCCACCTCCTGACCTCCATTGCTTCCACTGTCACCCCTTCCCTCCTGCACATCATCAACCTCTGCCTCTCTACTGGCTCCTTCCCCTCTCACTACGGCGCAGCTACTGAAGTGCTCCGGAGCCCCGCCTCCACCGGACCTACTGCCACTGCTGCTGGACCAGGAGCCCGACCTACCTGGTGGTACCGGGGCTCTGGTCCCGGGTCTGGCGGTGGCAGTGGTGGTGGCAGCGCTCCGGAGCGCTTCAGGCCGCTACTAGGCCTTCCTGTTTGACCCGGAAGGCCTAGTAGTGGCCTGAAGTGCTCCAGAGCGCTGCCGCCTCCGGATCTGCCACCGCCAGACCTGGGCCGGAGCCCTGGCACCACCAGGTAGGATGATCCCTGGGGTGGGGTGGGCTATTTTTTTTACGAGGCTGGGTGGTGGGGGAGGTGCTCCCCGGTGCCCCTTCCACCCGCGCAGCCTGGAGGGGGGAGGGAAAGCCACCACCCCCGCCCCAATGGGTACGGCCCCCCCAAAACCTGTTCGGACTGAACAGGCCAAACCAAATGGTTTCGGGTTTGGCCGAACCCCGAACGGGCCGAACACTGAACCCCCCAGTGTTCGTACATCCCTACTACCTGGATGTCTCGTCAACTCAAACTCAACATGTCTAAAACTGAACTCCTTATCTCCCCCCCCATCCTTCCTCTCCCTCCTCCCTGTCAAACCTTATCAATGAGGTCACCATCCTTCCCGTACCCCAAGCTTAGGATTCATCTTTGACTCACCCCTTTCTTTTAAACCCTACATCGACTCTGTTGCCAAATCATGTCGCTTCTCCCTCCATAGCATTGCTAAGATTTGCCCTTTTCTTTTTGTCTCCTCTGCCAAAACCCTTGTTCATGCCCTGGTCATCTCTCGCCTCAATTACTGTAACCTCCTTCTCACTGGCCTCCCCTGCTCTCACCTTTCTCCCCTTATCTCTGGCCAAAACTCTGCTGCCAGGGTCATCCACCTCATCTGTCGCTTCAACAACGTGCAGCCCCTCCTCTCCTCTCTTCACTTCACTGGCTCCCCCTTCTTGAACAAATCGTGCACGAGCTCCTAGTCTTCACCTATAAAGCTCTTCACAACCTTGCTCCCCCCTACCTCTCTGAGCTAATTTCCCTCTGTACTCCAATTCATGAACTCCGCTCCTCTTCTGTCCCCTCTCTTGCCTTCCCACGCCTCTCTTAACCGCCTTAGTGCCTTCTCCCTATCTGGCCCCCATGCCTGGAACTCCCTTCCTGTCCACATCCGCCTTGCCCCCTCCCTTTGTACCTTCAAATCCCTCCTCAAGACCCACCTCTTCTACTCTGCCCTCCTCGACTCCTCACTCCCAGTTCCTAACTCCTGCTGATACCCTCCATCCAGTACAATCTGTTACCTAAGGTCTGTGTACTCATATCCTCACCACATGGACCAACCAGCCATCATTCTTGATGTAACCAAGCCAAGCGTTTGCACCTGGGACCCCACATCTTCGTGAATGTTACACCCCTTGTCTCTCCCTCTGTTCCCCTTCCTTCATCTCCCCCCCCTTAGGTTGGGGGGAGACGTCTCCCCTCCTCTTAGAGTGTAAGCCCGAGGGCAGGGATGTGTCTATTCCATTTCTTTGTAAATCACCAGGTACATTGCTGGTGCTATATAAATGCTTAATAATAAATAAAATAAAATAAAATAATAATAATAATTTAATTAAATACATTTATTAATTTAAATAAATAAATAAATAAATACTAAAAATACTCTGCCAAAAAGAATGCTCTAATTATGCAATGGTTCCTATAGAAGTTTAAATTCATTTCCCAGCTAAATGCTACTTTGAGTAAGGAGTCTCTGACTGCCTGAGTCACCCCCACTCCTGTAGGCTCAACTGGAGGCGGTATTCTTCGTTTGCTTTTGAGCTATTGCTGCGCATTATTGCTGCACACTGCGACGTGGATCCTACGTTCCACCTCATTGCATGTCGGCAGCGGGCAAGACCCTTGCTACGCACACTGCAGCTAGTCGTGTTATAAAATCAACCTCCCAAAGTAGAGGCTTGTATAGGCTCAACATTTGAGCTCAAGCCCAGTCCGAGCCCAATTGTGCTGAACTGATCTGAGCTCTGAACAGACTGACCGGACTCTACTGCACCCAGGACCCATGTAATGGGGTGATTGTGCCCATGTAATGGGGTGATCCTCCATGGAGGCAAAGGGGCATGTCAGGTAGAAGGCAGGCTTAAGACATCCCCCCCCCCCTTTTCCCTAACATGACTCTGCCTCTATGGAACGTGGTGATGTCATGGTGCTCTGTGGAGGCGGGGCATCTCGCTCATGGGGAGCGAGTCCTGGTCCGAGTCCAAGGGGCCTGGACCAGGAGGGCTCCTGAGCTGGGTCCGGTCGGGCTTCATCCAGCATGCAGGGCTCTAGTCTAAAGCGCTTTGAGATCTTTCTGGGGCTATCAGCGTTTTGCAGCATCATCAGAGCGATGGCAAGCAGCCTCCTCTAAGGTTCTCCATACAGATGGATTATCTTCAGGAAACAAGATCGCTGAGTAGACTAGGACATCATCCCGTGCAATTGTCTCTGTTACTCCTATGCACGAGGAGACCCATTCCAGCTCCTTAAGGCACATTGACTCCTGTGGTCCATGAATGAGCGATACGGGCAGTGGCCTATCTACTTGCCTTTGACTTTCCTTGGCTCAGTGAATTGGTACTAGGGCTGAAATGCGTTCTTGGTATTTTCCCATTTTTTAAATAAGAATCACATTTCTCGGTTTGTTCTGGGAAACAAGAATGAACCGAGAAAAGGGCCGGATTCTAACAGAGAAAATGATAAAATATCAAGAGAAAAAATTACGTACTATAAACGGGTCACTGGCCCCGGGGTAAGTCTCTGCCGGATCCCTGCTACATTAAGGCCAATCCACATGGGAATTAGTTCTCCACCATCATTCTTTACTCTCCGTTCTCCATTCTATAGATCCGGTCCACCCCAGGACTCCACTCCAGGCACTACCCTCTCCCATTCTAAGTCCCTCCCAGGCAGCCACTGCTGTGGACTGGCTCAGCCCTCTGACTCACGGGTCTCTCCCCACAGTCCCCTGAGGCAGAGCAGCTTGCTCCTGCCTCTCCAACACAACACTTCCCCAGCAGAGCTTCCACCCAAGCCCCTGCTGCTCACAGCTTCCCAGCAGGGCATCCTCCCAAGCCCCTGCTGCTTAAGGCTCTGCTGGCTAGGCATAGTACCCCCTTGAGCCAGCTCAGAGACAGAGCCCTCTCTGCCTCTCAAGCCTTTTGGGGACAGTACTTCCCCCTCCTGTCTCCTACCAGCCCTTTCCCTGACAGTGCCCCAGCTCAGACTGCGGAACGCTGGGCTTGTCCCATTAGCCCCTTGCTCTCATGAGCCCTGTTATTCCAGCTTTCAGCTGGCCCAGCAGAGGTGTCCCAGGCATGGTCCTTCTGCCACTGCCTGCACCTCTCCAACCATCACCACCTCCAGCCAGTGCTAACTTGCTGACTCCTTAAAGGGCCCCTATGCTCACCCGCATTCTGCCCTGCTACACTTTCTGTACTTAAACTAATCAGTACTCTGAAAATACTTATTGTACTTAAAGTACTTTAATCAGTCCCCATTTCCAGGGTGACTGACATCAGGGCAACACACAGTGCACCCCTGATTGATCCCTCTGGTAACAGAGACCCATTAGAGTGTTACACACACACGGGAAGAAGCTTCCCTACACCCCTCCCCACTCAGATAATTTACTGACAGCTCACAGCTCAACTCTGCAGAGCACAGTGGGGCTAGGGAAGCAGAGGGCAAGCCCAGCTACATGCAGAATGCAACACAAAGGCAGGGAACAACGAGCAGCCATCAGACCAGAAGGCCAGGGGTGAAGTAAGTCAGATGGTGTCCGGAGGCATCCTGAAATACTCCAATACACCCCCCCCCCCATTTTGAGATAAATCTTGAGAGATTTCACACTGGGGCTGAGATTTTGGCAAGACCTCAGTCCCAGTATTTGATCTCGCTAGAATTTCTCACAAGAATTTTTTAAATTCTCATTTCAGTAATTGGAACCTATTCATAGCTAGGCAGATTCGAGGGAACCATCCAGGCATGAGACGACCCAGGACTTGAACCCATGACCTTCAGGGAGGCAGTTGAGTGTCTTTAACCACTCAGCCATCACACTTCGGCAGCCTCAAGGTGACTCAAATTCAAATCTACTGACGTGTCAATGGGATGACTAGTTGGAGGAATTTATGAACTGAGATTACCATGAAATTGGAGCTAATGTCCGACTATTAATTTCAATCTTCATTGAGATCATGCAAGTTGCCAGAGAATATGTTATCTTTTAATGAAAGCTTAAATGAAAAATAATATATCATTCACACTGTTCTACTGATTGATCAGTAGCAATTCTCCTTGGCCTTCTGTGTCATTACACCAGCCTTTGTTTTGTCCCTGGATAACTGAATAATTTGTAAAGTTCTGATGTTTAATTAGAAACGTAATATTTCAGCACACATGCTACAGGAGGGGCAAGTTAGATGCATATTCCCACACGGTCTCCTTTGACCCCTGTGAGCCACCATATTAGCATCAGGCACGAGTAGTGCAAGTTGGACAAAATAAAAGTTATATCTTCATTTAGAGACAGGTATAAATTAGCAGTGGGTGAGATCATTAATTTCATTGATTTGGGATTCAGTGCTTTAGTTTAGATGCATGTTGGAGAGCTGGAGAGAGTGATTATATCAGAGAAGATCAGGGCTTAATTGTGGAGCGAGTGTGCTAGGGCCCCAACCCAGTAATTAAATTCAAAGAGGAGATGTGTTAAGACCTGGAAAATGTTTACAGTAGGAATGTGCACCCTGAAATGTGGAAGACCAGGAAAAGGCTAATAGTGGCCATTTCAGGGTTGAACGCAAAAGCCAGACAAATCTGGATGGTTTATTTGGCTTTCATTAATACCTTTCCTGCCCCCTGTCCCATAGTTCTCATCTAGATTAAACTACAAGAACTTCTCTTTTATGTCCAGCTGTACAGAGACAGGTTAGCCAGGGCTTGGGTTGCTAGTTGGACACTAGAGTTTAGTCCCCTGTTCTGACAAACTGGAAGGTGTGGTTTCTGGAACAGTAGGGATGGGCGAATGCGGTTCGGATGTTTGGACCGAACTCAGTCTGTTTGGGTGTCCGAACCGAACCGAACTCTCAAACGACCGAGCAGTTCAGTTGTGTTCAGATGAGTTCGAGGGCAGGAAAAATGGCTTTCCAGGGCCAAAAATTAGGTTTCAGTTTCAATTTCATTTCGGTTTCGCTATTTTTGAATGTTCGGCCAAGTTCGGACAAACCGAACTCGGCT
Organism: Sphenodon punctatus; assembly: GCA_003113815.1. Classification (NCBI taxonomy): domain Eukaryota; kingdom Metazoa; phylum Chordata; class Lepidosauria; order Sphenodontia; family Sphenodontidae; genus Sphenodon; species Sphenodon punctatus. The sequence continues at coordinate 2,392,846 of QEPC01006683.1, read as the reverse complement.
GAACTGAACCATCGAACCTGAACTCAGGTTTCGAACCGAACATCCGAACCGCGTTCTGTTCGCCCATCCCTATGGAGCAGGCTTGAACTAACCCCTTCAACCTGTTCAGGAAAATTCATTTGTTGATCAAGAATGAAGGGGAAGAGTTAGGATGCTCTTGGTGTTCACTGGTGGCTTTCCCATGGGAGCGATAGGCACAGAAATGCAGAAGGCAGGAGAACAGAGATGCAAGGAGGACTGAAGGGGTTGGATTTCATTTCTCTGCAAGGACCAGCCAGCGCAATTCTGCTGTGCAAGGGAGCAGGTTTATGAATTCGATTTGAACAAAGGATGTGTGAACTCTAGACAGAACTCAAGGCCAATGTCCTCCATGAACTGTGCGGCCCATTGGGCTGGTGTAGTTAAGGCACATCAGTTTCTGTGGCCTGCAGTGCTGGCCTGCAATTCTCAAGGAAACAATAGCACAATCAGACTGGTGCACAACAGTGTTAAACAGCACAAAGTGGAGTTAATCAAGGACCAATCCCAACAAACTGAATAGCCAAAGTACTCAAAATGAAGGAAAGTAAACAAATACATCTAGTGGTGAAATGAACGGGCGGTTAAGGATTCATGGTTATTGTTCTTACATTTGGATATGCAGCCAAATATCTGAGCAGTATCTGCTTCCAAATGGATTGATTTGCTCAGTTTGCCAGGTTCACTTGATTCATTTGGTTTGTTCAGTTCAGGTGTTTGGTGTATTGCACAACGAACAAATTGAACCAAACCAGATGAACCAAGCTGAACCAAAGCCAACAGAGTGGAGCAAATTTGGTTGCTCCACTTCAGCAGATTTGGGTCTGAAGGGGACGGATAAGATATTTGCATCAGATATTTATTTCACCTCTTAATTAGGGGTGAAAAGAGCAGCTAAATTGCTGCTCATGAGAAATTTCACCATAAGGAGAACAGGGATAGATTTCCTGACCATTGCCTGTGATTGATGCAATTTCTCAATTCTTGCAATGCAACAAGATGCCATCACTGATTTACTGACTTTCCACTTACTGTTTACCGATCATTTACCACTTACTGCATTGCTGAGGGTACCATTTTACTTCTGGGTTTGTTGTAAGGCATTTCTGAGCTAATCACTGTGCGAATAGCCCATCCCCTTAACCTTCCCCCTCAGTGCTCCTTAACCTCCGTTCCAGTCCCTCCAATCAGAATTGTTCTGTGTTCTTTCCTATGCTTTGACCAATCTGCAACTGAAATCTGAATACCAGCCAATGCGTGACAAGAAAGTACAAAGGAAAATGGAGTGCAAGAAATGTGGTATTATGTTGGTATTACCGCTTGGGATTTGAAATGGATGGCGAAAAGGTAAATGGGATCCCAGTAAGCGAAAAGTCGGTAAACTGAGAAAAGAAATGTCAATTGAAACATTGCCAAGTGGCTCTTGATTCTACTGAGACAGTATCAGGATCCAGGATTTTGATGGGAATTCCTGTTTTGGTGAAATTTCATTTCATCCCTTCTCTAAATACCTCTCCTTCCCCAACCCAAAGGATCATGTACCCATTCACAGCTGGGTTGACTGGAAACAGCCATCCAGTGTGAAACCAAGCAGGAATTGAACCCACAACCTTCAAGAATGTAGTCAGGTGCCTTAACCTCTCAGCCACCATGATTCATGTAGGGAAACAAGCTCCACTAAACTGCTGCATTTCACTCCATTGCTGAGTACAGGGGAAGTGCTTTCTGTGGCACCAGGTGGGTTTTTAAGCCTTAGGAAGGGGCAAACTTCACTAGAGGATGATTAATCTTTACCTGCCTTCTCCTGTACAGATGAAATGAGTTAGACCATGGTGGTTCATCCAGCTATTATGGTCTCAGTGCTTCTCTGACAGCAGGATTCCCCTCTGCTTGCTTTGAAGCTCTGTAATGCACAGACCGTGCAGCTGTATTTTCTCACAAGGATATAAGTGATGCTCCTATGTGGTGCATGTGTAGCCTTCTCCATGAGGTACACTTGATAGACTTCAGGGAAACAGAGGTATGCGAATAGAAACTTTCTCAGCAAGAACGTGTAGGTCTTCCAAAGACCTGGCTCTGGCCACCATTCTCAGCTCTAAAAACATAAGAAGTGCCATACTGGGTCAGACCAACGGTCTGTCAGTTCTTGGCAGGCAAGGATAGGGTTTTTTTAGGGGACATTTATGTTTTATATATATTTATACATATTCTTACATGTATTTTTATATGTTGTTACCCACCGTGAGGCTTTGGGTTAGGGTGGGATATAAATTTAAATAAATAAATGCCCTTCTACACCTCTCAAGAGGTGTAAAAGAGCCTCCATAGAAGTGAGAATTATCCCCATCCATCTCCAGATGGTATTGGAGATGGTATTGAAGCTGGATGACTTGGCTACAGTAGCGTTGAACCGATTATCAAAAAAGTTATCTGCAGTTAGTATCTGGTATTCTGGATATTTCAGTGGCTATTCAATAACAAGCTGATTACCATGACGGTTAACTGCCAAACTGGATTACGCAATAATACCACAAAAGGTAACTGGTTTCCCGTGTTACTGTCACTGGATTACTGCTTTACTGTGTAACCAAATGCTACCATTACTACAATAAAACCAGATCTTGGGGAAGGAGGGAGTGAGAATATAAGAAAGAAATTATTGGCAAATGGTATGGTTATTGGTAATGTTGTGAAAGTTACAATACAGGATTGTGGTAAAATCAGTAATCCAGTTAACTGGATAATCCACCGAACAACTAATCGGAAACCGACTATTCGGTATCTGAACCTTAGCAGCTAATGGTGGATACTACAGATTTAGCTGTATACTAATTAGCAGCCATTATTTGTTTCAGCTCTAGGCTATAGTGAAACAGTTGTGATTGTAAGCGCCACAGACATTATTTCTGGTATGCTTGTTCTGCTTATAAACATTTTGAGAGATACCCATTGCTGCACTATTTACTCCGAAAGGCCAGGACACAAGCTTTCTCAATACTTTGTTTTAATGTCATATCACCACTCAGATTTTACTGATTAACCATCTAAACCAGTGCTGCCTCTGATGTACCAAGCCTAACTCAACAAAGATGCCTTGAGATTTTGTATGGACCAGAACAGACTCTTGAGGGTAAGCAATAGAACACTGGCAAAAACCATTCTGCATCCCAGCGTGTTAACAGACATAGCGTCGTGTGCCCAGTTCAGCCCAGCTTGGGCAGCGTCATGGTGTTAGGATTGTTCTGGGACCACCCGCTGTGGGGGCCTGGTTCAAACCTCGGCAGGGACAGCATCTGGGACGGAAATGCTCAGCCTGCAACAAAGTGGACCCACAGTCCAGTCCCAGCAGCTGCCCAGCCAGGTCAGAGCAGACAGAACCGGGCGGAATGTCTATTCTGGCCCGGCGCACTGTCCTGGCCCGGCGTGTGGGGCTGTCACGGCTGCCTGTCATGGCTGTGTGTGTGACAGCGCAGGGGTGTGACCTGGCAGCCGTACATCACTCCCCGCCGCCCCCCACCACCTCCGGCTAACAGTCATGGCCTTGGTTTTCTCTCTCTGTTTTTTTCTTCCTGCACAAGCCAAGGTAGTGAATAAGCCAAAAGTGTGAGCGAGTACAATAGAAGATTCAGACAATCTTTACTGGTCTCCCCAATCTTATTCTCCAGAAAGCCAGGCTTGACTCGGAGCTAGACCAAACTAATAAGGAAAAAGAGGAAAGAGAATAGAAGCTTCCTTAGCTAGCATTTTCAGGCTACAGTTCTAAAACTGTGGGCTGAGACCTCACCCCTCCCAGCACTTCAGGACATCGCAAGCTTCCCTTCTGAACCGAATACCACAGATGGAATGAATACATGGGCAAGCTTGCCTCCTACATGTCTCTGCCTTAGCACCTACCAGGCACAGTCATTCCCTTTTGTTTAATACACATGTGCAAGATGGCACCATCCTGCTGCTACAGTGGACAGCAGCATCTTATTAAGAAAGGGTTGGACAAGTTTCTGGAGAATAGGTCCATTAGCCGCTATTAGCCAGGTAGGTGTGGAGAATGTAGCCTCTTGCTGTCAGGAGCTAGGAGTGAACAGCAGGGAGTGGCTCACCCCATTGTGACCTGTTTGGTACTTCTTCCAAGGAACCGAGATTGGCCACTGTTGGAGACAGGATGCTGGGTTCGATGGACCATTGGCTTGACCCAGTTTGGCACTTCTTATGTTCTTATTTATTTAAACTTATATCCTGCCCTTCTCCTAAAGCTCCGGGTGGGTTATATAAAGCCATAGTAAAAACCAGATAAAATATATATAAAAACTACAGCCACCTGGCCCCCTAGAAATCCCCCACCCAACCTCTATCCCCACCTGCCAAATGCTTCACCAAAAAAGAAAGATCTTAAAATGCCCAGACCCTTGTGTAAGCACAGTAGACAAAAAGGAGTTACTGTGCGCACATCTGGATGGCCAGAGATTGCAAAGCAGAGGAACAGAGGTCAGAACGCAGCTGAGCTCCATTCCTCCAGGCTGGAGTTGGAGCAAGCAATTCCATCAAAGATGGAATCTGCCACAAAGCTCTATTTCAACTCTATCAATTTATGCATTTATTCTGTATTTTATTTTGTATTTGTCAAGGCCGCAAGGCCAGCACAATAAATTCAATTAACATTAACATTAACAGCTCTATCAAAGGAAGTGGTGGATTCTCCATCCCTTGCAATCTCCGAACCAATACCAGGCGTCCGTCTGAAATGGGGATCTCCCAACCCTTGTTTGGTAGTGAGCCACTTTCAAGATTCAAGATTTATAGAGAGCCACAACTTTATTTGGAAAGCTAAAACATATAGGGTTTTTTAAAGTGCATCTGTCTCTTTAAGAAACCCTAGCCAAGATGGTTAAATAGGTGCTCTCCCCCCCCCCCGCATATTTGTATTTGTTAAGTAAGCTGCTGCAAGCAAATGAAAGGGTGTCATAAGCAGCATGTAGCTCGCAAGCCCCAGGTGGGGGGGGGGGGAGGACAGTACACTTTGGCCAAACATTAGTTAGTGTCACGTCCTCCTGGCGGCACCCCTTACCTCCAGGGGGGCAGCCGGAGCAGGGAGCCCCCCTGGACCCTGATGCAGACACGTCGGGTGCTTTGGATTCGGCCCCGCCCCCTTCGGCAGTGGGGGGTACCCCCTGCCAGCACAGTGCACCTCCCTGGCTCGGCTGCAAGTGGGGCAGGGAGAGTCGGGACGCGACGGAATTCGGACTGGGGCCACGCCCCCTGTGTGCCGCTCTGCACGTTTGTGGGAGCGCGCGGGGGGCAGGGCACCAGGTATAAATGCCAGCGCCAAGAAGCACTCGGCGCTGGTGATTAAGGTGGACAAACCAGCCCCTGAGCGAGATATAAGTAGCAATTGCAAATCCTTGGAGTGCTTCTGGGTTTAACTTTGTACTCTGTTGTTGTGTATTGTGTCTAAACGTTGTTCCCTGTGTTGTGTCCCCAGTCTGCCAGAAAGAGTGAGAGAGTGAGTGCTTGGAGAGTGTACGGGTTGAGTGAAGGCCCCCTTCCCCTCCCCCCTTTCCCCGAGGTCTTATCCCTGACCTTTTCGAGAGTGCTAGACCCTTGTTCCACCTCCTTCATTCCTGGGACCCCTACCCTTACCTCCCGTTCACTGAACCTGCACTTGTGTTCCCTTCCCCCCTTACGAGTGTGGGTCTTGTGTGTTGGGAGACAGAGTGAGGCCGAGACTCCGCAGCAACACCGAGCGCCCAATGATGATAGGGACCTGGGCACCGTGAGGCCTCTAGGTCCAAACACTATCCTAACAGGCATTTTTCCCCAGAGAGACCCCTTTGGATTGTGGAGTCTCGGACTGTGCGTGGATAGGCAGAGGGAGTGGGGGTCTGAAACCCCGGCCTGTGGGGACTCCACTGGTTTAGCCCCTTTTCCCAGGACAACCCCTGGTTTAGTCCTCTTCCCCATGACAGAATCACCAGCACACCATCCCCTTTTTTTGGGGGGGGGGTAGCGGGTTAGATGGTTATAACAAAGGAGATAGCGGATCTTGTCCGAGTGGTCCAATCTGTGGCCCTTGAGGCACGAGTTCTACAAGAAAATCAACAAGCCCTGACGGGAGCAGTGGCCCAGCTTCAGGCTGCCCCAGTGGCACCGTCCCCAGCCGCGGCCCCCGAGAGAGCCCCGGTGAGCACCCCTAGGGAACCCCGAGGGCCATGTATTGAGTTCTCAGAAGATCGAAAGGCCTTCCAGGGGTTCATGGCCCTGTGCAGGTTAACCTTCTCGATGCAGCCCCTACTGACACCCTTAAGGGTGCCTGTATTATAGGGAACTTGGGAGGTATCGCCTTAGAATGGGCTACTACCCTGTTACAGGGAGACAGCCCCCTGTTATCCAATTATCCAGAATTCGTGAAAGAATTCACGGCGCTTTTTGACCAGCTCCACCGGGTGCGGGATGCTGAGAACGCAATCCTGTCCCTGAAGCAGGGGTGTGGGGGATTGTTGGACTATATTACGCAGTTCCAACAACTGGCCTTAGAACTGCGCTGGCCCGATGATGTCCTTCGGGTCATGTTTTGGCGGGGACCGGGCGACGACTTGAAAGATCAGTTGGCCTTCACAACTCTCCCAGGAACCTGGGAAGAGCTTGCCACATTGACTCTACAAATCGATGATCGCCTAGTGGAACGACGCCGTGAGCGCAAACAGGAGAGCTGACTGTTCGTTCCCTGCATAGGAACGCTCCCTCCTGTTACTACTGGGGCCTCCAAGGTGACGGACCCCGAACCTATGCAGCTTGGTGCCTCACAAGGACCATTGAACACAGAAGAAAAGGAGTGGTGCCGCCGGTCGCGGGCCTGCTTTTATTGTGGGGACCCTTCCCACTTTATCCACGAATGCCCCTCTTTGTCACCGTCTCAAAAAGACCTGGGAAATGCCCGGGGTCGGGATGGAGCGGAGGTGCCCCGATCGTGAAAGTAGGCCCCGCCACGCAGGGAGCACCACTAGGGATTAGAGGTGGGACCCCGGGCCCATTACCGGCTACCGGATTTACCGGTTCTCTAAAAACCGGATTCCCAGATTAAATCCGGTATGCCGGTACCGGTTTTATTTCATTGATTTCAATGGGGCGCTGTGTCCCCATTGAAATCAATGAATTCCTTCCCCCTCCCCCTCCCAGGCTGCGTGGGTGGAAGGGGGGACACCCCCCACCCACCCTGCCCAGCCTGGATTTTTGTTTAAAAAAAGACTCAG
>QEPC01006683.1:2360652-2383588 GCA_003113815.1 Sphenodon punctatus | reverse complement strand
CCACAGTGTCATAAGAGAATCCCAGGCATAGGCCCCTTCTCTACATATGTTGTACAGGCATATAAAATTGGGACCCTTTAAAAATCTTTCTGATATTTGGAAGAGATGATCATGAAAGTGTAATATATAGCCCTGCCAAATTTCATGTACACTGGTTGGACTACAAAGATGTTATAGTCAAACATACATTTATATGTTAATTGCTTATACCACCAAGACCCTTTTTCCAATCCTTCTGAAATTTGGCAAAGATAGTTACTATGGGAAGGGGTATAAATTGAACAAGTTTCACCTACATTAGATATGAGGCAAAGAAGTTACAGCTAAAAATGTATATGTAGAATATTGCAAAATACAATAATTCAACCGCTTCTAAAATCGGATTCCTTTATCCAATCGTTTTGAAATTTGGTACAGTAATGCTTTCTATTGGAGGTATAGGAACCCCAAATCTCATCCACATAGCTTAAAAAACAAAAACATTACAGCCAATAATGTGTTTTCCATTGAAACCAATGGAAATTCAATTCCGAACTCACCGAACACATCCGAACTGAACGTTCGAATTCGAGTTCGGTTCACACGTTCGGTTTGGTTGATCGAACTATTCGAGTTTGGTCCAAACTCCGAACTTCCGAACCGCATTCGCCCATCCCTAAGCACCACAGGCACATCTGTGTTTCCCCCTTACGCTCCTTCTCGATTCAGGGCACTCTGTTATAACCTGGACGATGGTGGACTCTGGGGCATCGGGAAATTTCATAGATGAAGGTCTTCTGTGGAAACATGCAATTCCGGCCCGCACCAAGGAGAATCCTGAGTTGGTCTACTCGATCGATGGATCCCCCTTGGTATCCGGGTCCATCCGACTACAGACACATCCCCTGCTGTGCGTCATGAGGGGACACCAGGAGATCCTTTCCTTTGACATGGTCTGTACCCCCCTCTTCTTGGTGGTCTTGGGCTTACCTTGGCTCGCCCTACACAAGCCTCAGATAAACTGGGCTATGAAACAAATGCAGTTTACGTCGGCTCACTGCAAAACTGTGTGCACCTGCCCTGAACCCGTTGAGCCCAGGACACTCGCTGCAACACAGGAAACCACCCAGTCTCTTTTCCAGCTGCCTCCCGATTATGCAGACTTTGCAGACATTTTCAGTAAACTCCAGGTCACGGAACTGCCACCCCATAGGGCGTACGACTGCCCCATCGACCTTCTCCCAGATAAGGAACCTCTGTTTGGTTGGATTTATGCCCTTTCGAACCCTGAACTGAAAACCCTCCACCAATACTTAGACGAGAGTCTCCAGAATGGCTTTATCAGCTACTCCTGCTTGCCGGCAGGGGCTCCTATATTTTTTGTGCCAAAAAAGGTTGGAGGTCTTCGCCCTTGCATAGACTACTGGGACTTAAACGCCATTACTACAAAGAATAGGTATCCCCTCCCCTTAATTCCAGAACTACTGAACCGCTTGCAGGGAGCCACCATTTACAGCAAGTTTGATCTTCATGGAGCATACGGGTTAGAGCGGGAGATGAGTGGAAAACAGTCTTCCGGACAAGATATGGGCATTATGAATACCAAGTAGGGATGGGTGAACAGATCGTGGTTTGGGTTCGGCCGTTCGGTTCGGCTGCGTTCGTTTTGTCCGTTCGTTTCGCCCGTTCGGTTCGGCTGTGTTTGGTTAATCGGTTTGGATATTCGGCCATTTGGTGGTTCGGGTCGAATGTTGAGTTCGGATTTGGTATTTGGTTCGGTCGGGATCGGTTGGGTCTTTAGTTCGGTGCAATCGGGAACTGAAAATGACATTTGGTTTTTGAAATAAAAGGAAAAAACTAAAAAATATATTTCTGGCTATAACATTTTTGTTTCTTATTACTTTTTGATGAAATTTAGGGAGATTGTATCCCCAATGGAGGGCACCAAGTGTACCAAAATTCGGAACGATTAGATAAAGGAAACCCATTTCAGAAGCAACTGAATGTTGTGATTTTAAGAAAAGCTCCATACACATTCATGACTACAATTTCTTTATCTTGCATCCAATGTTCATGAAACTTTGCATATTACATCCCTCCATATGCTTAATATTTCTGCCAATTTTAGGAAAGAGTGGATAAAGGGTTCCAAGGGTATAAGACATTAACCTGAAAATACATTTCCAGCTGTTACATTTTGATATTCCATTCTGTTTACAGGATATTTGACAAGAATGTATCAAATACCTTTCCTGCCATTTCAGCAAATGTACAGGAGATTTTGATAAAGGGACCCAATTATATAAGCAATTGATGTTGTCCCTGTGAAGATCATTATTCAGATGAATATCAGCATATTCAGTGCCAGTCAGAGGCAGGCACCCTGCATGGCAGGGGGAGAGAGACTGTAGGAGGAAGGATGTGGAGCAACCCCAAAGACTGACAGACACATTCAATGGCCAAACACATTACTGCAAGCTTCTAGCTTTACAGGACCAATTGGTAGTGGTTTCGAGGTGGGCATAGGGGGCGGCCCTGTGGCGGGCATAAGCAACATAACTGGGACTTCTGAGATAGCATCCCAGCAGTCAGGAGACATAGTTTAAACACATCCAGGCTGGCCAACTATCAATCACATCCTGCAGCACTGAGACAGAGGACATAAGAGAATTTCTATTGACTCTTTCCTAAACAGATGCTTCTGACTTCCCAGAAACAAGTGGGGGAGATATGTTGGGATGGTCCCAGCACAGAATGAGGATATTTGGTTGACATTTCTGTTGGCCAATTTGCATCACAAACCGATCTTATACCACAGTGACATAAGAGAATCCCAGGCATAGGCCCCTTCTCTACATATGTTGTACAGGCATATAAAATTGGGACCCTTTATAATATCTTTCTGATATTTGGCAGAGATGATCATGAAAGTGAAATATATAGTCCTGCCAAATTTCATGTACACTGGTTGGACTACAAAGATGTTATAGTCAGACATATATTTATATGTTAATTGCTTATACCACCAAGACCTTTTGTCCAATCCTTCTGAAATTTGGCAAAGATAGTTACTATGGGAAGGGGTATAAACTGAACAAGTTTCACCTACATTAGATGTGAGGCAAAGAAGCTACATCTAAGAATGTATATGTAGAATATTGCAAAATACAATAATTCAACTGCTTCGGATTCCTTTATCCAATTGTTTTGAAATTTGGTGTATTTAATGAGTTCTATTGGAGGTAGAGGCACCCCAAATTTCAGCCACATAGCATAAAAACCAAAATGTTACAGCCGATAATGTGTTTTCCATTGAAACCAATGAAAATTCAATTCCGAACTCACCGAACACATCCAAACTGAACGTTCGAATTTGAGTTCGGTTCGAACGTTCTGTTCGGTTGACCAAAGTGTTCGAGTTCGGTCTGAACTGTGAACTTCCGAATTCGAGTTCGGTTCGAACGTTCGGTTCAGTCGACCGAACTATTCGAGTTCCGTCCAAACTCCGAACTTCCGAACCGCATTCACCCATCCCTAATACCAAGTCATGCTGCTTGGACTCATTAACGCCCCCGCCACGTTTCAATATTTTATTAATGACATCTTAAGAGATCTTTGGGATGCCTCCGTTATTGCCTACCTAGACGATATACTCATCTATTCCAGCTCCCTGGAACACCACCATCTCCATGTGCAACAGGTATTGCAGAGGCTCCCGGACAACAAATTATACTGCAAGGGAGAAAAATGCGCTTTCCACTTGACCACCGTGGAATTCCTGGGGTTCATCATCTCACTTACCGGTATCCAAATGGACATGTGAAAGGTTGAAGTGATCCAGCGGTGACCGGCCCCCAAGGCCGTGAAGCCTCTTCAGCATTTTCTAGGAAGCACAAGCTATCATAGGCATTACATCCTGCACTATGCTGCAATTACCACGCCCCTCACGCGCTTGCTGAAAAAGAACCAACTGTATCTTTGGGGGGTGCCACAACAGCATAGCTTCGACCTCCTCCTCCTCCTTCTTCTTCTAAACATTAATATAGCACCAGTCATGTACTTGGCCCAATATAGAACATAGAAATGGACGCAGTCCCTGCCTGTGGCTTACAATCTAAAAGACAAAGGAGGGGGAGAGAGGGAGAGGGGACAGTGGGAGAGACAGGGGAGAAGACAAACAAACATTCAAGCGGATGCAAAGTCTCAGGTGCGTGTGCTTGGCTTGGTTACAATCAGGTTGGTTGCAGCAGTCTGCAGTGGAGGGCAGACAGTAAGTATATGGGGAACGACTAGCAGGCATTGGGAAAGGCGGCGAGGAAAAAATGGGCCTTGAGGAGGGATTTGAAGGAGTGAAGGGAGGGGGCAAGGCGGATGTGGGTAGGGAGGGAGTTCCAGGCATGGGGGCAGCGAGGGAAAAGGGTCGAAGGCGGTTAGGCGAGCAGGAGAAACGAGGGAGAGTGAGGGAGGGGACAGAGGAAGAGCGGAGAGCGCTTGCAGGAGTGTGTAGGGAGATTAGGTCTGAGAGGTAAGGGGGAGCTTGGTCATGGAGTATTTTGAACGTGAATATCAGGAGTTTAAAGAGGATACGTTCAGGAAGGGGGGGCCAGTGAAGAGGAGAGGCTGCACATGGTTGAAGCGATGGGCTTAAACATGCTTTTACCATAGCCCCTCTCTTTCAGCATCCAGACTTTGAGCGACCCTTTTGTGTGGAAGCAGATGCGTCCAGTACCGCTATTGGAGTGGTCCTGCTGCATGAAGACCCCACCTCTAAGCACCCCTTGCCCTGTGCCTGTTACTCCCGTCAGCTTACGCCTGCAGAACAGAACTATTCCATTTTCGAGCGGGAACTACTGGCCATTAAAGCGGCCTTCGAGACTTGGTGACACTATCTTGACGGCGCCAAACATCCCATTGTGGTGATCACAGACCATAAAAATCTAACTTTTTTGCAGACTGCACAAATAAACAATGCCCAGCACGCCCCACTGTGTTTTTTGCACTGTTTGATTTCCATATTCAGTACCGCCACGGGTGCCTCAACGTGTTGGCAGACGCCCTCTCCCGCTGCTATGAGCGACAAGAGGGGGACCTCAAACCAAAAGGGACCGTTCTTCCCGATAAGGTATTTGCTGCTTCCTATGTAAGCCTGGAACGGCTGAAGCAAGCAAGCCAGGAAGAGCTGCCGGGCTCCCCAGATCCCGAGTGGCAGCTAAAGGAAGGGCTATGGGTCAAAGGGGGGAAGATCCTTGCTCCCCCCTCTTGTCAGACCCAACTGTTGTGGGCCCACCATGACGCCCTCCTAGCCGGGCACACTGGACCACAGCGCACTCTACAAATGACTCAGCGGACCTTTTGGTGGCCCTCCCTAGTTCCCGATGTCCATCGCTATATAGAGCAATGCACTATCTGTGCTCAGACAAAGATCCCTCGAAAGGCCCCCGTTGGGCTCCTCCAGGTTTCCGCACCCCCACAGGGACCATGGCAGCGGGTCGGGCTCTATTTCATCATTGATCTTCCCCCCCTCCCGCTCCTATAACACAATCCTTGTCATAGTGAACCATTTCACGAAGTTTGCCCACTTCATAGCCTGCAAGGGACTACCCTCGGCTTGAAGCACTGCGCTCCTTTTTATCCGACACGTACTAAAATTACATGGCTGGCCCCGTGAAATAAGAAGTGACAGGGGATCCCAATTTACCTCATGCTTCTGGAAGGCCCTCTTTTCGGCTTTGAACGTGACACTGACACCAACAAAAGCGTACCATCCCCAGGTGAAGTGGAGTGCATCAATCAAAACCTCGAGCAATACCTTCGATGCTATATGACCCATGTTCAAGATGACTGGTACACATGGTTCCCCCTGGCTAAGTTTGCCTTCAATAACGCCCCGAATGCCTCCCTCGGGAACTCCCCTTTCTTCGTATCATACGGGTTCCACCCTCAAATAGGGGTACCTGATCTTCCCCCCTCATCGGTCCCGGCTGCCGGAGCGCTTGTACAGCGGCTTCGGGAAGCACAACAACTAGCACACCTTGCAACAGGCCCAACAACGTTACAAGACCGCCACAGATAAATGGCGTACCCCAGCTCCGTTGTTTCACCCGGGTGATTTGGTGTGGGTTAACCGATGACACTACCCAATGACTCGGCCCTCCACAAAGCTGGATTTCCAATGATAGGGACCTGGGCACTGTGAGGCCTATAGGTCCAAACACTATCCTGACGGGCATTTTTCCCGAGAGAGACCCCTTTGGATTGTGGAGTCTGGGACTGTGCGTGGGGATAGGCAGAGGGAGTGGGGGTCTGCAACCCCAACCTGTGGGGCCTCCACTGGTTTAGCCCCTTTCCCCAGGACAACCCCTGGTTTAGCCCCCTTTCCCGTGACAGTTAGTGACAGTGTTATAGTCATAACTGATGGAAATTTGATGCCCTGTATCATACAGGCGGCAAACTAAACGACCTTGACCCTTCAGATCTAGGATTCTGTGCTAGTATTCCGTGCACTCAGGGTGCTCGCTCACAATGAGTTTAAACTATTTGTGACTCATCCTCCTCTCAATTACGTCAAGAGTAATTCCACCGAAGTCAAATAAATTTGATCTCTGTGAAACTGTCATAAGACACCAATCCAGTTGGGAGAGTCATTTTAAATGTCTCTTTCATATCAATTTCTATTTTACATTCTGCAAAATCAATTCAATTTAAAAAACATCACACAACTCCAAACAAAATAATTATCTCCTTCTAGATGAGGCTCAGCCTTCCCATTAAATATACAATCAGCTTTAAAAAAACATGCTATGTAGCTCCAGAGAAAAGTTTCACCTTTTAATTTTTTATAGAGGATTAATTTTTAATTTCCAGACATCAGAGATCAGGGAAGTTCCCCATGAGGCTGCTTGTTCAAAGGCTTCTCTTTGGGCGACCGACTATTGCCATCAAGTGTTAATCTCTTACACAGTCGACTCCAGACTGCAGCATCGCATGCATGTTCCCCTCTTTAGACAAATGTATTATTATTGTTTTAAAAAGCCCTTTCACTGTTCTAAGAGCTCTTCGCTGCCAGAGCAATGGGGAGATTTTACACAGGACAATCCCCGTAGCAACGTAGCTGTGGCTTCTCTCTCGGAGCAGTGATTTCATTCCGGCATCATTCATTCCACTTTTTTTCTTTTTTAAAAAACAATGAACACATTTATTTATTTATTTATTGCACAGGTTAATCCACCATTACATGCAATATTACTTTTGAAGTTAATATAATGAAAGTGGGACAGGCCCTCTTAAATCTGTCCTCTTTGTATCTCCTCGCTGGTTCAAATATGTATTAGGAAGACCGCCTGGCTGCTGAGAGATTTAATTTACAAACTAAGATCATCTTAAATTTTTTATACAGTTGATGCGTGAGCCCCAGCTGTGCCTGCTGTTCATACTGGCTGCTGACAGCTTTGCAAACCTTTGAACTGAAACTCCTCTGAAATTAATTGCTGTAACTTTGAAGAAACAATTTAAAAATATTTTCCATTTGGTTTTGTTGCTGCTATATATTTGTGGCTACCCTGATCTTTCTCTGTCATACAGACAGATCAGGCCTTAGAATTTACGGGGCCCAGGGCAAAGACAAAATATGGGGCTCCTGGTGGCTCTAGAAGTGGTCATGTTTGGGACTCTGGTGGGAGGGAGTGGGGGCCCTGCACCCTGCCCTGCTAAAAATGGAGTCACCGTGTGGCCCCCAGACATGGAGAAAACAGCAGGGCCCAGGGCATTCACGCGCACACACACTCAGGGCTGGCCTTAGAATTTGCAGGGCCCAGGGTGAGGATGCGACTCCATGCCCTCTCCCATGGCCCTGCCCCCTCAGGGGCACCCCTCTATAAGGCACTAGATGTGGCGTGTTTGGGACACTACTGAGAGAAAGTGGAGTCCCTGCACCCGGCACTGGTGAAACTAAGGGCCACTGTGGGGGTCCCAGAAGGACAGAGCCCAGGGTGGTCCTCCTGTGGTAATGCTGGCCCTGCACACACACCCCTATCAAGTCCCACAACTACACTGTGCAAGAAAGGCAGCTGGCTAGAATAACCATTGTGTTTACTGAAGGCTAAAAAGGGAAAGCACTAAGCAGGCACTCATTCGCCATCTTGAATTTTCTTCTGGCTTCATAGTCAAGTGTGGAATGGCATTTGCAAACGGGTGGACTCCAGGGAAGATGAACTATGCATGAATCTTCAGTTACGTACAATACATAACCAATATGGCAGCTCATTCAAGTAGATTTCGATAACAGCAGGCATCTGGCTACTCTTTGGTGAGACCAAGACCTTGCTCACCCTTTAATAAATGTTTCAAACTAGTCATGCTGCCAAGTGAAGACTGATAGAGCTTTTATTGCTGGATGGCACTTGAAATCTAACCCGAGGTCACCGGCGAAAGTAATGTGATGTTCCGAATCAGAACGGCTTCAAGTTATATTGCAATAGTATCGTCTAGAAGATTATCCATCGTGCAAACAAGAGAATGCCCCACTGAGAGATTGTATAGCATCCAGTATAGTCTGAGTTGGTAACTACATCTGGGACAGAAAGTCTAGTCCCCAATAAGATCTGGGCTAAGACCTAGTGCTTTCACTTTAGTGTAGTCATCTCTGCATTGAATGGGATGCTGTTCCTCAGAGGATAGATCAGATGCTCTTTTTGTTGGCAATTAA
This sequence comes from Sphenodon punctatus, assembly GCA_003113815.1. NCBI lineage: Eukaryota > Metazoa > Chordata > Lepidosauria > Sphenodontia > Sphenodontidae > Sphenodon > Sphenodon punctatus. The sequence goes on along the minus strand of QEPC01006683.1, from coordinate 2,374,905 downwards.
CAATCCCACAGAACTTATCAAAGAGCATAGGGTAGGCAAATAATTCAAGGTTTTCCCAATAATTTTCAATAATATTCCAAGTTCTAAAGTATGGGAGACCTTGCCAAACACAGAAAAGTCCTTCCTTCTACCCATAGGCATCCGATCTATAAATAGGGTGACAGTATCATTTTAAAGGAAATCTGGGACACTGTGTTTCAAGGTTGAGTGGGGGGAAGGTGTGTGTACTGTGTGGGACACTGTCTTTCAAGGTTGGGGTGAGGCTATTATAAAAAATAAAATGTAAATTCTCTCTTCCCTCCAAGCTGCCAGCTACCTAGGGCTTCTTTAAAACTCTGCTGAACTTGCTAAGGGTGCAGGCTTATTTAAGAGTCATATAAGCCCGCTCCTTTAGCTGAGCATTTGGCAGGGAGTCAGGCGAGCAGTGCCTGGGAGCTGCCTTGTGTGGGGCTGTCAGTCTGGGAGTTGACAGCCTCTCTTCTCCCAGCCCCAAGGGCTCTTCCTGAGCACCCCAGAGTGGGCTCCTCTCCTCCCTCCAAGCCACCATTTCCCTAGCGAGAGAGAGGAGGGGAAGAAAATTGAAACAAAAGTCCCATAATCAGACAGCAGCTGAGCTCTGGCTGATTCTGGGACTTTTGTTTCAATTTTTACCAACTGGAGGTCTTGGGTTTCTATCTACTGCTCTTGGAGTTTTTGAGGCAAAGACTAAGGCACAGCTCCTTTATGGCGCTGCTATTTGGGCCTTGCAGTGTCTCCAGGACCTGGATGCTTTGCGGATGAGTTTTTTGAGAGTAACAGTGTCCCTTCAGCCGCTGTGCACCTGGAAACTGGGCAGATCCCTTGGAGCATTGAGCCATGGAAGCAAGCTAGTGTGTATTGGCTCCAAATAAACTCTGCCTCACATTCAAATGCCGATCTTTTTTCCTCTCTGCGAGAGGACTCTTTTGTGAGTGTCTGGGGCAAGATGATAGTAACTAAGATCCACTCTTTGGGCCTGTCTATACCAGATTTATTGTTGAAGGATGCGAGGGCAGCTAAAGCTGAGGTCTATGCTAGACTGGTCGATATTAGTAGACAGGAGGACTTTGCGAAAATGTCCTCATATAAATCCCTGGCACATTATAGCGATTTAAGGCCAAGCCTGTGCAGCCCAGCTGATTATTTGACATTTCGGTGCTCTTTTAGGAAAATCCATCTCTTCCTGCGGGCCAGGCTTAATGTTCTCCCCATGCAGGTTTTGGAGGGGAAATATGGAGGCCAGCCCTTTCATCAGAGGTTCTGTCCATTCGATAACCAATCACCTGAAATGGTTGAACATATTGTTTGCGATTGTCATCTTTATGACGAAACCAGGACCATATGGTTGGCTACGTTTATGGACAGATTACCTGGGAGAACACCGCAGGAATTGGTGAGGATACTACTGGCAGACAAAATCCCTGATGTTACGCATGCTGTGATGTCCTTTTTGATTGATGTGTTTCAGACCAGAGAAATGTTTTTGGTTTTTAAGCCCCTGTAATTGGCGGGGCGATTTGTATATGTTATACTATTGATTCTCCCGTTTTTTTCTTTTTTTGTTGTAATTGAACTGTGTTAATAATTATTTGTGGTCTTGAGTAAAGGGTTGATTATTGTTGTTGAGACCCTTTTGTAGTACACTCAAGATTTATTATATTTTGTATGCTTTCTTTGACTATGAGTCGAAGTATCATTTGTGATACTTCTGGGACGATGGTCTGGTTGTTATAGTTTAAATTTGTCTAAAAGGCCTAAGGAACCTACAATGGTAGGAGGGGCTAGTGGTTAAATGTAAAGTTTTATTCTGTTTGTACCCTAAGGCTACTATTGGATTGATCTATTATTTTAGATTGTATGCAATATGATGTACGAATGCTACGGCCAATGGTCACATATAAGAATAAATTTGAATTTGACACAGCAGCTGAGCTGTGGCCAATTCTGGGACTTTTGTTTCAATTTTTACCAACTGGTTGGGACACCAGGATGGCCTACAAAATCCTGGATTGTCTCAGCCCAACCAGGACGTATGCTCACCCCACTTATAAAGTCCTAAAAGGCCTGGACCCTAATATCTAAAGGACTGCCTGCCTCCTTTTGTCCCTCTACAGCCTCTAAGTTCATCCAAGAGCCCCCTCTTGCATATTCTATCATTGGGCCAGGTCCATACGAACCAGGCACGTAGAGAGGCATTCTCGGTGGCTGCTTCACAGCACTGGAGCTTCCTTCCTCTGGAGATCTGCCTAAGGCCTAATTTGATCATCTTCCAGAGGCAGTGTAACACCTATTTATTCAGCCAGGCATTTAATGGGCAGGGGTAGATCCGGGGTGGGGTGGGGGTACTGTAAATGTATTTTATGGATTTTACATTGTATTTTATCTTTTTATTATGCTAGCCGTCCTAAGCATTAGAGGATAGGCCGGGATAAAAATCTAAATAAAATAAATAAATCTGCACAGAACTCATTAGACTGAAAAGTACTTCATGACAGGTGCTTCATAAAATAAAAAATCCTATACAATTCTAAAACGATTCCTATTGCAAATGAGACAACTGTCCTGCGAGGCCTACACTGTAGTTTTTTGTATGTGCATCACTTGGCTGGTGTATGGCACTATTTTCCACCTGGCGGGGAGCCTGCAGTCCTGGCTGGTGCTGTTGCCGCTGCTGCGGCGCCGTTGCGGAGCGTGCCGGGCTGCTCCTGTCGCCGCTCCCGTCTCCCGTTGTAACACCTGCTGGAGAGAAAGAACTGTCAGTATTGGGAGGGTGGAGGGGGCAAGGAAGCCGGCATACCTGGGCAGGATGTCCCAGCCTGACCCCAACCCCAACCTCAGAAGCTGACCGGGGGGGGGGGGAGGGAGGGGCGTTAAGAGGACCAAGCCCATGATCGTTTACACCTCTCCAAATGGCTTTGACCATTTGCATCAAAGACTTTTTTTTAGAATGTTCCATCTGTTGTCCACTGCATCTCTTCTACCACCTTCTAATCTATCTTGTGCCTACCCATTGTAATGTTTCTCACTAATGTCATGACTGATCTACTCCTATCTTTCTCCATCTGTTATTCATTCACTCCCTCCTTGGATGCAATTTTCAAGTTATCACACTGCATGCAGAGAAGTGCCATCCATTTGAGTGCAGGGTTTTCTTTTCCCAACCACTTATCCATCCCGTGTCTTGCTTTAGTTCAACTGCAAGTCTCTATTTAGACTTCTATACACCTTGCTTTGCCTACTCCTCCCCCTGAACCTCTGCTACACAATATGTCTGTTTACCTGTTGACAATATTCCATGACATAAGTAGGCTTTGTATGAAAGGTGTATAACATACCTAGATTTACAGCATTCTATATTAAGTTTTTCTGTGAAAATTTGTCCCCAGGGAATCTCATCTCTTAAAAAAATGTGGATCTTGTTCCATGTCAGGATTTGGACTCCTATATGGTACCAAAAGGGCCAAAAAGGTATAATCCTATGGATCTTTCTATTAACTTATTTAGCCAGACAGGATCGGGGAACATGATGGGAGCTGGGGGAAAACAACAGGGAATGGATCCCTCATTGTGACCTGTTGGGTGCTTCTCCCAAGCCACTGTCGGAGACAGGATGCTGGGCTAGATGGACCATTGGTCTGACCCAGTATGGCACTTCTTATGTTCTTACTAATAGGGCTGATGCGGCAGCAGCTGTTACCACGCCACGATTCCGTTCCTCCATTTCGGAATTGCCCATGCCACACCGCGACTTTTCTGCGGACATTCCGCTAATTCCGCCGGAATTCTGCAAATCGCGGAATTGCGGAAAAATTGCGGAAATTGCGGGAAACTGCTATTCCGCTATTTTGTGGCACTGGCGGAATTGCGGAAGTAGCGAAAATGTCATGTTTCCACGATTCCACTAAGTAGCGGAATTAAATAAGCGGAACCGCGGAATGAAACTAGCGGAATGAAAGCCTCTGCCATGCCGTTCCACTAATTGCGGAAACACTGTTTCTGCCGGAAATAGCTACCGCTGCGATATTCCGCTACAGCCCTACTTACTACCCATTTTTGGTGATTATTTTATTTATTTATTTCACTGCTCTTTTACCCCACACCCTCCCGCTCACAGAGCAGCTTGGGGATTATCAATGTAGAAGGTGGCAATCTGAAAAATAGTACAAGCTCTGAGGGTTGCATAAAAGTTGGGGGCAAAGGTTTTTAAGAGGTGCACTCAGGAAGAGGAGGGTTCAGCTCATGGATCTGCATCCTGGATCTATCCTCATGTGCATGACCTCACCTCTGCTCCCTTGCCCTGAACTATATTGGTTTCAACTGGGTATATACTATGCCTGTAGAGCAGTGGACTGAAATTTAAGATTTCTCTGCTGGTCTTGAGGGCCAGAAAGGTATAGGAGGCGCTGACTATTTTCAGGACTTACTCCTGGAATCTTGTGGTAATGATTGTCTGCACTCAGATACCATCTGCTATTTGGGGATCCTGTCAATGTGCCTCAAGTTGGTGGGCGATCAGGCCTTTGCTTGGGTGGGTCCCTCAGTGTAAAAGTTGTTCCCGCCAGATAATACATCTTAGTTCCTCCCTCCTCATAGTCAAAAAGCACCTGGAGACTTTTTTCTTTAAACTTTCCAAGAGATTTTAGAGGATCCACTGCTGGTTCCCCTCGACGTATTTTACCGTCTCCTTCTCAGCTGTTTTATTAAAATTAATTTTACATGGATTTTAAGTAGTTTTGTTATATTTTATGTACTAATGTGAAGCACTGTCATTTGGTTGGGGAGGCACTATATAAGTAAAATTTACTTTTAAATTAAGTATTGTATAGAATGTACAATACCATTCAACATAATTCATGGATGTTGAATGAAGTATAGTTATGGCTTTCGGCATTTAATCTGGCTACAGATGAAGTTTAGAATGCTGAATGCATAGCTAATGTAGGCAATACCAAAGTACCGTTCATCAGGCATCCTGTAGAGTGCCTACACAGTGTATACATTTACTGAATTTCACACTTTGCTGGTAACGTCCTTTGGTACTGTATGAAGCTCCTAGGGATTATGCAGAACACCTGGGTAAAGTATATAATTCAAACAGTATTTCACACATTACTGAAAAGCTGAAGGCATTCTTTAGTGTGCCTAGGTGTGGTGTGGGATTATATGGTGATCACTTATTCATCACTTTATCCCTTTATGTAACATCAGATCAATAAATGATCACCATATAATCACATGTAACACCTAGGCACTCTAGAGAATGCCTTCAGCGTTTCAGTAATGTAAATACATATAGTCACATTTTGTAAAAGAAAAGACAATTGCAGTGCTGCAATAATGATACAATTTCTTTACCATGGTGCTAGAATATAGGTGGGGGAACAATCAGCAAGCAGATATAGGACATAATTAAATTGTTGTTGGCAGAGCAGAGATTGTGTTGTTGTTTTTCTGTTAAAACAAGGGGAGTGGGTGAATTCTAGGATCACTCAATTTTAAAGTGTATTTACAACCTAAACCTCACCTAGGTATTTTTTATTTTGTAGAGGAAACAGCAAGGAAACAGTGCATCTAATATCCGAAATTCTTCTGGCTTTTCTTTTCGACCTTTGGTATTTGTATGTATCGACACTCTCTCTAAACCATTGTACAAAAACACCTTGAAGTGTCAAGCTTTAAAAATGAGTCTTCTTTTCTCTTTCTCCTGTGCAGCTTGGATTATCTTGGCCTTGTCAAAATACATTCTCTAGTTAGAGGTTGGAAATATTTTCCTCCTGGCTCCTAAGTATTGATTTTTCAACACTCAGCTCTGTCTGTCAGCTGAAGAGGTGAAAGGTGAAAGTTCAGCCAGTGCTGTCTGGTTTTACCTTCCTATTAATGTCATGCCCTTTCCACGTTTGATCAGTTTAAGTGATCACCAATAGAACTGTTACCAAGCCTATTTTACCTATAGGAAAATATTTAAGTTGTCAATTATTTTAAACGCATGCACGCCCCTTTGGCATTGAGAACTCAGAACTATAGAAATCAAGCTGCTTTTGTGCTCATCTAATTTCATTCTTTCCCCTCTCCCCCCCTCCCCTGCCTAAAAGTAATCTGTTATGTAATGACTGACTCACTGTTCTATCTTCTTACCTGAAAAACCATGGGGAAAGTACTATATATTCACTGCTTATCCAGTTGCTTCCTTTAAGCAGTAATTACTTATTTTGCCGGTCTCTCTCAAAACCAATGATGCTCTTTTACCACAGGGATGCAAATTCAAGTCCAAACAAAAGCTTTGCATTAAATAAAATTTAATAACCTCAGTCAAGCTCCCTGTAGACTGCTGTGCATTGCAGAAAATCCCAGCCCATACTTGCTGGGAATCACTTGCTGTTGTTTTCTCTCTCCAAGAAGAGTCAGGAAGACAATCACTAGGAGTGCCCATTACCTGCAGAGGGCGCTGTTAAGGTTCTGAAGAACAAATATTTTTCCTTATATGGGGACGTCACATGATTCCTAAGGGTAGAAGAGAAAACCCCCTTTTCTCTTTAGCTCTTTGGGGTGTTCTAGTCCCCCTCCCGGCAGAAGGGGACACAGCTGTTTAAGAGAGCGTGGGGGCTGCATGCCCTAGTGCTGCTGCACCAACCGTTTCTGTTAAATAGGATTTGGTTCCTTTGAACAGGATTCTTTAGCCATCTTAATGAAATGTAAGCTTTTTGAAAGGGAAAAAAAATAAATTGTTTCAGTGTATGATGGCAAAAGATGTGTGTGTGACACTGACTACATCAGTTAGGATGATAATATAGGAGAAATGTGCTTCCATATAATTCTGTTTTATTTCACACAAATATGTACACAGGGACATTGAGTACACAGAGCAGCTAATAAGCGGAATCACCAAGAAACTGCTCGAGAGGCAGACATTTTAATCAGTTACCATACATGGTGACTCCAATCATTACAACATTTTCATACAGGTGTCTCATCATGTCATCTTTTGCTTGTAAACTGCCAATGAAGCCACATACGTCTCTACGTTTACAAGGACGAGTCCAAATACAGTACTAACAAAATCAATAAAACACTAAAAGCTTACACTGGAATGACAATACAAATTTTACTGCAGTGCTGAGAGATCTAAGCTAGGATGAGATTTGGGCTGAGGGTTGACAAAGTCACTGAAGTGCAGATTTGTGTTTTAACTAGGATGCAAATATTAGCTAGGTTGTTAGATATTTCCACCTGACGAGCAGTACTCCATTCCCTACTCTAATAACACTAAGCTCCTCATTGGACTGCAACACTGACTGCTTCTATGGTTATCGAGTAATATTAGATATTTGCAGAAGTTGTCATTAAGAATTTAGTAGTTTAGCATTCACTGTCTTTTAAAAAAAAAGTTTTTGGAACATTGCATTATGTTGTCAAGAAAGCAGACTGTTAAATCTGTTCCAGCATTTTTTGAAATCCAATAATCTTTTAGTTTTAAACTAGGATTTATTACATATATATATATAATTTAAGACACACTTCCAGTGTCTTAAAAATCTTTAGGGGTATAGTTGCCAAAGTATTTGCACTTAGGTAATGAAAATGAAAATGGGTGTGCTTTAAAAAACTCTGTACCAGAAACAAATATGACTTGAACGTCTATGGAGGAATGCACAAAGTGTACCTTTTTTGTTTCCTTATGTGCCTACACTGATAGCCCAATAGTCTTTCATTCTACAAATAAATGGTGTATATATACTGCATATATCGTTGCTTCTAGCCTTGGAGACTACATAGACATCTTTATAAATAAAGTACATGCACATTGTGTAAGTTCACTTAAAAAACAAACATCAAAATTCTACTGCAGAATTTTATCAGTACTATATACTACAGTCCTGCCATAGTTAGAAAGAATAAAATTTACAGCAATGAGATAAACATTCCTAATGGTCTTAGTTTCTTCCTCTTTTTTTCCAAACTCTAGTAAACAAGATATGTTGATTCTGGACTGTGGATACTAGCCGTGTACAGTGTATGGAATAGATTACCTCTGGAAAAAATAAAATAAAAAAATCAATGTGTTTTAAACTTAGAAGCTATAATTTTCTTTATTCATTTATTCCTGTTCTTTTGGGTTTTCTGCAAGTTCTGTTTTTGTTTAATATGTTATCGTTTATTGAGAGCCTACTCTCTTTTTGTGAATTTTGCAGATAAAAATTGATAGAAAATAAAAGCTATAAATATACATACATCAATATGTGTAAATAAAATAGTATTTTATGGATTATTTTTTTAATTTTTATTTTTACTGTGAGCAGAAACCAGCATATTTTTTCAACACAAAAACTGCCCATACCTGCCCAGATATGCAAGGAGGAGGAAAATATGATCCAGCTAGCATTACTGAGAGAGTCTCTTGTTGCGGGAAAATATTTAAATATCAGAATTAGATCACAATTGCCCTGCTTTTCGCACCACAACTGCCAAGCATTAGTGACAACTGTCTTTTTTCAAGTGCCTCTACTCTTACACTTCAGTCTTTTAGTGAAGTCAAAATGCTGAATTTATGACACCATGATTAATGTAGATAGGAACAGAATGCACAGATCCTTATTTCCCTGCAGGGCCCTGTACATGGCAAAGCTGCAGAAGGAAGGAGAAAATTCTTTTTGAGTAATATCTGCATTCGTTAGCAAAGGGAAAACAGAAAAATACCTTCTTGTACTTGTTGCTTTCCCTCTAAGATTCTTTCCATGTACAAATCAACTGATCTCTTGCATTCCAGATCACAAGAAACACTGAGTGTTATTTTCTCTGTGTAAATAGCTCATAATTTCCAGACCAATCAAGAACTTAAAACTGTATACGAATAAGCATACCTAACCAAAATGAGAAAGCCTCCCACTCTTACCCTGTCAAATCACTTTCTCATCAACCTCAAACCAGCTAGGTTTACCTAGAGAAATTAACTACCCATACCTCAACCCAGTGATTGCCCAACAATCCACTAGAAGAAAGCACATGTAAACGCAGAATGTTTTTGGTAAACAGTAGGATTCTTCAAGCGCCTCAAAAAGGAAAATAATATTTATAATTAGGGCTGATGCATTACTTCAGCCTCTGATGCAAAGGTGACTAGATTCAGCCCAACTTTAGAGAATGGATTTTGATGCCTGAAATATGCTGAAGGAGTGCATGCAATCACAGTGTTATTGATTCTGTTGCACCGAGCAACAAGAGCGTTCCCAATAGCTGCTTGCTCTCCACCTACCAATGCCAAAGAAAAACAACCTGGTGCTAGAACAGTCATATGCTGTTGAGCTGGCATGCATGCATCTAAATCAACAGCTGGCAAAAGGAAGACTCTGCTCTAGCGAGCCATGCAGAAACGTCGCAGTCTGGCCAATCACACTGGATAAGTTACATAGGCACTGGTGTGGGTGAATCTAGTGTTAACAAAACAGAACGAGAGATTGAAAGAGAATTAGAAAACAAAAATGTATTTGCAGTAATGGAGAAATGGACTCTAGACCACAAATCTGTGTTCTTTGCCATCATGTGCCATAAGAATAACGTTGCGATTGGAAGTCCAGATGAGTCGTGCCAGCTTGAGTGCATTATGTGAGCCTGGGGAGGCAGGTTGGACGGGGGGCACCTGGTAGGTTTTAATACAGCGAAGTTGAGGTGCAGAATTCAGCATTCCAATACTTCCCAAAAGAGAGGTGTTCATCTGCAGTGACAGAGAAACAAAGTGTGTATTGAAATCAAAGCAAAACAAAGCCTTCTTCTCTTTGATAGCCATAGAAGCCTTGTAACGTGGCTGCCCTCTCACATGACCTTTAGTTCACATTTCCCTTAATTCACCTAAACAACAACACTGGGTGATTTCAGACGTGATGGGGTGAATATTCACCCCGTCACGACCACAGTCAAACGCGGGCCGCGGTGAACTGCAGTGAACGTCTGTTCGGTACCCGCCAGATGTTCACCACAGTCAACCACGGCCCGCATTTGCTTTGACCACGCTTTGTTACCTCTCACCACCTGGAGGTAACGAAGTGTGGTCAAAGGCCACCACGGCTGTGGTGAAGGGTTCGTCACGTCTGTTGACTCACCCTTCACCACGGTCAGGGTTCGCCGTCCCGGTCCTGGGCGGGCGGTGCGGCCAGATAGGCCGCACTTCCTGCCCATCGCGCTGGGGGGCGGGCCGACGGTGGCGCGCAGGGCGCGGAGCTGTGCAGCTGCACGCAGTGCTGCCCGGCCCCACCCCCTCCGTGGTGGGGTGCAACAACAGACGTTACGGCCGCCGGAATTGACCGCGGGCCGTGGTGTCTTGTTCCCCACGGGTGGGGGCGAAGGGGGGGACGTCTGTTCACCCACCCCTTGACCCCTGCCCGTGGTCCGAACCACATCACGGCCCGTGGTCAATTCCGGCGGCCGTAAAGTCTGAAATCACCCATTATTTCTTAAACCAGTCAAAAGCTGAAGATCTCTCATCAGAATGTTTGCAAATGTTCCTGATACGCCTTAATTAATCCTATGCGTAACTCTGCAAAATGAAACATTTTAGGTTAAATTTAGTAGCACACATTTTATTGCTTTCCTTTGATGGGGAATTTATAAAGTCAGCTTTAACTACAGATGTCTAGACTGTGCATTATCTTAAGGAACATTTTTACAGCCATTTAAAAAACAAAACAAAACACAAAACTCTCTCTCTTCCTCCTTCCTCCCTCCAAAACAACATGAAGTCATTTTTATTGGACAGAATGGAAAAATAGAATACAGACATAAAATAGAAAAATAGAATAGAAAAATAGAATACGCTGTTCATCAGGGCATGGGAACTCCGCAAAGTCTAGCAACAAAAATAGCAACAAAAATAGTAAGATGCTAATTCACAAGTTTCCATGGTTCTGCTCCTGAGTTCAGCTCTCTTTTGATTCACTCTACTTCAAAATGAGTAAGAAGGTCTGAATTAATATTATTTTGGAATAGGGCAAGTTATCTCTTGCACATTTTAAAATATCACCTACCACCTTCCTATGTTTCTTTAATTCAACAGCTCTTCAGAATTTGTAATTTTTTTGAAACAGAAATGGCTTATTGGTCTTTGAGTCTATTTGCATGACAGATCAGGAGTAATTTCAAGAGAATAATGTCTTAAGAAATAATAGGAAAAGGTTTATTTTTTGGTATTTATCTAAGTAAAACATCAACAAATCAAAAAGCTCTGCTAAAAGACACTTCCATTCACTAAAAAAATTGTCAATATTTCTAATCATTGTTATTTTGTCAAATTTTCTAACATGAGTACAAAAACGAACATGCCTCTGTAACCTAACTATATTTAAGATCCCCACATTTACATAAGACAGGTAGAGGATAGTCTAGCTGAATACCTAAGACATGACACATGAAACCTTGGCAAATCTTAGGACATTTAAGATGTGTTATTGTTGATCTCATGGTCTGAATTCTGATCAGTACAAAATATAAGCCATTACTTTTTCTAGCCCTTCTCAGCAGCAAAATTGTGTCAGAGAGTGTAAATCATGGCATCTCTAGCAGGGAGCATGCAAGCACCACTGACATTTTCACAATTTAAATCATCTTGAGTAATAACCCTTTTAAGATGACTAATGTTACTGATTTTCCTGCATTAATAATAGTGCTGAACAGAACACAGAAGGGGGGGAAAAAATCACTAGTGCACGAGGTCACATTTTTAAACTGAATGTGTAGGTGCGTTTAACTCTTTAGGTAAAATCCAGCTTTAAAAGAATGGACTGAAAGCCAATAAAAATATCTGGCAATTCACACTTTCAACACTGCCTGAATATGGAGACGGGTTCCCCCCACTTTAATTGCAAAAGATCATGTAAAAGATCTAAATCAATATGTCTGATTGCTTTCCAGAACTTCCCAAGCAGTTAAACTAAATATATGTACTGATGGCAGAGCATTTTTACAGTTCTTTTTCACTACTTCAGAAATTACACTATATTATGATAGATAATAATTCAGGTTTTTTATGGCATGTACAGTATTACTGAATGACACAGAAAATTGTGGAAGATTAAAAATATCTTATTAATTGACACAGGAATATTTCAGCCAATCTTGCAGTCTGGCTACTGGCAAAACACCTACTGTTTTGTGTGAACTGCCTATTATGTTTTCCAAATAATTTATTTTTTGCATCTAACACTGATTAAAACTTTATGTTTTTCAATTATTTGAGATGGTTCTGTTATTTTAATGAATATGCATAAACAATTAATGATATCTATGACTACGTTTCCTCCCCTCAATTCTCAATGCAAGTATATGAACAACAATATGAATTGCAATATTTCTTCTTTTCGGATTCCCTCAATGCACAAGGAAGTGAGTTATGGGTTCTTTAACTACCTAGTTAGATTTTTACCCCTCCCATCCCCAAAAGCTCAGGGTGGCTCTCACATCATAAAAAAACAAAAACAAATAAACCTTCATCCGTAGTATTTACACTACTGTATTATTGGATGTCTAACAAATATTAATGCTTTCAACCTTATTAAATATGCAAATTAACTAACTACAAATTTCCCCACCCAGCGTTTCCAGTAATTCAGAATCCTGATTGTCAACATTCTGCTATTTCATTCTGGGCCCTTTTGAAAAGTGACTGTTGATTATGTTAAATTGCGTGCTCGTATTTTGATATGATTAAGGGATTAGTACAGTTCAACCACCAAAGTGATTTTTACTGGTGACCTGAAGAAAAATTTCAACTCTCCTGTTCAGAGAAAAAAAGATGGTGTTACACTAATACAATGTGCTACCAAAACCAATTCCTGAGACTGCCAAGAAAAGGACCCCGTGCATGCTTGCATCCCTTTTCTGGGACTGGAAGAGTAGTGCCAAAAAGACATAATGAAAAGAAGAATGATAAGAAATTGTTTAGAACACCACTCATTTTAACTTCTGAGGGTGGACCTGTTGCTGTTACACTTATTGCGGTTACACTGGCAAGCGGCAGGGCCAGGCGGGCCCCAACAGAACCGTGAGTGACCGGCCCCCGTTTCCATCTCCCCATCCCCCGGTTGGAGGAGGGGGCGGGGCTGACGCTCCAGCACCAGCGGGGACTTCTGGTCCAAAGGGGCCAAAGGCAGCTGGCGGCCCGGCTGCACCGCAGGCACCGCACCTAAAGGCTGAACCCAAGGGCCCTTGGCGGGGTCAGGGGTGGGAAATTATGATTGAGGGGGTTAGTGGAGGTATGGGAGAAGTTATTTTAGTTAAAGATGGGGAGATATGGGTTAGGGAGGAAGGGGAAAAGATTCAATCAGGTGGGGAAAAGGGGGTGGTGGTGTTGGGGATGCCCCTCTGTGGCAGAGAGGAGCGGGGAGTTTGGGGGTAGAGGGGGCCCTCTCCCTCAGTGAGAGCGGGGGAGAGAGGTCAAGGGAGGTGGAAACTAGCCCTCTGGTGACAGAGGAGGGTCAGGGGGGAAGGTGGGGGGATTGGGTGGGGGAATGGGCTATGCTTCCTGGTGAGACAGGGAGGCATAGCCCAAATGGTTGGGAGGGGAAACTCCCTGTGAGAGGGAGAGTCCCAGGGGATTGGGGGGGGAGTAGGGAGGGATATGTTGGAAAAGAAGGGAGAGGGGGGAGGGTTCTCCCTCGCACCCTGGGTGGGATGGCTGGGGAGGGGGGGCTGGAGGGGCAGCTGGGTGTGTGTGTGTAGGCGTGGCTATCGGGGTCGTGACAGGCCGGGGGAGGTATGGTCTCAGGGGGGTATGGTCTCATGGAGGAGGAGTGGTGAGGCGGGATATGTGCCTAGTGCACGTCCTGCTTACTGCTCCCCCAGCAGTTGAGCAGGTGGGACTTGGTCAGGGGGCCCCCGATCCGGTTTTGGTGCTGTTAAATGCGAGGTCGGTGGCAAACAAGGCAACAACGGTCCAGGAGGTAAACCTGGACCATGCCACCAATCTCGCGTGTATCACAGAGACCTGGCTGGACAATGAATTGGGACCAATTCTGGCTGATCTTGTTCCAGTCGGGTATTCCGTGCAGCACCAGCCACAGCTGGAGGGACGGGGGCGGTGTAGCTATGGTTTTTAAAGAGGGGTGGTCTGCAAGGAGGTATCCAGTGTTTATTATTATTATTATTAAGCATTTATAAAGCGCCAGTAACAACCTGGCGCTGTACAGAACATATAATCAGCTGCGGTCCCTACCTGTGGCTTACAATCTAAAAGACAAGGAGGGGGAGACA
>QEPC01006683.1:2326604-2357053 GCA_003113815.1 Sphenodon punctatus | reverse complement strand
CTGGCTGGGGGTGGAGCCCTGCCGCAATGGCTTCTGGGGGCTTCAGGGGGCGGGCGGGGCTTCTGGGGGCGGGCGGGCAGCTTTGGCCTGGGGCTTGGGCTGAGCCCTCCCAGGGGGTGGAGCCTCGCTCACCTGCAGGGGATGAGCCCTGCTGTTGCTATGGCGGCTGGGGGCTTCTGGCTGGCTGGGGGTGGAGCCCTGCCGCAATGGCTTCTGGGGGCTTCAGGGGGCGGGCGGGGCTTCTGGGGGCGGGCGGGCAGCTTTGGCCTGTGGCTTGGGCTGAGCCCTCCCAGGGGGTGGAGCCTCGCTCACCTGCAGGGGATGAGCCCTGCTGTTGCTATGGTAGGGTGAACCATGGTAGGCATTGAGGGTCTCCATCGTGTGTTTGATTTGGCAGGGGACAGTTCGGGTGTGCTACTGGTATACCGTGCACCTACCAGTCCAGTGGCCTCCCTGCAGGCTGTGTCAGAGATGGTGTTGCGGTCCCCAAAGATGATAGTCCTGGGGGACCTCAACATTCACGCCGACGCGGTTCTCGGGGGAGCCGAGCATGAGTTCATGGCCACCATGGGCATGTCCCAGAGGGTCATCGGCCCGACACATCTTGGAGGACATACCTTGGACCTCATGTTTTGCACTGGCCTTGAGGCGGGTGGTCCGTTAATGGGGGAGATACCAGCTGTGTCCTTGTCATGGACAGACCATTACCTCCTGCAGACCTCCCTTCTAGCACATGTCTGCTCCCGGAAGGGTATGGAACCTATTAGGATGGTCTGCCCCCGGAGGCTGTTGGACCCAGTGAGATTTCTAGGCGCTCTGGGGGAGTTACCCTCTGACCTCGACGACTGTCACATTGATGGCCTCGTCAAGCTGGGGAACACCTTGCTGATGAA
This sequence comes from Sphenodon punctatus, assembly GCA_003113815.1. Classification (NCBI taxonomy): domain Eukaryota; kingdom Metazoa; phylum Chordata; class Lepidosauria; order Sphenodontia; family Sphenodontidae; genus Sphenodon; species Sphenodon punctatus. The sequence goes on along the minus strand of QEPC01006683.1, from coordinate 2,356,160 downwards.
GGCTTTTGATCAGATGGCTCCCAGGCGTCCATTGCCCAGGCGGAGGCTCCGCAGACCTCCTTGGTTCTCTGAGGAGCTGCGGATGCTGAAGCAGGAAGGGCGGCAGTTGGAGCAATGGTGGCTTTGTTCTTGAGCTGAAGCTGACAGATTGTGGCATAGAGCTCATTTATGAGCCTATGCCGTGGCTATGTGGGCAGCAAAGAAGGAGTTCTTTGCTGCCCTCATAGCATCCGTAAAATCCCATCCGGCGGAGCTGTTCTGGGTTGTATGGGGGCTAGTCAGTCCGGCCTTCCTCAACCCTGGAGTTGAGTCATCATCTGCCCTCAGTGACCTTTTTGCGGATTATTTTGCCGAGAAAATTGCTTGTATTCACCAAGACCTCGATGCTGCACTTAATACACTGGAGGAGGTAGGGGTGGTAGAATCCCCGACTTGTCCGATTTTATGGGATCAGTTTCAGTCGGTGACACCCACTGATGCGGTGGAGGTGCTGGGGGCTGTTCGAGCCACTTCTTGCAAATTAGATCCATGCCTGTCCTGGCTGATTAGGACCTGCCAGGAGTCTATGGGGCTGTTGCTGACCAGGGTGGTCAATGCCTCCCTGCGGGAGGGCAGAGTGCCGGGCTGCCTCAAGGAGGTAGTGGTACAGCCTCTGCTCAAGAAACCATTGTTTGACATTGACTCCCCTGCCAGCTATCGGGTAGTGGCTCAGCAGCTCCAAGGGCATAACCGTGTCGGTTATCTGGATCCCTCTCAGTCTGACTTTTGTCTGGGGCATGGCACTGAGACAGCATTGGTAGTTTTGGCTGATGATCTGCGCCGTGAAAAGGATAAGGGCTGATCGACCCTTTTGGTCCTATTAGCTCTGTCGGCTGCATTTGATACCGTTGACCATGAGATGTTGGTGACGCACCTGCGGGACAGTGCAGGGGTGGGCGGGATCGTTCTTGAATGGTTCCGCTAATTTCTGACTGGAAGAACTCAGCGGGTGGTGCTTGGTGATTATTTTTCATCACACCAAGACCTCTTGTGTGGTGTCCCGCAGGGTTCGGTCTTGTCCCCTCTCCTGTTCAACGTGTACATGCAGCCGCTCGGCAAGGTGATCAGGGGGTACGGGGTGAGGTGTCATCAGTGTGCAGATGACACCCAACTGTACCTCTCATTTTCAACCGACCCAGGCCCGGCTGTCTTGGTGCTTACCTGGTGTTTGACAGCTGTGGGGGACTGGATGAGGGCTAATCGACTGCGACTGAATCTTGACAAGACGGAGGTGATGGTAGTGGGTAAGTCGATGGAAATGACGGCCCCCTCAATTGAGGGGGTGTGTCCTCCGCTGACTTCCCAGGTTCGGAACCTGGGGGTGCTCCTCGATGCGCAGCTCTGCCTGGATCTCCAGGTGGAGGCTGTGGTGAGGACTGCCTTCCGCCAGTTACATCTGGTGTGGCGGCTTCAGCTGCTGGTGTTGGTTCCGGATCTGGCCACGATCATCCATGCTTTTATCACCTCTCGGTCAGACTACTGTAATGCACTTTACATGGGGCTACCTATGGTGATGGCTCGGAAGTTGCAGCTGGTGCAGAATGTGGCGGCCCGGCTCCTGGTGGGGCTGGGCCGCCGAGAGCACATTATGCCAGTGCTCCGATCTCTGCACTGGCTGCCAATAGTCTTCCGAGACCGGTTCAAAGTGTTGGTTTTAACCTATAAAGCCTTACACGGTCTGGGCCCTGCTTATTTGTGAGTCCGCCTCACTCCTCGGGTTCTGGACTGGCCCCTACGATCATGGGGGGGGGGGCCCTGTTGGAGGTCCCTCGGGCTTCCCGGGGGGCCACACAGGACAGGGCGTTCTCGGTGGCCGCACCGCACCTTTGGAACTCCCTCCCGGTGGGGACCCGTCTGGCCCCAGACCTCCCAGTTTTTCGTAAGAACTGTAAGATCTGGCTGTTCCGCCAGGCGTTTGGCGAGGGAGAAGGGTGAGGGTGGTGGGGTCAGTTTTTTTTTCCCTTCTCATTTTTATTGTGCTTTTATTGTGAGTTTTATATATTTATTGTGTTTTATGCATTTATTTTGTAAGCTGCCCCGGGTTGCCTGTGGCAGGAGGGGCGGGGTATAATTTTAATAAATAAATAAATAAATATTTGTAAAATAGTAAAAGGTGCTAAGTGTAGACTTCTGCTTGGCCAATCTTTACATCTACACGAGCATGTGTGTGTGGGAAAGAGAAACACACAAACGTTTGTGGAGCAAAACAAAAAAATCAGTAGAAGGCCTGCGTACAGGCTGTTGGTCAGGATCGGTCTAAACTTTTAGAACTTATTTATTTTTGATAACGTTTGATACTTCAGTCCTATTGCCATATTAATAAAAAGGTTTTCTGCAATCAGATATTGCGCTAGTACTGAACAACATTATTTAAATAAAAAAGCAAAAACATTTAGACCAATAACAAAGCGTCACCCCATTTTTACAACAGGAGCATGACAAATCCCTTTTTACATTAAGTATGTGTTTCTTACCTGCCAGAAGGAGATATGACTATCTGTGTTGGAATAAGTAGCAAGATACCGTCCATCAGGAGCAAAAGCTACAGCGGTTATTGACCCTTTATGGCCATGGATAGTCTAAGAAAGAGTAAGAGAGCAATCTATAAGATTCATTACTCACACCACTATCATCGTGTCACAGAGGCACTTAGCTACAACATGTGGATATAGAGACAGAATATCATTGTGGGTTAAAATTAAATGTGAACACATGCTAAACTAGGCTGACCGAAGACTAATGTAACTGCAGAATTTCTTTAAAAAGTAGAATATAATTCTGTGCTTGTGAAAGCATGTGCTGGAGTCCTAAAGGCTGAAGATCATCAGAACAGGTACAACATGTGTAGAGATAGTTATGCTTTCCCAGAGTACTAGGAAAGTTTCCTGAACGGAGTTCGCTGCTAGAAAGTAATCAGGTCCTTCATGCCGTCTTCGGCCTACCTGTACGGCCTTTCAAGTGCACTGGCTTGGGCCCTGGTACCTGAAACCCAACTCCATGGTTCTGCTGTATCTTAGAGAATGCCAAGTACCTTATGAAGTGGCTATTTATATATAGATTTCAGTTCTCAATAGCTTCTTCAATATTTTTTGCTGTGCAAGCTACTGAAAGAGTCTCCTATCACTTCCGCATTCAATATGTACTATCCAGGAGAAAGAGGGTGCCCTGGCAGCTCGTTCATAGAAACAATGTGGCTCCCCTGACATCAAGACAATTCCTGCATATTGCCAGAGGCTGCAGTTGTAGATGATGCTTCTTGTCCATTTAGAGATTAGATAGCTGCTTAGGAACACCACTTCCTGGTACTGGGGATCAGCCTCTTCAATTACCATATATGGAAATTACGTTCAGGGGACACCCTTGGAGGGAGAGAGACAGAAATTTTCTGCCACCCAAATACTGATTATTTGCTGATTGACATTCTGTTAACTACTACAGAGAGCATGGTTGCCATGTTGGTCCCAAATGCAAAGGGAGACAAAATAGTACAGATGATCTCTGTTATTGGACCAATGTCTGTTGGTTTATAACTCTATCCTCTAAGAATTTATCCAATTTCCGTTTGAAGCTAGTTATGCTACTGGCTTTCACAGCCTCTTCCAGCAACGCTTTCTACATCTGTATTGTCTGCTGTGTGAAAAAGTACTTTATTTTGTACGTAATTGGGATTGAAAGTGTGGCTTGAAAGCTTGCATGCTGTCACTAACAGAAGTTGGTTCAGTAAAAGATATCATCATGTCTAAACTACTTTGTCTCTGTCAGCTGGCAAACACCTTGAAATGTGGAACTGGGAAGTGACTGGGAAGAAAAGACTATTTCACCAAGAGTGTTGCATTTGCCAGTCCCAGAAAAAGCACTTGTGTGGCTCCAAGAAAAGGCAGTTGATTTATAGGGGAAGGAACAGGCAAACTGGAACCTCCAAAAACAGAGAAGATCCTTAAAATGATTGTATGCAATCCAGGGAGGAGCATACCATCTTGTCTAAAAGATTGGGCTTGCCCTCGCTCCAGGATATTCAAGCTATGGAACTATAGGGTGTTCAATGTGACAGCAGGTTGCTTTGGTCTGCTCTGTCACGCTTTGGCTCACACCTGGCCGCTCGGGGCAAAGTGGCTGAATCGTTGTAAGACCCCTCTGTTCTTGCTGGCTGGTATCGGGTCTGCCATGGCTGGCCTCCATGGCTGGCTGTTATGGCAGGACAAGGAGAGGGCCAGCTGGCCTCGTGTTCATGAGTCTCCCCATATCGTGGGCCCTGGCAGTGTGAATATTTGTCCTGCGACCCAACCCAGTTCCCTGACCCGGGCGGCCAGGTTGTGACAGTGGTGCTCCACCATCATGTTTGTTAACACGCACAGTCCAGAAAATGTATTCAAGCATATACAAACATATTCAAGAAATAAAAAATATGGCTTTCTATTTATTCAAAAAAATCAAAAGCATCCTTTAGGTCATGAGAAGGGCTCCCCACCTCTATTTTAGGGCTGAAGAATGTAGTTACCACATCTCTCAAAAGCTTTATGTAATTCCAGTGGGGAAGAGGAAAGGCACAGGATAAGATTCTGGAAGGTAATATGCAGGAGTACCTCTGCCTTTGCTGTGCTGAGGTTTTTTTAAAAATAGTGTGTCCCCCCCCCCATGTGACGTCTGCAACAGGCCAACCTTTCTGGTTAACCGGTTGTAGAGTCTGCAGCCAAGTATGGCCTTAAGCAGTCTGCATAGCTCAAAGGGTTTGAGTTACCCAGCTCTACCATTATCCAACATGTTTAAACAAGTGTAAGTCAAGGGAGCTATGGAATTAAAATCAATCTCAGTGAGTCAGTTTACTATGAAATCTACTTCAATTTATTCTGAAAACTACTCTGAACAAGTGAACATGGGTTCACTTAGATCAAGCCTCAGCAAGGAAGGCTGCTGTCCAACACTACTTATCCAAGACTCACTGAACTGCAACATATTGTTTCTATTAATAATCATTTTTTAAATTATTATTATTATTGTAAGCACTTGTATAGCGCCAGCTGTGTACCCGGCACTTTACAGAACAATGAGATGGATTTCTAAGAAGCACATTCCTGCCTATTCTTTTTGCTTGTGAGTGCTACCAACACTGTCATAGTGTTTAGAGACAGGGTGGCCTTTGCTTTTATGTCTGCTTGTGAAGCGCTCTTTATGGTAGGCAACAAAATGTGAAAGCTTGGAGACTGCACCATCACAAGTAGTAATGGATATCAAGTGGTGAAGTCGAGAAGTGATTTTTACCTACAGAATAATGTTGCAGAAACAGTTCTCTCTGGCCCATTTCAAATGCCGCCCCCCCCCCCGGCACACGTGTGTGGGTGTGTCTATAGGAACGCTGTGGGTTGCCACCAGAGGTGGTGTGCCCATGGGAAAGCCGCCGGCAGTGGGTGAAGGTACGTGCGCACTCCCATGTTCCACCCATCACCCATGCACGGAGCAACTGACGACAATGGCAGTTTCTCCGTGCATGGAGACGTCCTGCCGCCAGCGCACACCCATCCCCCACCCACCGCGGCCTGTTTGAAAAGTGCCTCTCTCAATAACGTGGTTCAAAAGTTATTTTGGTCCTTTTTCCTGCTGTTCTTACCAACCTAATATAAAACATAATTACATAGTCTCATGATCTGCAAGACCATAATTAGCCTGGTATAGTACCCTAGCACAACATTAAGTTGCAATTTTTAATATGGGAGTTTATCAGTCCATGGTATTGGCAACCCTCAGCAAAAAAAATGTTATATTAAAATTTCAAACATACTCTCATGAATTTGTTATACAAGATTTCCATTTCCATTTCTTGTATTCAGCACTGGCTTTCGCCATGGCCAGACAAAAACAAACATAAACATACGACGTAATCATAAGAATAAACTGTCAACACAAACATAAACATATACATAGCGCATTACAATTACAGGTCCAAGACCCTCAGCTCAATATTTAAAACCAGATATAAACCCCCAACACATAATTTTATAGCCACTACCTGGCCAGCTACACTTGCCAATAGTTGCTAAACAAAAAAAAAAATATGGTCCACAGATTAATTAACAGTCTTACTCCAGCTAATTGTCAGAATCAAGCTCCTGCATGTCAGTTAGGCCCTTCCTGGTTTGTTCCGCTCCAGCCTGCACTAAGGTATTAACCCCAAACTGGACAGATGACTGTGGATTATTACCCGCCTTTTAGCTGCCAAAAGGAGGAAAGTAGCAACAGAACATAGGTGTTCAGACTAGGATAAATTAGTCAAGTAAATAAAAAGCTCCAGGGAGCCAGCCCTCTTACCCTCTAGCAGTGGAGCCAGCCAAGTCGCTCTCAGATGGGCATAGTAGGGACACCGAAACAGAATATGTTCCCCTGTTTCAATTTCTGCCAGAGAGCACAGACACTTACGCTCCTCATAGGGAATTTTTTTACAAATCTGCCCTCAACCACTGCGGACTGGGTAAGCTCAAATCGTAGGAGCATATAGTGTCGCCTCAACTGTTTGTTAGCCAGAATGTCCAGGTAAGGCTCTCTACTAAACAGGGCCTTGCTTAAAGCCAGGGTGGGTGCTACCTTCCACTCCCTAAGAACAGCAAGATCCTCCTGCATTGTCACATCCCTGGACCGCTGTTCTATAGTTCTCCTCATAGTAGAAATCGAATAACCCTGAAAGCATTGAAATGAGAAGCCCAGGAAGCGTAACAATGCTGCCAAATGTCCAAGTCAGGGATAAACCCGGGCTCCCTCATGCCTCAGCTTTTCCCCCCAGACACAAGGCCGGTAGGGAGTCAGGGGGGTAATTCCAGGATCTTAAGCCAGTAGAACACCATCTTACACTGGTGCTCGATTGAAGACACACCCGTCTCTGCCCGAGCAACCGCACCAGGCGTACTGGTCCCCACCTTAAGAATCCTTCTAAGAATTTTTTTTGGTACCCGTTCCAAAACTAGACAATCCAGGGTCGTGACTGATTCCAAGCCAAAGGTTAGCGTAGATATAACTTTGGCTTGGAAAGCCTTTAGCGTTACTGAAATAGGTATTCCATATGAGACATTATGAGCTTTCAGAAGAGCCTCTGTTGCAACCCTAGATACCTGGACTCTAGTATTAATATGTTTTACCCATGTGCCCCTTGGGGTAAAGAGAACGCCCAGGTACGAAAAAGCGTTAACCACCTCAATAGTATACTCCCACACTACCCACTTGTGGGGATGAAATTTTCTTCCTGCTATCATGATCTTAGACTTGTCTGCATTTATCTCCAGGTCATTAACAGTACTCAAAAAAAACCTATAATGGCTGATCTAAGCCCCTTTTTGGTTTGAGCAAAAAGGACCAGGTTGTCCGCATACTGGAGTGCGTGCAGTTGATAATCCTGAATTTTAGGCGGACGTGGGTTGCTACTCTTAACCGCTGCTACCAAGTCCGCCACATACAGGTTAAAAAGGAGGGGCGCCAAGGGGCAACCCTGGCGTACACCTCTGTTTATAGCAATTGCAGCACTCAGGGAGGTCGGAATCTGGCCCCTTACTCTGGTCACATTGTTTTGATGAATTGCCTCTAAGATTGCCAGGAGAGTGGGATTTATACCATATCCTTTCAGTTTAATCCATAACCTCTCCCGAGGTACGGAATCAAAGGCCTTGGTATAATCTACAAACTGGTCATATATAACTTTCCAGATCTAATTCTAGTGTACTTTGAGCCCAAATGTGCCACAATAAAGGCACAGTCAATTGTAGACCTATTGGCCCTAAAACCAAACTGTTCTTTGGGTATTAATCCCTTACTTTCAGCCCACTCCCGAAGATGCTGGCAGACAATAGATGAAAAGAGCTTTCCCACTAAAGGCAAAAGACTTATAGGCCTGTAGCAACTCAGGTCCTTCCTATTCCCCTTCTTAAAAATAGGAACAATCCAGCTTATTCCCCATCTCCACGGGATTGGCCCATCCTGAAAACCTTAGTGAAAACCTGACAGAGGATTGCCGCCCACCACTGCGGGGCCGCATTCAGGATTTCAGCTGAAAGCCGGGCCAGGAGCCTTGTTATCCTTTAGGGCCATGGAGGGATGGAGCTCAATAGGGAGCTGGGCCAACTCTGGGCTGCCACTTACAATGTCCAGAGAGGCCCCATCCCCCGACTTATACAGATCTCCAAAAAACTGCTCCCAGCTGGAATTGGGAACCTGAGAGGGATCTGCGTCCCGCGGAGTCTGTATTATCCTATTCAGAAATTTCCAGAAAGCTTTGCTGTCCCTCCCCAGTTCGTGCCGCTGATATTAGTTCCGCCCATTTTTTGGAATAGTACAGGGATCTCTTAGCTCGAAGGAGCTTTTTATAGTCCTGTTTTAGGCTCTGGAGCCGCACACTTGCCGAAGCCAGTTAGGATCTAACCCACTCTTTTTTTGCTGCCAATAGTTGAAGTTTCTGTGATTTACATTCCCTATCAAACAACCCAGTTTTAAATCCAGAGGGAGACCTACAGGGAACCATGAGTAGATTGTTATACAGATACTCCATTATATCTTCAAATTTAAGGATGATAAGCTCCGGGTCGGCTTCCTGAAGCAGGGATTCGCCTATCTCATAAAGGCTGCCTGCATAGCAGAGATCCTGTATCGTATAGTACCCTGGCACAACATTAAGTTGCAATTTTTAATATGGGAGTTTATCAGTCCATGGTATTCGCAGCCCCCAGCAAAAAAACATGTCATATTAAAATTTCAAACCTACTCTTATGAATTTGTTATACAAATTACCATGACGAGTTGAATCCAACAAGTAGAACAATCCCACTAACATGGAACCTATTCATATGTAAATATGTATTTATGTAACTTGCGTGTGCAGCTGTCAACATAATTTGACAGTTCTATAAACAACCGTTGGGTATTGTATTTGAAAAATATTGAAACCCTTGATGGTATCAGATAGACCGCTGAAGCCATTACAGTCAGGGAACAGTTGTGAAACTTAGCTGGAATATCTGAATTATTATCATTTAACTGCATTAATGGTCTTCAATCCTATATTATTATTATTACTATTACAAGCATTTGTATAGCACCAGCAGCGTACCTGGCGCTTTACATAGAAATGAGGTAGACGCGGTCCCTGCTTATGGCTTACAATCTAATACATTTGGAGGGGGGAGACAGGGATAGGGGACATATGGAAAGACAAGGGATAAAAATATTCAAGTGGATGCGGAGTCTCAGGTGCACGTGCTTGGCTTGGTTGCAGTTAGGCGGACAGTAAATGTTGAGAGGGGAGTACTAACGGGCATCGGGGAAGGCGGTGAGGAAGAAGTGGGTTTTGAGGAGGGATTTGAAAGAACAGAGGGAGGGGGCAAGGCGGATGTGGGCAGGGAGGGAGATTGACCAGGCATGGGGGGCAGCAAGGGAGAAGGAACGAAGGTGGTTAGGGGAGCAGGGGAGAGCGAGGGAGGTGACAGAGGAGGAACAGAGAGTGCGTGCAGGAGTGTGTAAGGAGATGAGGGCCGAGAGATGGGGGGGGCCAGGTCGTGGAGGGTTTTGTAGGTAAATACCAGGAGTTTGTGAAGGATGCGTTGGGGAAGGGGGAGCCAGTGAAGCGAGGAGAGGCTGCACGTGGTCGAAGCGACGGCCTGAGTGGTTGATCCTAGCAGCGGATGGAAATAAGGGGGGACAGATGAGAGCGGGAGAAGCCAGTAAGGAGGAGGTTACAGTAGTCAAGGCGGGAGATGACCATGGCGTGAACAAGTGTTTTGGCTGAGAAGACAGAGAGAAAGGTGTGAATCCGAGCAATGTTATGGAGGACAAAGCGACAGGACTTGACGACGGAGTCGAAGTAAGGTTTAAAGGAAAGGTGAGTATTGAAGACGAAGCCCAGGCTACGGGCTTGGGGAACAGGACGGATGGTGACTCCATCAATGAGGATGGACAGAGAAGAGGGGGAGGAAGGGAAGAGAGGAAAGATAAGGAGTTCAGTCTTAGCCATGTTGAGCTTGAGCTGACATCCAGGCAGAGCTATCAGAGAGACAGTTGATGAGGCGAGCTTGGACAGAAGGGGAAAGAGAGGGGGTGGAGAGACAGAGTTGAGTATCATCAGTGTAGAGGTGGTATTGGAAGCCGTGGGAGGCAATGAGTTTGACAAGGGACAGGGTGTAGACAGAGAAGAGGAGAGGGCCCAGAACAGAGGCTTGGGGAACCCCTACTGAGAGGAGGATGGAGGAGGAGGTGGAATTGGGAAGAGACACATTGAAGGAGTGGTCAGAGAGGTAGGAGAACCAGCCAAGGACAGAGCCGCAGAAGCCCAGGGAGCGAAGAGAGTCCAGTAGGAGTGAGTGGTCGACAGTGTCAAAGGAAGCAGAGAGGTCAAGGAGGACAAGAATGGAGTAGAGACGTTTAGATTTAGCAACAAGTAGATTGTTGGTGATCTTGGCAAGGGCAGTCTCAGTGNTAGATCGAGAAGAGGAGAGGGCCAAGAACAGAGCCTTGAGGAACACCAACTGAGAGGGGGAAGGAGGAGGAGTTGGAGTTGGAGAGAGACACATTAAAGGAGCGGTCAGAGAGGTAGGAGGAGAACCAGTTATGGACAGAGCCGCAGAAGCCAAGGGAGTGAAGGAGCTTAGAGGCAAAGGGAAGGAGGGAGACCGGTCGGTAGCTAGAGGGGTCAGAGGGGTCGAGGGTGGACTTTTTGAGGATGGGAGAGGCAGTGGCATGCTTGAAGGCAGAGGGGAAGGAGCGAGTGGAGAGGGAGACAATGACATGTAGAAGCAGAGGGGCAACAGTGTGAGCAATAGAGGTGAGGAGGCAGGAGGGGATCGGGTCGAAAGGGCAGGTGGAGGGGTTGGAAAAAGAGAGCAGGGAGATTTCCTCGAAGGAGGTTGGAGGGAAGGAGGAGAGGGAAGTGGGGGGAGGGGAGGGGGTGGAGAGGGGGCGGGGGGAGGAGATGGGTGAGAGACGATGTCCTTGCGGATCTTGTCAATCTTCGAGGTAAAGAACAACGTGAGATCATGAGCAGAGAGGGAAGAGGGAGGAGGGGGGCAGGGGGTCTTGAGGGGCAAGACAGTCAAGGGTCGTGGCGAGAGAGGCGTTAAGTGAGGAGATGGCAGTATCAGAAGAGGAGGAGAAGACAGGGGGGAGAGGGAGGAGGCAAAATCTAAAGGGGTAACAGCCTGCAGATCACAGAAAGGGCATGAAGCAGTTGAAGAAGAAGGGGGTTGGTGGGAGAGGGTGAAGGAGATGAGGTGATGGTCGGACACGGGACAAAGGTCAACGTTTTATGAACTCCTTGCCAAACTCCAGTTTTTAAATAAAATCAAAGCAATCTGTCAGATATATGTATGAAAACATGCCTTTAACTGGAAAATGTCTTTGAACATTGCAACTTTAAAATTGACTTTTTAAAAAAAATTGCAATATTTCTTTGAGAGATATTAAGCAAGAGCACAGTGATATATTTTTTTTTAAAAAAGGATAAATTTCGAAATATGACGAAATAAGTTGTGTTGTGTGGAAAATACTTACTAAATTGTAATGTCTAGGCAGAATAACCGTACAATAATGCAAGTGAGCACATATATTGCTCATGAAACATTTTGAATTACCATCTCTACTGGGTGAATATGCCCTGTGCAGATACAGCCTCCTGGAGCACCATTTCAGAATTCTGGTGAGGTGGGGGGAGCAGAAGAGACATCTTTCAGCAGGGGCCACTGCAAAGGGCCCAGCTTTGACTTGGCAGGTGTCAGGAAAGAGGGTATTAAGTCACTATACTTATTCCATCCTCTACTTAGCTAAAACAGCCCCCCCGCCCCCAACAAACAAGCAAACAACAATAACATGCAGTGTTAACTGTAGTGGTAGTTCTTTGATGAGGAAAAGTGTTCCTAGGAGAGGAAGTCAGACAACCAACTTGCTTCATGTAGGCCACAGAATACAATCATCTTTCTGTTGAAACGCTTCTTTAATTTTTATTTTTGTTTATATTTAAAGGACTGATGCTCCATGTATTGAGCATCTAGGAGGAAGACACAGCACTGAGACCTGAGAGGGTTGCTGCCTCCTCAAAAGCCACTCAGCACCCTGCAGGATTAAGCTCTTAGCCAGATGCATTTGGACATTATGTAACAGGAGACTTTTATGTAATTGGGAGTGATTGTTTCTCAGCCCATTACAGAGACTGTGCAGAACAAAAGCTAGTGATAATGGAAAAATGTACAGTGATCCGAGTGCTACAATAGATAGGCAGGATGTTATACATGCATTAAGATTTTATAAGCAAGTGTGTATTTAAGTTTTTAAAAAGTAAAATGGAATTCTGGCTGCATAAGGGCAATAGGGCACACGTCCCAGCAAAGCGCAGATTCTGCAGGTTTCAGCCCCACTTGCCCTTCTGAGAACAGGAAAGCTTTTGAGATGCACAAACTTGCAGCATTGTTCCTTTCCTGCCAATCAACATAATCATTTATGTCCAATCTTGACTTAAATTAGCAGCATTCCATTAAAATGTATTGGAACACTGCCATAATAAATGTTAACCTTATGGAGCTGATGAAGTGAAAGGGATCCCCCCGCCGAAAGCAGAATATCCAACCACCAGTGACACATAACACAATCTCCATTATGTTTTCAGTGATAGTTTTAATGATGCGGTGAAAACAAACACGATGGGGGCGAGCCAGATCACCTGCCCGCCCCTGGGAGGGTCATGGCAGCTGCCTTGCTGTGAGCCAGTGGGGAGGGCAGTTCAAACGAGCAGCCCCTCCCCCTGAGATTCTGGGAGGCAGAGCTACCATCACAAATTCCTCCATGCCATGGGTTGGCCAAGGAGCCATCCATATGTAATGTAATAATGTTATAATGTAATGAAATATGGTACAAGGCTCCTAGTGCACAGCAGGCTCAGGCCCCCAGGAGGAGATGCTGCCAAACAGCTGATCGGGAAGGGGGGTGGGGGGGGCAGAGTACCAAGCTCACCTGGTCTGCCAAACTGCTGAGCATGCTCCTCCAGGCCCTCCCAATCAGCTGTTTGGTAGCTGGGGTGAACATACTCCTCTGGGCCTGGATCCTCACAGCTTGTCTCATGGCAAGACTGGGCAGGACTTAACAGATGGGAGGGCGCACATTAGCCTTGATTAGCCCTACTGAGTGAGCCTTAGCCCATGCCATGTTGTCGACCTTCTCCAGATGATGTGTCTGGTAGTAGCCGGCTGCCCGCCCCGAGGCAGAAGTAGGCGACCATCCGGCAACCACTGGACGATGTGTCTAGCTGCTCGCACTGAGGAAGAAGTAGGTGACTATCCGGCAACCACTGGACGATGCGTCCGGCTGCCCACCCCGAGGCAGAGGTAGGTGACCATCCGGCAGCCACCGAACTGACAAGAAGATGATTTGCAGGCTACTGTCTCATTTGTTTTCACCCATATATTGCACTTCACAGATTGAACATTCACAATTATGCCCCTCCAAGGACAAAGGGGTGGGGTCTCCAGTGTGAGGGAGAGTCTTACCTATGAAGGCAGTGCCACTCCGACTCCTGGCAGAACTCCTCAGAGCAGTAGCAACACCATCAGGACGTTTAAGAGTGGATGGGAGCAGGGCCAGCATTTCACTCCGGCCCACTCTTAAAACATATTTCTTAGCAGGACCATTTGTAAGGAGCAGAGCACAGCTACAAAATTTTCAGAGTGGGCAGGGGCAACGTGCTGGCCCCACTCTTTCCTCTGCCCAGTCTGCAAGTTTCCTAGTGGTGCTCAGGCTGCTTGTTAAAGGGTCCCCTCAGAGTTTCGGGCCCAGGCTCAACTGAGTCCCTTGCTCCATGGTAGTTATGCTACTGGTGATACTGCCGTTATTAGTGGGCAAATTTCCCTTATTATCTTGCATGGGGTTGGTACTACGCCTGTCATTGATCGGTTGTCTGAAGTGCTGATGCACTACGAAAACAAAGTTAGAAAACAGTAACAATGAGCGATGCACAGAAACTATTTTTCACCATTAGCGATAGTAGGAACAAAGCCCAACTCTTCAAAACATGGATGCCTAAAAGATAAGCAACTAACAGAGGTGCCAGGCCTGACCTTTTACAGCACCCAGTGATTTCACGGGGAGTCGACAAGTCAGGTCACCTAGATGCTCCACTCTGGATGCAATTATTGGAACAATTTTGCCTGAGTACCTATATAATTTTATTTTTTAAAGTACATCTTTTTCTAAATGGGAGCAATTAAAAATACTGTAAGTGGAGATCCACAATGAAAACTATTTCCAAAGTATAATGGTTGTTTAAGATTATTTTACCAATGAACTTGGTGCTGATTTTTAGCCAGATATTCCAATCATTTTAAGAACTGGGAGTCTAACAGAACCTGACTTGTAGAGGGTAGAATGTGTGGGTTAAATAAGTGCACCTTGTAATTGATGGCAGGGGAAGACAATAGACTATTCTACAATGGGAAATAAGATATAATGCACTTGCAAGAGAGCTTGCATTAAGAAGCTATTGTAATATTTACTTTCTGTATATCATGCACATGGTAGTTGACTTAAGTAAACCCTTGTGTCTTTAATGTAATCACCACTGTTTAATGATAAGGAAAGCTAAAAGGCCAATTAATTACAGGATTCAATATTTAGGCCATCAAACTCTTTAGCACTTAAGAAGCAATTAATATTTGTCAATGAAAAATGTTTTGGTAATACAAAGGTGAAAATCAATAGTGGTAGCACACTTGTTGCACTCTTTGCCACTGACAATTTATCCAAATAATGGCAATCCTTAAGGGAGCCAAATTGCTTTGATGTTTTCATTTGTGTGCTTAGCTAACAGATGTTAATCCTTTAAAAACAATTTCCCCTTTTCTGGATATTATTAGACATGCACTTTGCAATGGTCACCTTTATATTATCAGGTAAATAAGCGCAATAAAAATATCTATGTAGCTCAATCAATGCCAGGATTCTGTGTTTGTTTTTGTCAACACTGGCTGGCCAAGACAATTGTATTGTTATGACAAAGGCTACAGGGAAGGATACTTAATTTCACTGCTTCAGCAACAGATCACATGCCAAACACCCATCTTAAAGAATCTCGGTGGAGTTATTTATAAACATGTTTTGTGCACGGAAACATTTAAATTTATATAAAAATATATTACACATGGCATGAAACAGTGGCAAAGCTTCAGGGATAGGCTATATTTTGACAAGATGATATGGTGAGACAATCTCCAGCTGTTTATGGTACCCATGGCTCTACACCAATTGCTTTTATTGGAGGGAGGGGAAGTTCCTGGGAGAGTATTTGACTTCTGCACCTGCCTATGTGTTTTCCAACACGCAATATACAGGAGACATGGACAATCTATTTCAATGTGCAAAGCTCTGTACTAAAGTGATTTGTTCAGCTAATGGCAAGCATCTCAGTGTTGTGCAACACCATAGAGATTTTATAATGATGTGTTTTTGTTTTTTTAAATTATTAATAAAAAATAAGTAGTTTAAATGCACAACTGGAAAGTAACAGGACTACTGAAGCAACGTTACTACCTACTGCTACCTACTATACTAGGGTTACAATTCTGTCGTGGCAGTCAGGAAGGTCACATTTTGCACGATTTTACCCATCTTTCTAGATCTCCCTGTAATCCCAGCCAGAGACTTGGGGGAGTGGCTCACTCGTAGAAAGGACTCACCCGGGGGATCAAAGCTGTCAAGCAAGTGCTGGCAGCCGCAACATTTGGATGGTCGTGGCGTTCAGAAAGGTCCCTTTCACAGCCAGCAAGGACCCACTGCTGGCTGTGGCGTTGACATTTCCAGCCTCTTCTAAACCCCTTCCCGACCGGGGAGTGGCTCCAGGGGAGTAGCTCAACCGGTATAAAGGACTCAACTGGGGATCAAAGCTGCCGAGCAGCTGTGGCGCTCGGACAGGATAAATATTTAAAAGGGCGCCTGGAGTGGCAAGGCGATGTGCAGGGAGTCAGCTAGGGGTGAGCCTGTCACACTGTTCCCTTGAAGTTCTGAGCCCCTGATTTTACTGTGACTTTCAATGTTTTCTACCATGACCTCGGCATGATTTTTCTAAAAAAATACCATGAGAGAGTTGTAGTCTTTAACTATTACTGCTATTACCGATATCTCCAACATTCTGAGTAACTATGCTCTAAACTCATTAGAAACCTAAAGGAAAAGGAAATGAAAACGTGACTTGTCAAACAAGCCAACATGTCTAAAGGCACCATTGTTATTATTAATCATTTATATAGCACTTTGTGTTCCAAGTGCTTTGCAACCCTTATCTAGTTTACTCTCCCAACAACCATGAGCCTCCCTGAGCCTTGTTTATGAGCTGCCTTGAGAAGGGCAGCATATAAATACAAGTAAACAAATAAAAACTAAGATAAGTCATTATTATTCCCTTTTTACAGATGTGGAACTCTGGCTGAGACAAAGCGACTTGCCCAAGGCCATCTAGTGAGCTCATGGCTTAGGCAGCATTTGAATCCTGGTTGCCCAGGCCCAAGTCCAACACCTTGGACTTGGCATCTATGCATCCCACAGCACTGCTGGAATCCTGATATACACACAATAAAATGGTAAGAAACTTGGAGCACTTTGTACTAGGGCTGAAATTCACCCTCGCTATTCTCACAAAACTTGTGCAGGCCAAACACAGCTCTGAGCATGCACAAAATGGCTGCTGCAGCCATTCTGCGCATATGCAGAGCATTTTTAGGGTTTTGAGACTCTCGTGAGATTCTTGAGAACCCTAAAAAAAATGCTCTGCGCATGCGCAAAAGGGTCGCTAGTGGGCTACGCATGCGCAGAATGGCCAGGGGCTACAAGAATCTCACATGTTCTTGTGAGAATGCGCATGAGTCTCATTTCAGCCCTACTCTGTACATTTATCAAAGGGGAGCTGAAAGGAAGGAAAGAGATTTCTGCAGCCTTAAATACTCCAAGAAGACTGGCTTCATCTTAGAAATCAACTTAATATTTGCACAAACAATAAATCTGTTGAATTTTTGCTATCTGAACCTGAACCGACAAAGCAAACAACAACAGATATTCATTGGCATTTAATCCGATACCGGTTTCGGTTATTTCATTTTACTTAATTTGGTATTATTGTATTTTAGTTACTTCATTTTGGCACTACTGAGCATGCACAGCAGTAGCTGAAGTGAAGTAAACAAAATACCCAAACACCCAAAGAACTGACTTAAAATAAATGGAAAAAAAGCATGTAACCAAAATGGAATTCCAGAATAAATGGCCATTTCAGTTGCAGATATTTTTTCAGACAGCTATCAAAAAACACAAATAATATCTGCAAATAAAAACCCCACTATTCATTTCAGATTTGCTCCTTTTGGCAGCTTGGATGTTCAGCAGTTCATGTTACAAATTCTCCAATGGGATTTTGGGAGTTATAGGTCAACCCTTGCACATGACTAATTATTTGGGCTTTAAAATTAAAATCTCATCACTCACAGTGATCCTGATCCTACGCAGAAATCCCCTTAAACAGTCATGCTGTACAACAACCGCAACATACAACTGGTTTTCAATGGTACTTCCCCAACAAATATAATAAACAAACAATAACAAACAACATGTCTGTCTTCCTCTCCCTGAAGCTTGGGTGATTGATTGAGGATTGGTACCATCTGTTTTCTCCTTCAGGTACAGCGTTGGTAAGGGGATCAAACTACCTGGAGGCGGCAGCTATCAGGCAGCAGCTGAAAGGTGGCACAAAAGGGTGCCAACCCTTCTTCGGCTGCTTGTGGACCGTGTGTAGCCATGGCCATGAAGCTCTGCTCTCCTGAACAAATTGACATCTTATTGCTACTGCTTTTAGCCCTCCCTTATATTACTGCCTTGGTTTTTTGCATTGCATTTTTATGAAGATACGTTCGTATGTCATGGGTAGGGAGAGTGGGAGGGATGGGTGTGTGTGGTAGTTTGGGCAGACTCCCTTGGGTGAGAGACGGGGGACTGGGAAGGGGACAGATTGAGTAGCTTTATAGTTTAG
Organism: Sphenodon punctatus; assembly: GCA_003113815.1. Taxonomy (NCBI): domain Eukaryota; kingdom Metazoa; phylum Chordata; class Lepidosauria; order Sphenodontia; family Sphenodontidae; genus Sphenodon; species Sphenodon punctatus. The sequence continues at coordinate 2,338,102 of QEPC01006683.1, read as the reverse complement.
TCATGTTCCCTCTGAGAGGGGGATGCTAGGCTGGGGGAGGGAATTTCCCCAAGTGAGAGTTGGAGGAATCGGAGGATTGGGTGGGTGGGGGATTGCAAGGTGGGGAATGCATTTTATATGTATTTCTTAATTGATGTTACATTTAAAAGGGATCTGGGGAGCAAAAAGTATTTGGTGGCAGGGTGGAATATAGCCATAACCTCTCTGAGAGACGGTAGGGTAAGGACCTGTGGAGTGGGAGCTCTCCTGAGTAACAGATGGGGGCATGCCTGGGGATTGGAAACTCCCTTGTATGAGAGGCAAGGGAGTGGGTGGGATGGGAAAAGGGGTGGGATTGGTGTTGTATGTAAATTTTATTGTTTCAATTATTGTAAGCTGTTTGGAAATGGCATTTATTTAATATGATTTATGCATATATATTTTTCCATTATTGCAAGCTGCCCTGAGCCAATTTTTGGGATAGGGTGGGGTACAAGTTCAAACGACAACCAACAACAACAACAACAATAATAAATAGGTTGCCATGGCCTAACTGGACATACCAAGGTCAGTATGGTCTCTAGGAAGTGGTACATTGCATGTCAACATTTTTATGAAGATAAAAGGATAACTTGTTATCACTGAAACGTCATCTTTTAGTCAAACTTGGCTCAGTTTGCAGTAAGAATAACCAGGAAGCTGGGGCACACCTAATCAACAGAACAGAGTGCCATTCAACATGGGAAAAAGATCCTCTAGTCAGATCATGGTTCTCTGACTTTGAGTTATCACCCCATGTTACAATGGTAAAGAAAGAAAATAGTTCAGGCCTTTCCCTCTAGCACTAAAGAAAAACAAAAATGGTGACCACAGTCCATATAGATGAGTTCACATTTTTTTTAGTGGGAGGGGAATCCCAGACTGAGGACCTGTGCTCTTTCACCCTTCTCCACTCTACATCAAATACCGACATCCACATCATACTTCAATGGGCAGCCTTCATGAAGACTCAACTGAATTCAAACATCAAGGTAAAGGACAAAGAGTTGATTGACATTCAAAACCAAACATTCACCTTTCCAGAAGACTCTGGCACAGGATGAGAAATAAGTTTGCATATAGTTTGGGTTAAATCAATGGGGTTCTTGGTTTTGACCAGTTCTGCTCTTGTAAAAATAATAATAGCAGCAGGAGCAAGTGACAGCCTTTGCAGGTAAGTGAAGAATGGTAGAATTTGGTAGTCAGGAGGGAGGTTCTTTAAGTCAAATACAGGCAAGTCATGCCTGCAAGGAAAATCACCATCTATTAAGCACTATTAGGAAATCCTACTGGAAAATCACCTAAGATGCTTCAACTCTTAAAACAGGTCACTGTCTTGTAGTCACCAGAGAGCTGCTACGACTAAGCAATGGTGAAACGTCTTACATCTAGTCCATGATTTCCCTCTCCCAGTGGTCATCTGTTGCTCAGTTTCTGTTTATTAGCACTCTTGTAGTCACTCTTGGAACGATGAATCTGCTTAATTATCCAATTCCTTTTCTATTTATATCAAAACAGCAAATATTCTATACATTCAAAGTACATAATGCATAGGCAACGTATAGCCTGAAAACCTCTTAAAATCAACAACTAAAATAGACTAGTATATCTGGAGGTATAAAAAATGTTGGGAATAAATTCTCTGTTATTTCACTGACTTTAGATTTCAAATAGTATGTTCTAAAAATGAGACTCTAATATTAGCCTATTGTCTAAAGACGTTTGTGCTTCAAAAAGTATTTCCATTAATGATTTCTATCATAGGTGCCTACACATTATAATGCACTTCATTATAATTCCCCTTTTTACAGTCTTCTGATTGGAACAACACAAAATTACAACTCACTGTAAATAATTCTACATATAAAACAACAACAAAAATCAAGATACTGCCTCGTGAGTAGTTCTGTGTTCTAGACCTACACAGACTTTAAAAGTCATTTAAAATTCTTCATTTTTTCCTTTTCTATTTATTTTTGTACCCAGCTGAAAAAGTACCTTGAAGAATGTTATTTATCCCTTGTCTCTCCCTATGTCCCCTCTCATCGTCTCCCCCCTCCGTGTCTGTTAGATTGTAAGCCGTAGGCAGGGACTGCATCTATCTTATTGTTCTGTAAAGCGCCAGGTACACAGCTGGCGCTATACAAATGCTAATGCTATTAATAATGATCATCATCATCATCCAAAACCCATGCTCCTTCTTCAAAATCCATTTCTTTTGGCTGGTATTCTAACACTGTCATATAATGGCCTATGGTGACCACCAACTTATGTGTGATTGTGATGTGTTTTTAAAAGAAAGAAAAAGACACTCACACAAGATATTAATATTTTATAACTTAAGTAACTTCAAAGTTCAAGATTCAAAGTTTTCTCATAAGACACTTCTAAATACATTCTCTTTGTCCGTTCCACCTCACTCCTCAATCATCCATTGTTCATTCCTCTTTCTCTAGATTGTAGCTTCAGGGATTAGGGTCTCTTATAGTCCTTAAAGCACAATCCAGATTTATGCCAGTACAGTAGAATATATACATCTGATTTTTCTAAGGCTGTGGTCTACTAAAACACATTTTCCTTTTCCTCTCTGCCTGAAATTATAACAAGTAAGAGCCTTCAGGCTCTCTTAATTATCCTTCAAACCGATTTTTCTTACAGTGTTCTATGTGCTTAGATACACATTTTAGAGTTAAATTGTGAAGGATGGCCCTCAGATCGGTGTGGTTCCTTGCAGGATCAGGGCCACCTCACTATTTTTTTACACAGCTCACCAGTCAGGAACAGGGACCTGGCATAGGTTGTAGTTCAACACAACTTTATTACTGCCACTAGTGCAGACTATATACAGGATACACATACAGTGCAGCAGGTACATCCGGCTTCCTGACCCCTTCTGTTGGTACCCTAGTTTCAGGACCCTGGATAGCATAGACCGGAAAGAAGGTGAGGGAGACTAGCAGCCAGTGATGTGCACTATTTGTCTACCTTAGCTCAACTGACTCCAGCCAAGCTAGGCCTCCTTTTATATCCCTGCCAAGGAGCGGGGTTTCAGTGACCTGCAGGATGCCCTTAAAGGGCCAGCATGCATGTGTTAAAAAACCCAATAAAACATACCAAATTTAAGATGCCTCCAACTTTCCAAGTGCATAAAGAAGGATGAAAGCCACAGCCACTAACCTCACTGACCATGGAAGCCATGCCTCCATGTTCAATTCATGCACCTCCCTTCCCCCATACACAAAGGCTCCCCTCCCAACTCATGGAGCTATCGATTCCAAACCACCCATCAATGTATTCTCACATACCCAAAACTACAATGGAAATCATGAGAATGTGAGAATGACAATAGGCATTATTGGGTTGCAAAAAATACAAAGAAGCTACAGTTCAAGTCAAATCAAATGCTTATTGGGTGCAATAGGACTAGAGGGAATGACAGAAGGGATCAATCGAAAAATGGGAAATGAAAACTAAGTATGAACTGCAATCAGAATTGTATGGAATGACCATCCACTCCTCTGTCATTCCCCATGGCTCCCTCAACGGGGGTAAACAGACAGACACTTAGGCTGCCTGCCCCCAGAGCCGCTGCTGGGGTGCACCCCATGTTCATCTGCTTACAGCCCTGCCTGGGTCTGTTTTAGACGGACCTGGAAGTTTCCCTGGCCTGTGGTTCGCCTGTGCAGCGCCCTTCCCCCCGCCCCCAACATGACTGAGTTGCAGGCAGATCGCCAGATGCTCTAGGCTGGCACCTGCTGCCTGCAACTCAATGGTTTGGCCAAAAGCGGAGCTGCAGCGCGGGTCCACTGAGCAAACGGACAGCAACTCCGCTTCAGGCTGGTGCCCCGGGTTTGGTGCTCTGTTTCTGGAGCTCTTCAAGCGTGGCGCCCTGGAGCTGGCACAGCCGGCTCTGCTTCCACATCTGGCAGGGCACTTTTAAACAGACCAGCCAACCTGGGGGTGAAGCGGGCTGGCTCAGGCAGAACCTGAGCTGCGGTCTGCTAAAAGCCCCCAATGACATTTTATCAAGCTCCCTATCATTGCATTCATTTCCTGCTGGCATTTTCTCTTCCTTGTCACTCATGACACCTTCTCTTGCCATTCCATCGTATCCCGTCTTATTTAACCCTCTTGTTCCCTGATTGTCATTCTTCCAGCTCCCTCTTGTCCCTCCATCATTCCACCCAGTCACTCATCATTCCTCCAACTCTGTCTTGACCCCCTCCTTGTCATTCCATACAGTTCTCATTGCATTTTTAGTACTCGTTTCTCTTTTATTCTGCCCACTTTTTCGTCATCAGAATCACAAGAATAGGAAGCGACCCTAAGGGACACGGTGTCCTGTCCCCTGCACGATGAAGGCTCTGCCAGGGCTAAGCCATCCAGACATATGCTCATCGTGTCTTCTCTTAAAACCTCCAGTGATGGAAAATCCACAATTCTCTAGGTAGCCTGACTGTCACGAAGGAGATTAAAGTTCTGTACATTCTTTTTAACATTCTATTAAAACTATTGTAATTTTCACATTCCCATTATTTCAAGTTGGCATTCCATGTTACTCGTTTTAGTAATGCCACCTGATTAAGTGCTTTTTCTGGAAGACAACCAGAAAAGAAGTGCTGAGGCATGACTACATCTGTGTGTCTCTCTTGCCTCAAAGTGGGACTTGATTCCCTTCCACTATGGTAGTATGATTCAGCACTTACAGCAGGACTGAAAACAGTGCTCAAAGCACGTCAAAGCAAAGAATCAGGACTGTTGGGAGGTATGGAGACAGATGTTAAAATCTTTTCTTCACTTTAGTTGTAGCCACCTCTCCCTCTTACAATTCCCTAATCTCTCTCAAGAAGTTTCTCAAATTATGTAAATATAAGTGAATGTTTAGAAATACAAAATCCTTATTCTATGAACCCTCACTCAAGGAAGGCCTAGTCTTCCTTGAGTGAGGAAAAATTGCATATTTGTTCAAATGCTACTGCCATTAATAAAAAAACCACCATGATACAACATGAAAAAAGAGGAAAAAGCAAGTATGCATTTTATATTTTTTTTTAATTTTCTGCCTGCCATTCAAAAGGGCTCCTCAATAAAAACAAGATAAACATTTAATATTGTGTGTTGAGTTTAACTATATATAACTTCATTTTTATTCTGGTGATAATATAATTTTGGTTCACCCATTACTATTACTTAGTATTAAAATGTGAATTGCATGATTTGACAGCCAGCATACAATGAGAGCACAAAGTGACCTTGAACAGCAGTGTGTAAAAATACATTTATCACTGAAATGGCATGCTGGCTGTCAGTCAATATATGCCTCTCATTTGTTAGGAGGTTCTCCTGCTGTGATTCCCTCATTACAATTTGCTTTCACTTCCTGGGCAAATGACGACCAGAAAATGAGGCAGCTTCTTTTTTGACCAAACTTAATCCAGAAAAAATTAGATGACAGCTGCAGCCATCCAAGTGTTACAGGGCATTTTGCAAAAAAGGTATCTAAAATGTACTGTTATATAGTCTTAATTCTACATGATCCTAAATAGGACAGCCAGTGGACTAGTCCCACATTCTCTAAAGCTATCACATTTTATTAAGTTATTCAAACTGATCTCTTAAAATCAATGTAGCCTATTTTTCAGACACACCAGCTGTTTACAAACATTTGATTTACATTCATAGTTTAGGGGACATCTAGCTCTTTTCATGGTAAGATATTTTAAAAGACACCACCAAAATTTATTTGGCAATTAACTCCTCCATAAATTTAGTAAAGTCATTTTCAAAGGATAGCACTCATCTTTCATCTAAGCAGTAAGTTCTATCCAGGTTTTTAATACTGAAATCATCATTACAGACTCTGAGCATCTATACGTTTAGGGTAAATGACACTCACTGCTGAAGTCCAACTAGTCCACTACAAACCTGAGATTTTTCTTTTTAAACAGAGCTTGAAAGAGCAGATAGGCTAAATGGTTTTGAATTTATATTTTAATTTATTTTCCTAATGGTACACTATATTGTATATTGCACACAGAATACAGGAGAAGGATAAGTATGAACTTAAAGTTAATTTTTAACAAGATTCTGCTTTTCGAAGATATAACACAAAAATAAATAGTGCACTAATGATCACAGATTATATACACAATACTTGCTGTGAATTTTAACTTAGAAAATGCATTAAAACCACATTGTCAGGCAAATTATAACTCTTGAATTTACATGTGCTAACTGCTATAGTAAAGTACTGGTTCCCGAACCACAAATCCCAAAAGATTGATGTTTGATAGACTGCATGATGTTTTGGTTGATATCCTAAGCTCTAGAGAGCACTTTACGTGGAGAAAGTTTTTTGAATGTTTTCCAAAAATGCAATGTGCAGTACAATCATCATTATTATAAAGTTTTTTTTTTTTTCCCTAACCAACTTTCAACATGCAAATCATATTCTTAATGGGAATAGCTGCATAATTGCTAGGAACAGGAAATTAGGAAGCATTAAATATTATTTAGCCACTGAAACAGTATACTATAACATTCAGTAAAAGATTATATAACAGAAGGGGCAAAAAAACCAAATGCAGATCATTGTCTATCAAGTGTGTACTATTATCTATATCTGTATCTATGGCCGATTTTACATGGGCACCACTCATGAACACCCATCGGATGGGTGTGAGAGCGTCCGTGTGAACGTCAACGGGTGGGGGTGCATACTCCCGCGACTCACCCACCAACACCCACAGAGCAGCCGGGAAGGAGCCGGCATGCTCTGTGGGTGAAGGTGGGTGGAGATGGATGTTCAACACCCACCCGTCCGTGTAAATGGCAAAACAAGCACACCCGTAAGAAAGATCCTCCAAAACTACCGAGACATGGCTAGAGAGACCACGCAGGAGTGCAAGCAGACACACCCACTGGGGGTCATGCAGAACGCCTGTCCGGGAGCCCTGAAAGGAGAAGTCCTAGGGACATAGGTGCGCTGGCTCCCAACATGTCAGGCAGAAAAGTCCAAGACAAAATGAAGGGAGCCAGCGCCACGACACGTGCGGGAAGGGGCAGGGTAAGTGGAGGGGAGAGGGGCCCGGGCTAAGAGGGGGGGCAGGACGGCTACTGACAGCACCCTTTCTGACACAGGAAAGAGGCCTGCACACCTGTCCAGGGTCTCCGAGGTGCTTCCCCTGTGCACTGGGTGCCTGCTGTATGCTAGGCCGCTGCATTGGCTGTCAGCAGGCGCTCGTACCGGTTACATCGGAGCGTCTTGCCGGCTCATCCCTACCGTGTCCACCCTAGCTGTTGGAGCCGCTGCACCATATGGTGGGCATGTGATATGCCTCACGGGTCCCCCGTTCCCCGGGATGGCTGTTGTCAGGTACGCAGCCATCGTGCTGTGAACAGCAAAGGTGGCCCCTTTATGGCTTCCTATCCCTTCCTGCCCTGGGCCCTGTGCATCCTCCCTGCGCCTTATCGAGTGGGGATGGGTCCGCCTTGTGTGTGGGATAGTGGTTCTCAGACCCACCGAGCCCAGGCACTTTCAGTTGTCCAAGGACATCCTCCAGAGAGCCGCCAGCTGTGGCCCCTTTCAAACTCAGACGCTGCAGCTCATCATCCACTTTGGTTGCACTCCGGCTCGCAGCCCTCGTGCAGGCCATGTCCAGCTGTGGAACAGGCGATGGAACCAATCGCTTGGTAGCGGCGGAGTGGCCAGTGTGTGACACCATGCTACTGGGAACCCTGTGGCGGTGCAGCGATGGCCAGCTCTTGGTGAGCAACCCCCCTTCTGTGGGTGATGGCTTCAATCTCCTGTCCCGTTATATGTCCCGTTCCTTTCTCCCCGTCCAAAACTCTGCTGTCAGGGTCATCCATCTCGCCCATCGCTTCGACCATGTGCAGCCCCTCCTCTCCTCTCTTCACTGGTTCCCCCTTCCTGAACGAATCCTGCACAAGCTCCTAGTCTTCACCTATAAAGCTGTTCATGACCTTGCTCCCCCCCTACCTGTGCTAATTTCCCTCCGTACTCCAGTCTGTGAACTCTACTCCTCCTCTATCCCCTCTCTCGCCCTCCCATACCTCCCCTAACCACCTTTGTCCCTTCTCCCTAGTTGTCCCCCACGCCTGGAACTCCCTCCCTGCCCACATCCGCCTTGCCTCCTCCCTTCATAACTTCAAATCCCTGCTCAAGACCCACCTCTTCTGCTCTGCCTTCCCCGACTCCTCACTCCCCTCACCTAACTCCTGCTGATACCCTCCATCCAGTACAATCTGTTACCTGAGGTCTGTGTACTCATATCCTCACCACATGGACCAGCCAGCTATCATTCTCGATGTAACCAAACCAAGCATGTGCACCTGGGTCTTTGCATCCTCGTGAACGTTACACTCCTTGTCTCGCCCTCTGTTTCCCTTCCGCCGTCTCCCCCCACCCCCATCTCTCACATTGTAAGCCCTAAGGCAGAGACTCTGTCTATTCCATTACTTTGTAAAGCGTCAGATAGATTGCTGACGCTATACAAATGCTTGCTGCCAATAATTAATTTATTTATTTATTTAACAAGATTTGTATCCCACTCTTCCTGCCACAGGTGGCCCAGAGCGGCTAACAACAATATATCAAAATATAAAACAATTTAAAACATTGTAAAACATAGTCAGTCATAAAAAATAAACACATCCCTCCCCAACCCCACCCCTCTCCCATGCCAAATGCTTGACGGAACAGCCAAGTTTTGCAGTTCTTGTGGAAGGCCTGAATGTCCGGGGCCAGACGTGCCCCCACCAGGAGGGAATTCCAGAGGTGCGGTGCGGCCACCGAGAACGCCCTATTCTGCATGGCCCCCCGGGAAACCTCCAGCAAGGCACCCCCAGATGACTGCAGGGACCGATCCAGAACCTGGGGGGTGAGGTGGTCTCGCAAATAATAATAATGCTGATGTTGGGGCTGGCATAACAAGTAGTGGTCTGGGGAAAATGGTTTGTCTTGGCGACCCTCATATTTGGTCTGAGCTCAAGCAGGAAAGCCCTTACTTACGCTTCTTACTCACTCCAGTTAGTTAATGGCAGAAAGTCTGCTCACTCTTCCGTACTCTAACTAGTCTGCAGCAACAGTATACTTGTGTTTACATTTATTTTATACTTCCTTTAAACCTCAGATCCAATCTGTCATCGAGTCCTGTAGTCTCTCTCTCCACAACATTGCTAATTTCTGGCCCTTCCCTACTGTTTTCACTGGCAAAACTCTTGTCCTTGCTCTAGTTATCTTTCACTTTGACTATTGCAACATCCTCCTGACTGACCTCCCTTCTCTACTCTTATGTGCTTGCCTGCCATTTTGAATAATGTTCAGCCCCTCCTTTCCCCTGGCTCCCTCTACTTGAATGCATTCAGCACAAGCTGCTGGTCCTAACTATCAAGACCCTTCATGGCCTTGCCCCCTCCTTTCTCTCTATGCTTGTTTACCGCTACACTCCTGTCTAGGAGCTCCGCTTCTCCTTTGCTATTACTTTTGCCTGCTCACAACTCCCTTGCTCCTCAAAATGTATCTGCCCCATCTCAGTTGCTGCCCCTCCCCGATCCCTGGAACTCTCTCCATTAATACATTCATTCTGCTCCCTCCCTCCCAATCTTCAAATCCCTCTTGAAAACCTACCTCTTTCACCAAACTTTGCGTAGCTCCTCATAGTCTTAGCATCCCCTTAGTCTCAGCCCTGATTTTCTTAGGTTCTCCATTTTCCCTGTAACTAAGCTAAGCACATGCACCTGCAGCTATGCAACTTCTTGGATCTTGGATGTATTCCTGTCTCTCCCTCTGTTCCCCTTCTCTTTGTTTCTCCTCCCTTGTCTCTTAGATTGTAAGGCCACTGAGGCACGGACCTTTCTAGAATTGTTGATTGTAAACTACCAGGTACCTTGCTGGCACTATATAAATACTTAATAATAATTTAGAAACCCATAAGCAATACCCCCATAAGTAATAACTTCACAAATGATTTCTGCTCCATCAGCAATTTCCCCAAACTCAAAATGTAAATTAGTTGTGGCCCACTGATCCAGTATCAGAACAACAGATTAAAGCTTTAAAATATTTAGGTATGATATTTAAAATAAAAAGGATAACATGAGAGGAAATCTTCTATTACTGCTAAACTGGCTTGTGAAGATGACAGGTTTGAGGGGACCTTTTTTAAAAAAATTAATAAATTAGGGAATGTTTTGAAACATTTTATCAGAGAATTACCAAAATAGTGCACCTTTGCCATTTCACTGGGTTTACCATGTCAAGAGATAGGCCCTTTTTACACAGACACTCTAATACTGATAAAATGGGTGTTTTTATTATACATGGTACAGGTCAACACTGCAGTCCTGCAACATGGGCCCTTTTCACACGAGATGCCTGCACCCAGTGAAACTGGGTGGACGTGTCTGTGTAAACACCACTTGCGGTGGGTGTAGGTGCATGCATGCTCCCGCGCAACACCCATCTCCACCCACCACCCACGGAGCAACAGACTCCACTGCTGATTGTTCCATGGATAGGTGGTGGGTGCAGATGGATGTTGCGCGGGAGCACGCACCCACCGACCGCGGTGTTTACATAGACGCCTCCACCCATCTTCACCCAGTGGGTGGGGTGCATCTCGTGTGATGCCTCCATCATACTGGACCTATTAGGATGGTCCGCCCCCAGAAGCTGATGGATCTGATGTGGTTTCTAGGCACTCTGGGGGAGTTACCCTCCGACCTTGACGACCTTGTCATCGATGATCTCCTCGAGCTATAGAATATCTTGCTGACGGAGGCCATTGATCAAACGGCTCCAAGGCGTCCATTGCCCAGGCCTCCTTGGTTCTCTGAGGAACTGCGGGTCCTGAAGCAAGAGGGGCAACAGTTGGAGCGATGGTGGTGTCGAACTTGCATTGAAGCCAACAGATTGCGACATAGAGATAGTTTATGAGCCTATGCCACGGTTATGTGAATAGCAAAGAAGGAGTTCTTTGCTGCCCTCATAACATCTGCAAAATCCTGTTCAGCAGAGCTGTTCCTGGTGGTGCGGGGGCTGGTTAGTCCGGCCTCCCTCAACCCGGGGGTTGAGTCATCTTCCATCCGCTGTTACCTTTTTGCGGATTATTTCACAGATAAAATTGCTCGTATTCACCAAGACCTCGATGCTGCACTTAATGCAATGGAGAAGGTAGAGGGTGTAGACGCCCCGGCTTGTCTGATTTTGTGAGATCACTTTCAGTCGGTGATGCCCGCTGACATGGTGGGGGTGCTTGGGGATGTTTGAGCCACCTCTTGTGAATTAGATCTGTGCCCGTCCTGGCTGGTTAAGAGCTGTCAGGAGACATTGGGGCCGTTGCGGTCAACACCTTCCTACGGGAAGGCAGAGTGCCGAGCTGTCTCAAAGAGGCAGTGGTGTGGTATCTGCTCAAGAAACCATCGCTTGACACTGACTCCCCTGCCAGCTATCAGCCTGT